>CM048744.1:891353593-891748593 GCA_026315105.1 Locusta migratoria
ACAGTCTAAGACAGCTTCTAAGATTCTTTCCTAAATCGTTTATAAACATAAGGAATAGAACGATCTCTATCACGCTTCTCTGCGGAACGCCAGATATGACTTCTGTTTCACTCAATGACTCTCCGTCGATTATTCCGTACTGTATTCTTTGTATCACACATCTATGGGGGGTGACCATTTCGGACAGTAAGGTAACTGTAGTTAATATTTCGTCTACGTTAATGTTAGATGATTATTCACCGTTCTTTATGGTCAGAGGTTGAACAAACAGGAGCTAAAATCATTTTTAATGAGGTTACCTCATTCGATAAAATGTCGCTTCACCCGTTAAATGAATGCAAGCCTGTACCCCTTATTGCATTCTGTGCACATGTTCATTTAATCACAGCTTGTATAATTCATCCCGCTGTGCAATGTAAATCCTCCTTAACTTCCTCACATGTCGTGGTTTGTCAGAACGTGCTCACATAGCTCTTTTCAATCTAACAATCGCGGCGTCTCTTCTTTCGGAGATGTCCGTCCAACGGACTCCACTGTGTGATGCTGCAGCTGCTGTAAATATAGATTTTAACTGGAATTTATGAGTGTCAGCTGCTCGTAGACGTTGTAGTCATACAACATGGACGTATGAGAATTTGTACCGGGTTAGGGATGTGAACCGGACCTCCTGCTTACGAGACAGTTATGCTAAGCCTAAGCCTCTACGCCACCATAGGCAAACAAACGTAGAACATCTTCAAGCATTCCTAACAGGAACAGTGAGTTTCACTTGAGTGTGCATAATTGTAGGCATAAAATTACTCATAATTTTCTTATAAAGAGTTTCAAAATGAGTGTATTATATATATATATATATATATATATATATATATATATATATATATTAAATCTTACACGTAATTACAAGAATTGCGAAACTCTTTCTCTTTATCATCCGCCCCCTCCCCACGAAACGATGAAAAATAAAAGAAATCGCTTACTACATTATCGCAGTTCACAAACACAAATTTCAAATTCATATATACAGTTTTAACATATTATTTATTTACTACCAACCGAATAAGCAACACAGCAAACAGCAATCACATGTATCACTGGATATACCTACAAAATTATATCACTGCCCCCATAATAGTTCAGGAGATGCGACAGCACTAAATACACGAAAAACTTACACTAGCATAAAATGGAACACAAACGTCAAGCATAATTTAAACTGCTTCCTAAGTGTTCCTCATGTTATTGGTAAAATTGCCATAACTGATTAGCGAAGCAATCAGGATACTGAAGTTGTTACATATGAGGGTTGTTTTAAGTAAGGGCCGTTTTTATTTTTTTAAGATACAATACTTTTGAAAAAATCTTTTATTTTCTGATTCTACGAATTTTTACCTATTTTTCTACATAGTTGTCTTGTTTTTAATTCCCTCTTCAAATAATTCTGCCGCCTGCTCCGACAGCCAAGAGTTCACGCCAGCTTTCACTTCATCGTCGTCATTGAAGCGTTCCTGCCAAGATGGTGTTTCAGGTACCGGAAAATGTGAAAATCGCTAGGAGCAGGGTCGGGGCTGCATGGTGCATGGTCCAAAACATCCCAGTCAAAAGAATCAATCAAATCCCGAGTCTTTTGAGAGGTGTGAGGCCTAGCGCGTTATCGTGCAGGAGCAAAACTCGTTTTGTCAGCATGCCGCACCTTTTGTTTTGAATTGCTCTGCGGAGCTTCATTAGAGTTGTACAGTAGGCATCTGAGTTGATTGTCGTTCCTCGTGACGTAACACCGCGCCGGTCCCAGAACACAGTTGCCATAATCTTGCGCTTTGACAGCGTCCGTTTGGCTTTGACGGGTGAGGTTGTGTGTCGCCATTATATCGATTGTCGCTTGCTTTCTGGAGTGATATGGGATACCCATGTTTCATCTCCAGTGACAATTTGACGACGATGAAGTGAAACCGGCCGTGAAATCTTGGCTGTCGGAGCAGGCGGCCGAATTCTTTGAAGAGGGAATTAATAACGTAGTTGTACAGTATGACAAGTGCTTGAATAAAAAAAGGCAACTATGTAGAAAAATAGGTAAAAGTATGTAGAATCAGAAAAAATATATATATTTTTTAGAAAAGTATTTGTATCTTTAAAAAAAAATAAAAACGGCCCTTACTCAAAAAACAACCCTCGTACATAGTTCTATTTTTGAACAAAGTGCACCCACAGTTTTTCCAAACGAAACTGGTCTGGTGTATTCGTATATCTGCGGAGTCTCCGATTGCGGGCTCACGACAGTTCTAATGCAGATGCATAAAAATGGTCCGTTTCCTTGCAGGAATACAGATATAGTTGCAAGCAGAAAGGAAAGTGAATGGTGGACACTACGTTAGTTCAAAATGTTCAAATGTTTGTTAAGCTCATGGGATTTAACTGCGGAGTCATCAGTCCCAAAACTGACAAACTACTTATACTAAAGACAGCACAAACATCCATGCCCGAGGGGGGGGGGATTCGAACCCCCGAGGGGGACGGCCTCACGCATAGGAGCATAGCGCCTCAATTCCCTCGGCCGCTCCGCCGTGGCCAATACATTAGTCATTCGCGGAATGTTGAGGAATGATGAGGAAGGGCCACTCAGCAACGTTGAAAGATGTGTGTGAAGTCATAAGTCACGTATAAAAATTGTAGCATTAACTGGGGATCGAACATAGGAACTTAGAAATTACAGACTTATATAGACGTTGGTTATCAGCATGATTTCAGAATTAGAACATATACCTTACTGTAACATTATGAACTCTTTAGAACGATCTATTGACACACAGAGTCAGCACGGATTCAGAAAGAATCGTCTTTGTAAAACACAGTTTCCTTTTAGCTCACTTGAAATGATGAGTGCTATCGACAAAGGATCTAAGATATACTCCATATTTCTTGATTTCTGGAAGGACTTTGACACTGTATATTGCAAAATCTTCTAATGAAATTGTGTGCTTATGGAATATCGCCACAGTTGTGCCATTGGATTCGTGATTTCCTGTCCGAAACAATACAGTACGGTGTAATCGACGGAAAGTCATGGAGTGAAACAGAAGTGATATCTGGCGTTCCCCGGGGAAACAATATATTCCTTATCTTTATAAACGATTTAGGAGAGAATCCGAGCAGCTTTCTTAGACTGTCTCCGGATGATCCTGTCATATACTGGTTACTAAAGTCAACAGAAGGTTAAAAGCAAAGGTTAGTGCGGCCTATTTTGGAGTATTGCTGTGCATTGTGGGATCGACACTTAGTGGGACGGTCGGAAAATTTAAAAGGGGAGCTCGTATAAGAGAAATCAGATCGAAAGATGTAGGTGTTCCTTTTCCCCTCGCGCTATTACAGAAAGTAGCTGCAGAAAATTGTCATAAAAGAGGTTCGATGCCATGCTATGCACTTCAATTTGGATAATATTTACGTAAATTACCATTTAGCCACTGAGTGACACGTCGGGAACCTCCAATTGCCAGAACATCGGAAAGTTGTCGAATTATTAAATAATAATAATAATAAAAAACGGTCTAGGGTGCAATGATTTTTTGTTTAATGAACTAGTTTCAGTTTTTTTTTACCATATTCAGTTTTGTAGCTCCATTGATGCCATGAAGCTGGGCAGGTGCTTGCGAGCCTTCCAGCCCCACGACATCAGTGGAGTTACAATCCTGAAGATGGCCAAAATAGGACCGAAACTAGATTATTATATAAATAAATTTAAATAAGAGTGCTGTTATTCCAAAAAGTGAAAGAAAAATGTTTCCAAAAATATGGGAAATAATTTTATATGCTTCAGCCTCAGTAGGATATTGAACACTAAGTTAGTCTGACATATATTGCTAACAGACCACACAATTTGCTCCTGGCAGGGAGCGATCTTATAAATGTATTTTGTAAATAATGAAATGCCAAGATCGCAGTATTTCTTCTTCATTTATGATAGACGACCGGTTTCGATGTACACCGATATCATCCTCAGGTCTCTAACGGTGAACATAAAATGTATGGTTACAAAAAAACACCAACAAAGGAACATGCCACGAAACTGTATGTGTAGGTAAACATATGTCAATAGTTTACATCACACATCTGCACTAAATAGTAACATTATTATATAAATACATATTGTAGCCAGTTGGACAACCCACTAGTACAATCCAACTGGCTACAATATGCATTTATATAATAATGTTACTATTTAGTGCAGGTATGTGATGTAAACTGTTGTCATATGTTTACATATACATACAGTTTATAGCATGTTCCTTCGTTGGTGTCTTTTTATTTCTTTAAATTATATTACATTTTATGTTCACCGTTAGAGACCTGAAGATGATGTCTGTGTACAACGAAACCGGTCGCCTCTCATAAATAAAGACGAAATACTGCGATCCTGGCATTTCATTATTTACAAAATAACAGACCACACTTCTATGTGGATTACGTTCGATTTTCCAGGCAGTGCGTCGTCATAACGTTTATGGTATTTCCCAACTACGAAATACGCATTGCTGTTTGATTTAGAGCCACGACTGAAGACGTAAGCAGGCTGTACCATTAATGTAATGTGCGATGGACGGTTTGATGGTGGCAAAAAGGAGGGGTGGGGAGACGGTGGAGAGCATTTTGCTGCCTTACGAAGTTCCGCACACACGCGCTCTGGCTTTACCGAATATCGCGGTGCAGTTCGCCTCGGCACTGGAACGCCGGCGGCTCGGCATCAAAGTGCTCGCTCGGTACATATATGCGCGTGTGGGCCAACGGGCTACGGCGTCCCCGCCTAAGTCAGGCAGCTGAGCGCGGCGATTTCCGAGTTGATTAACCGCGCCGCTCAAAGATAGGCGCCGGGCCGCAGCCGCCGCCGCAGCTCATATTTCCAGTTCTCTTCAGGCCGCCCTGGAACTCAATTTCCGGCCCGGCGGTAAGTTACTCCCCGGCCTGCCCATCGGCGGCAGATAAAGAACGGCGCGGATCTGCCCGTTAGGGGAGGCGTTAGCGTTAGCGTTAGCGTTAGATAAGTCACGCCGCCGTCGCTTCACTCTCCAGCTGACGGAAACCAGTGGCGCGTCTGTTGCGCCACCCCCCACGCCAGTACCCGTTTATCAGATCCATCTTACAATCAGCAGAAACACTCTGTGAATGTTGTAGTCTTGATAGGCGAGAAAAATTGGTAAAAAAGACCTGGTAAAGTTTCGAGAGCAGTTTAAATTCTGCTTAGCGTTTCTTCTCTACCTGGCTTGAAGCTTATCGAAGGAAGATATGGGAGTTGAAAGTTACCGAATTATATGTAAAATTCTACGTGTGGGCGCAAATATTTTCAGCAATCGAGACGAACGATGCCTCTGTCTTGTTCTAGTACAAAGTGTCCCATTGTGCACCATACTAGTTTCTTGTCGATAGCTATAAAAGCGTGGGAGATACAGTGGTTGAAAGTCGTCAACGTATACAAAATTCGGACTGAAAGTCAGCGATGACTTTTGACACTATAATAGCAAAAAGGTTACATACAGCGAAAAGTGATTCACACACATCAGTTATTTTTCTGCAACAAGCCTACGAATAAAGAAAAATAAGTGCATTTTGCAGTTTGAAAAGTAAAACTACCAAGGAAGATTCCAAAGCGTAAGAAGGAAATTTCGCGTTCTCGATCCGATTCTAAAATACAGAATACGGCGCTGAAAAGTGAATCTGCAGCCGATAAAAACTTGAAATTTGCAGACGTTGTATATCTTACACTGTAGGCATTAGCGATTTTTCGATATTCCCATCCCCACGGGGATGAAATAGGATATGAACGGTTTTTTGGAAGCAAGAAATACAAATCTTCGGATTTAGATTTTTGATTTGAATTTAAAAAAAGGGTGTTTCGATATTTTTAAAAACTTAACCACTAACTGGATGGAATAAGGGAATATATTTTAAAGCTGCTACTAAGACTATTTTGATGCTAGAAATGCGAAAATTTGGTTCTCGATTCATGGTTATAATTTTTAAAAATGTGTTTCGCGATGTTTTGAATTCTTCCATAAATGGTGCAAAAGGTGTATCAAAACACTTGATTAGGGAAGCATTTTAAACCTAAATCTATGAAAATTTATATTAAGCAGTCGAAACAACCAATGCAGACGCAGCGGGAGTTCAGCTAGTATGTTAATAAAACACGTCGCTATAAGTATGACGATCCTGCCGATGACAGCTCTACTAAAGAAGAGTTACTAAACATAGCTTTTAGAATCTCATTCACCAAAGAAGACGAAATGAATATCCCAGATTTCGAATTACAAACAGAGGCCGTAATGAGTAACGTAGAAGTAGATATCATCGGAGTAGTGCAGCAACTAAAATCACTTAACAAGAACAAGTCTTCTGGTCCCGATTGTATATCCATTATATTTCTATCTGATTATGCTGAAGCGATAGCCCCTTACATAAAAGCCATATACAACCGCTCTCTCCAAGAAGGATCTGTACCAAAAGATTAGAAAGTTGCACAGGTCACACGTATATTCAAGAAAGGCAGTAGGAGTAACCCACTAAACTACAGGCCTGTTTCATTGACGTCAATTTGCAGCAGGGTTTTGGAACATATCCTGTATTCAAATATTATGAATTACCTCGAACAGAATGATTGACCCAAGGTCAACACGGATTTAGAAAATATCGTTCATCCGAAAAACAACTAGCTCTTTATTCACACGACGTGATGCGTGCTATCTACAAGGGTTCGCAAATCGATTCAGAATTTCTTGATTTCCAGAAGGCTTTTGAAACCGTACCTCACAAACGGCTTTTAATCAATTTGCATGTTTATGGTATACCGCCCCAAATTTGCAATTGGATAGGGGATTTCTTGTCAGGGAGGACACAGTTCGTAGTAATCGATGGTAAGGCATCGACTAAAACAGAGGTGATATCGGGCGTTCCGCAGGGTAGTGTTATTGGTCCTCTGCAGTATCTTATTTACATAAACGATTTAGGGGAAAATCTAAGTAGCTCCCTTAGGTTGTTTGCAGATGACGGCGTCATTTACCGTCTAGTGAAATCATATGAGGATCAAAACTAACAGCAGAACGATCTGAATAAGATATCCGTATGGTGTAGAAATTGGCAATTGACTCCAAATAATGAGAAGTGTGAAGTCGACCACACGAGAACGAAAAGAAATCCTTTAAACTTTGTCTACAAGATAAATCAATCAAAAGTGAAGGCCGTAAACGCCACAAAATACCTAGGAATTACTATTACTTCAGACTTAAACTGGAAAGAGCACGTAGATAACGTCGTGGGAAAGGCGAACCAGAGACTGCGTTTTATTGGCAGAACCCTTAAAAGATGCAACAGAACTACTAAAGAAACTGCATACACTACACGTGTCCGTCCATTTTTGCAGTATTGTTGACCAATGTGGGATCCTTATCAGGTGGGTTTGCTGGAGGACATCGAAAGAGTCCAGAGAAGGGAAGCTCGTTTCGTGTTGTCACAATACAGGGGAGACTGCCTTACTGAAATGATACAGGATCTGAGATGGTAATCATTACAACAACGGCGCATATCGCTGCGGCGTGGGCTACTTAGGAAACTCCAATCGCCAAATTCTCCTCCGAATGCGCAAATATATTGTTGACTCCCACTTACATAGGTAGAAATGACCATCAGAATATACGGGAAATAAGAGCTCGAACGGAGAGATTCAGGTGTTCTTTCTTCCCGCGCGCTATTCGAGAATAGAATGGGAGATAAATAGTATCACGGTGGTTAGATGAACCCTCTGTCATGCACTTAAATGTGATTTGCAGAGTATCCCATCTATATGTAGATGTAGAAGTGATTCTCTCTTGCTGTTGTGGTCTTCAGTCCGCAGAATGGTTTGATGCAGCTGTTCACGCAGGCTACCCTGTCCGCCTCTGCATCTCCCTCATCTCTCCAACCCTCCCCCTTCACTTTCTATTCTCTCCCTGCATTATTTGTCAGTCCTCTCCTCCCGAATGTCAATTCCCTATCCTCTCTCTCTGTCCCCTTCAATCTCTTTGTCCATCTCTTCGCATGTCTTTCCTACTCAGTGTTTACCCATCTCCTCTTCCTCCCTATCCATGCGTTCTTTCTCTCATTTGTATTTATCTCTCCGTTTACATCTTTTCGTCACTCTTTCTCTAAGCCCATCTCGAAACCACAAATCTATGTCAGTGCATGAGCTCTTTGTCTCCTCCTATCCTTTCTCACATTTCATATCATTCTCCTCCTGTTTGTCCACCTTCTCGTCGACTCTCTGTGCATCACTTCCTTACACCTCATTGTGCAATTCCTTTTCTATCTCCGTTCTCTATCTCTGTTCTTCCTTTGCAAATCTCCTCCCTTCGCCTATCTCTAGCCATTTCTTCAAACCCCCTGTCCTATCTCCTTCTCTCTGTTCTGCTGCCCCTCTATGTCTTTCCAACTCCTCCTCTCCCATCCGCCTCGTCCTCATTCTATCTGTCCATCTTTACTTTTCTCACTGATACTTGCTTCTAACACGTAGACTGCACTGTCGAGCAAAATTGACAAGGCGGCTGATACTATTCTCATAGAAAACACCGGTTGTGCAGAGCAGCCTACATAACGGGGGCTGGAAAATCGTTTTCGCTGCATCTCTTCTCTCATGGGATCTAGAAAGTTATAAACCATGCAGTACTAGCTCTTTTGGTTGCAATCGATCCAGTAGTTTAGGAGGCGATGTGGAAGATACATAAACACATACAGCTGTTTTTATATGTTTTCTCCAGGAATCATCGAAATAATTTATTTCTGAAAAATGTTATTCTGTAACCAACCTGAAACCTCGTACTTTCATACAATCCTTCCCGAGAAAAGGAAAAAAGGGCTTTAGTATGCTTATATAGCTTAAGTAACCGAGATTAGACTTTTTTCATTTATCTTCTTTCACATCATTAGATACGAGTCCATATTGTAATATTGCTGACTGCTCCACACATACTTATCTGTGTTATAACTTTGTCGTTATTTAATTTGTTTATTTACTCTGATTTGAATATTTTTAAATCTGTGGTTAAAATATCTTTCCTTTCAGAGAAAATGGCTATGGAATCATGGAACTTGATTATCATGAATATTATTAAGACTGATAACGAGTCTGAACACGTTTTGGCTTTGCAACGATATGACCTTTCTGCCTACGGTTTCAGAAAGGTGTCTAAATATATGTGCAGGAATGGCGTCGTGATGTTGGACGATTGCCTCAGGAGAAAAGTCTACAATGTAATGTGTGCCAATGTTAATCCATTGTGTACAAGTTTATAGTCTTGGTGCACCATTTAATTTCAGGAAATGACGTTGTTGACGAATCATTGCCTACAAGGAGCTGCGTTATACCACGTTATGCTGACGAGCTTATAGAATAATCGTCTCCATACTGTTTCTGTACTTTACACAGTGGCTACATTCTTCGGCGTTTGTATTTTCTTAATCGCAAACATGAGATAAGATCCTAATCTCGAAAAACATCCTAATACCATATGCAGCGTTTGCAGTTGCTGAGAAAAAGGAAAGGTCTTCAGCATACTCATCTGCTGCCAGTGAGATCTGTAACCGGTGACTTCATCAGTAAAAGTGAAATGAAATAATGTCTCATAAAATGGAAACAACTACAATTTTGAGTGAATACAGCGGTGGCCCTTCAAAAGATGACAACAGGAATATATAGGTAGAATTATTACAGGAGGTTTCCATAATTTCTGAATTAATGCAAAGATAATATTCAAATTAATATAGAAAACACAAAGTTCCATAAGAAAAATCACAAATGCACAGTGTACAAACTGCGAATATAGAAATAAATTTCCAGATCTTGCAATGAGTGCACGGAAATTGAATTCTGAATGAAGTGATTAAAAGTGCCTTCTCAAACCGCTAGTGATGCTGAATTGCCACTATGTAATTGAAAACCAGGCCAGAAATAACAAACGCAAATATAGGTAAGCACCTGTTAGGATACTAATTTCAGTGAGCTGCCAGAAAGAACTTAACTAGACCAAAACAAACTTGATATAATCAAATTTGCGTCCTCCTCATCACAACAAAGTTGTATATTCTCAGCATAGACTAGCGCCGCAGCGGATGGCTGAAGTGTTGGCTGTGAATTACCCAGGTTCGCACGTTTTACCAATAATGTTTTTTGAATAGTAGCTACATTATAGCCTCGTCGAATGTAAAATCTGCTTGGATGCGACCTTAGGAAAGATCAATTTGTATTTAAAAGATATGTATGAACACGCGAGTCAATACTCACATCAAGACCTGTCTTAGAAGAAAGATTAAGGAAAGGAAAACCTATGTTTTTAGCATTTGTGAATCTGGAGACAGCTTTCGACAATTTTGACTGGAACACACTTTTTCATATTCTAAGGTCGCAGGGGTAAAATGTAGGAAGCGAAGTACTATATTCAACTTGTATAAAAACCAGTCAGCAATTATTACAGTTGAAGGGCTGAAAGGGTCGCAGTGTTTGGGAAGGGAGTAAGACAGGGTTGTAGCCTTTCCTCAATGTTGTTCAATATGTAAATTGATCAAGCTGTGAAGGAATGCAAGGAGAAATTTGAGGAGGTAATTGAAGCTCAGAGACAGGGAATAAAAACCTTGCGGTTTGCTGACGACATTATAATTCTGCCAGTGGCAGCAACGGACCTAGAAGAGCAATTAAACGGAATGGACAGTGTCTTGAAATGATGGTATAAGATGAACATTAACAAGAGTAAAACCAGAGTAATGGAACGTAATGTCAGCGATGCTGAAGGAATTAGATTAGGTAATGAGACAATTAAATTAGTAGACGAGTTTTGAAATTTAGGTAGCAACATAACTCCTGATGGCCGAGGTAAATATAAAATGCAGAATGGTTATGGTAAGAAAAGCTTTTCGGAAGAAGCGAAATTTGTTAACAACCACTATTAGTTTATATGTTAGGAAGTCGTTTCTGAAAGAATTTGTCTGGAGCGTAACGTTGTATGGGAGTGAAACGTGTAGGATAATGAGTTCAGCCAAATGATGATAGAAGCTTTCGAAAAGTGGTGCTACACATAAATGATGAAAATTAGATGGGTAGATGACGTAGTTCATCAGGAGGTGCTCATCATAATTGGCGAGAAAAGGAGTTTCTGGCGTATCCTGAATAAGAGAAGGGATAGGTGGTGGGACACATTCTGAGACATCAATTTAGCATTAGAAAAAAGTGTGTGACGGTAAAAATCGTAGAGGGAGACCGAGAGGCGAATACGGTAAGCAGATTCAAAAGGGTGTAAGTTGGCGTATGTATACAGAGATGAACAGGCTTGCACAGGACAGGGTAGCGTGGAGAGCTGCATCAAACCAGTGTGAGGACAGAAGTCCACAACAACAACAACATACCCTCGTCAATCCTGCTCTCACTAGACCTGTCTCTCAGTAATCCGGCGCCCATCCGAAAAGACGTTCACAACAAATGTTCAAATGTTTGTTAAGCTTATGGGACTTAACTACGGGGTCATCAGTCCCTAAACTTACAAACTACTTATGAACTACGTACGCACTAGGACGGCACAAATATCCATACCCGATGGGGGATTCGAACCCCCGACCGTAGTGGCCGTGCAGACCGTGACTGGAGCGCCTCAGTCTCCTCGGCCACCGCGGCCGGCGACGTGCACAACAATGAATTACCGTGCGCAGTATTGTTGTCAGTTAAACTATGCTTAATTAAACACTTCTATGCAGACCGTATTTCAAATTGTGGCATTATATACTGTCCTTTTTATTGGTTTTTAAAATGAAACACGTTTTGTATCGCAATGTTGGCGTATTAAGAAATTTCTGAAGATGGAATCCGTGATATGTAGGAATGAACGTCGATTCTGAAGACAAAGATTGTGGCATACGCTGCTCTCTCTGTTCGAAACCGAGACCAACGAGATACAGGGATAGGTGGATGCTGTCTGCTTTTTCGTATCAGCACGAGTTCGACGAAGTTTCGCACTGCCGCCATTACGACCAAAATACGAGCGCTTATCACACCACGACGTAGAGGTACAGCACGTCTATACGGTGATCCTCCTTGAAAGTGGAAAAAGAAAATTATGTGCTTTTCTTCGATAATTAGTAACGCTTCAAACTACCACAGACCACAGTATACTGCTTCTAGGAGGGGAACAAGTTTCTTCCAAGCTTATACTTTATATAGAATCGTATTTATATCCATGTTCTCTTTAATCCGATCATTTTTCTACTCCGACATCACGTAAGTATGAGGAATGACCGGATTAGCAAAAGTATATTGTAGTATTTTCGTTGTATAACTCATAATGATCGGTACAATGGATAATTAGTTCTGACCATGAGTGAAAGTGGTTCGGTGCCATAGTGCTACACGTAATTGTTTTCCCTTTAATACCGAAACTAACTAACCACTCGTACTCATTAACCATGAAAAAGTCATCTCTTGGACGTCATGTTATTCAGCAACCGCACGGCATACAGCAACACCCATTTTTGATCCGATGGGAAAAACAATCCCTCGCCTTTGACAAAATCCATTTTAGATAGGGATGTGAATTACAAAAAGGAATTATAAGCGGGAGTAAGTATTTCACAATACCCTGTATACCTACCTGCGACTCTTGCTCCTCCTCCTTCTACACCAATACACCACCCTCCCCCCCTCCCCCCTCCCCCCTCCCCCCAGTTATTTTCCCACTCGTTCTCCTTCACTACTGGTATAAATTGTAGTACATGCCATTCACAGTAACATCACCCACATAACGTATTTATTTGTACCTTACATTAGAGCACCTGACGCTTCTCTCTCTCCCTGATCAATGGATCCTTATTCTCTCTGTCGGTCTCCTGCTGCACCAGTCTCTCTACATCTTCCTTGCCCCTCTATCACTCCTTCCCTCTCTCTCTCGGCCCATTTCCTCCCAGTGTCCGTCGATTTCCTCTTTATTTCACCATCGCTTGCTCCTCTATTTACCTCTCAACCTCTGTGAGTCCAGTTTAATCAATCAAATGGTGTCGCTATCTACAGAAAGGTACCCTATTCCATGTAGAATACGGTGGCTTGTAAAAAGCCCACTACATCGGTACATACATATTATACGGAATTCTCCACCATGTCGCCAAGTCGCCAGTGTTCTAAATCAAGGGTATAAGATATACTCATTCCAAATATCATTCAAATCGTTTAGTCTTGAAGGGTTGGGAACTATATCCAGTGTAAGGTATCATCCGCCACACTATACACTACGAAAGATAGCCTTTGAATTAATCCAGGATACAAGCTTTTTTCCTATAAAATATCATCCAAATCTGTCCAGCTACCTTAGTGTGAAAGAGTAACAAATAAACTTTCGTTTTACTCTTTATTTATATACAGGCGGTGGACAATTTACTATGAACAACGTGCAGTATACTATACTTTGTTGAAGGTTGCCACCACTGCGTACGTACTAACACTGAGAAGTGACCGCGGTTCATAGTTGAAGTCTTGGATGTTACATTGCAATATATCATACATTTTCTTCTGTGGCGGTCTTTCAAAGAGACCAACTCGAAGTTGAGTTAGTGATAGTATATGTGACGAAAACGGCTGCACTATTTAACGATTCTCTAGCAGAAGTGTCCTCGGTAATGACATCATATATGAAAGAAAGGTATTAAATTCTTGGCGGAGAGGAATAGTGAGCAAGAGTTCAGGAAAACGACCTATGAGCTTTAAGAGCAGTTGTACAAAGACAACAGAAAAGTACCACGGCAAAAGTGATTGCATAAGTCAAGACTCCAATACTGTTTCAGTAAAAAAATAACGGCTGAAGCTCTAAGTTCATTGAAGAGCTACAGCTGCTAAACCTTAATAATGGACGCCAACGATAAACAGCGAATAAAATAGTGTTTTTATCATAAAATCTTGACACCTGAAGACCAAGAATGCGATATGATCGTTTCCACGGTAAGCTGAAACAGCTTTGTTTGCGTATCTAAAAATCCAAAGGAAATTTTTGATACAGCGCCTCTTTCCTTCATTGAAGCATTGGTGAGGTTCCGTCATGAATTGGAGATCTATGTCGTCCTATTCGACTGTTTTCATCACTAACGTGTGTTATAACTGTAAATAAATATCGCGTCATACTCGACAGCAAACTATTTAATATGTCTATCAAATTCTTAACAAACACTGCCACATTACAAAATGTCTAAAATTATCAAACATCTCCGCTGGACAAGAAAATCGCCATGTCTCTACATAACTGAACAGTTATGGGACTTATAGTGCAGAAAGAAAGGACTAAAGTTACAGATTCAACATCTATGAAGTAGTTGGCAGATATTATGGTACAATAATTGATAATTCTCTCTTAAAACCGTTGTAGCTTTTCTGGAACAAAAAGGTGAGACAACTTTTTAATAATAGATAAGCATTATTATTTTGACCATCCCCTGTGATATACTTTCTTACCATTTGATCGATCAACATGACAATCTCCAAATCTTTCTAATTTCACCTAGATAGTGGGAAGATTGAGAGTGGTGGAGAAAGATTTTTGTAAAATACGATTGGACATGATAGGCAGAAGGAGAGTGGGGGAAGAGGATTTCAAACCAAAGCTGGCTGGGTGAGAGTGATAGTGGAGATTGAGAGAGCGAGAGAGGAGGGGGGGGGGTGTGGAGACGATAAAGAACGATAGGAAGAATCAGACAGATCTGGTGAGCAAAGAGGAGGAGATGACGAGGTGGACAAATGGAAGGTTGTATTAAACACATCATCTAGGAATATTTGTGGTCATTTACCCGTACCAGTGGGTATATCAGGAGGAGAGAGTCAGAGGGAGAGGTCGGAGTGGAACGTGGGCGAGGGGGAAGAATTAACAGAGGTATGGGAAGGGGTAGGAAGCGGAGGCGAAGGGAAGAGGAGAAGGATGGCGACAAGTAGAGTGGGTTAGAAAGAGATTAAGAGGTGTTATATATATATATATATATATATATATATATATATATATATATATTTAGCAACGGAAAAAGTAGCTGAGTTTGCGAATATTAATATCTCATGACGAAATGAAAATATCGTCTAAATGTTGAGCACCCATTGTTAACCTCACACCGTGGATACGGTCGAGTCCACTATGTCACATGGCGTACTGAGCGCGACCCCACGCCCCACTTCTCCCTAGCAGGTGCTCGGTAGAGCGCTGTCAGCACCCTGAGTGACGCGGGTGTGGTGGTGTGTCCACAGAGAAGGGCGCGGTGCCGACGCCGTTGTCGCGGCAGAAGGCGGGCGGCGAGGAGGCGGCGTCGGCGCCGGCGGACCGCCGGAGGGACTCCCCGGCCGCCAGAGCTCCGGCCCCCAGCGCGCGGCCCGCCCCCGCCGCCGCCACAGGTACTTCCACCCCACCCCCACCCCACACAGCACCAACACCTCACCCAGCATGGCTCGCAGCATGCGTAGCTTCCCACTCGCACTCTCACTCCCTAGGTGTAGCTCAACTTAGACTGACGTCTCAGTGGGTAAACGTTGTACTAGTCCGCAAGTGAGACAGGGTGGAAAATTACAAGCATCTACATACTCCGCAATCCACCGTAAGGTGTGTGGCGGAGGGTACACTGTGCCACTACTAGGCATTTCATATTCTATTCCACTCCCAATTAGAACGAGGAAAAAAAGAATGCCAATATGCCCCCGTACGAACCCTAATTTCTCTTATCTTGTCTTTGTGAACACTACGCGAAATGTAAGTAGGCGGCCAATTGAGTTGCCGGAGCATTTCCGTGACGCGCATTGGTCGAACCTACCAGTAACAAACCTAGCTGCTCGCCTCTGAACTGCTTCTATGTCTTCCTTTAAACGGATCTGCTACGGGTCCCAAATACTTGAGCAATACTCAAGACGTGGTCGTACAAGCGTTTTATACGCGGTCTTCTTTACAGATGAGACACATCTTCCCAGAATTCTCCCAATAAGCCGAAGTCGGCTGTCCGCCTTACTCACAACTGTCTTACATGTTCGTTCCATTTCATATCGCTCTGCAATGTTACGCCTAGATATTTGAACGACGCGACAACATCAAGAAGCTCACTACTAAAGCTGTATTAGAACATTATGGGATTGTTTTTCTTCTACGCTATTACAGTCACTTTAAGATGATATCCTTCCGTACACCACAGCATCATCAGCAAACAGCCGAAAATTACAACTTACTCTGTGCATCAGATCATTTATATAGATAGAAAATAATAGCTGTCCTATCACACTCCCCTGGGGCACGCCTGACGATACAGTCGTCTTTGGTAAGCACTCATCGTCGAGAAAAACGAACTGCGTTCTATTACTTAGGAAGTCTTCCAGCCAGTCACAAACCTGTGAACCTATTCCATAAGCTCGTATCTTCGTTAGCAGTCTGCAGTGTGGCAGCGCGTCGAACGCCTTTTTGAAGTCGAGAAAAACACAATTCGCCTGTTACCCTTCATCCATGGCTCGCAAAATGTCATGTGACAAAAGGGCAAGCTGAGCTTCACATGAACGATGTTTCCTAAACCCGTGTTGATTCACAGAAAGAAGCTTTATCGTTTCAAGGAAATTTACTATATTCCAACTGAGAATATGCTCCAAAATTCTACATGAAACTGATGTCAACGATATTGGCCTGTAATTGTATGGGTCAGTTCTCTTACCTTTCTTATAGACGGGAGTCCCCTGCGCTTTTTTCCAATCAATAGGAACTTTGCGCTGAATTAAAGATTCGCGATAAATGCAAGCTAAGTAGGGGGCCAATGTCGCAGAATACTCTTTGTGAAACCGAACAGGTGGACTGATTGGGAAGATGGAACATAATTTAGAAATGATACGTTTCCATCTTAGTGTTTGTCTTGGTACCACAATGACGTGGGGTCAGCATAGTTTGTATGGTTATAGCATGGTTGTTCTTAAAGTGATGCCTTTCCTGTTGTCACCCCGTTACCCTCTAGAAGGAATATACGTTCCTAACTGTCTGCTTTTACTGTTGTGAAAGAGGATTTTTCTAAATTTTTGCAAATTGGCTATAACTGTCGTGTGACTTGCACGTCAGTCCACAGTTTACCCCATGGAAGAAGTAAGGTCCTTGATTTTAGCGACGCCTGACAAAGTGCCTGGTATTCTGATGGACATGGAATGGACGATAAACGGATAATGTGAAAATTGATTTATTATGAAAACCAATGGGCGTCCAGAAATGGTCCTATGGAATCAAGGTTGATCGACCTCACAAGGTATGCTGGCAGAAATGAACTATAACGTCTCACAAGTTTGCAGTGAACTGGCGGTGCAATCAGACGAATAGCTCGATGGCTGTCGTTATTTTGGGCTAAAAGACGTGGCGACGCGCGAGGGCTTTGGTGTGTATCACGACCCAATGACCACGTTGTAAAACCTCAAGGATCTGGTTGCGGAGAGAATGATGACGCCAGTGTTTATGCATTGTAGATGCATAGAAACGCTCCGTTGACGACTACCTGTTAGTGGCAGAATGAATAATAAAAATTGAGGTCGTTTTGAGCATGAAGTAGCACATAAGTGCCAATCTAGAAAACAGAGCCGGCCGCGGTGGCCGAGGGGACTGAGGCGCTCCAGTCACGGTCTGCACGGCCACTACGGTCGGGGGTTCGAATCCCCCCTCGGGCATGGATATTTGTGCCGTCCTAGTTCGTAAGTAGTTCATAAGTAGGTTGTAAGTTTAGGGACTGATGACCCCGTAGTTAAGTCCCATAAGCTATACAAACATTTGAACATTTTTTAGAAAACAGAGTGGGCTCTGTTAGCCGAATAAAGAAGGAATTCAATAGTTTAAGCGATGTATCCCAGAATTGATGCAGTTAGTCTGGAAATGAACAGTTCCAATCGTTGCAGTCGATGCATAACTTTAGTCAGCAGGTGTGCCAAAGATGTGAAAAGTGCCTGAAGACGCTTGTGCTACATCACTGGATGGTTAAAGGTACAAAAAATACCAAAATAACTTCGTGAAGGCGGAAACAGTTCCAAGGCCTTCCTTTTCAATTTGTGAATGTTTTGTCTGTGCATCAGTAAGACATTTCCAGGTGAAGGCGATAGGACGCTTTGACTCACCTGGAGGATGGTGAGGAAGAGAAGCCCCTGTCCCATATCCGGGTGCATCAGTTGTCAACACCAGGTGTGCAGAATGATAAGAATGAACAGTTCTCCAAGTTACACATCAGTCACATGTCGTATAGGCGAGTGAAAGGAAGGTTCTTGAAGTTTGTGTGTATGTGTGTTGTCACCAGTGACAGCGACATCATTCAGGTAATTTCTGCCTGGAATCTCATGAAGTAGCTGCCCTAGGTAACGATGGAAGATCAGAGGAGCTTTGTTGACACCATACATGAGGTGATGGAATTTAAAAAGTTCACAGGGTGTATTGATAACCACCAATCCGAAGGTAGGCCTCTGTGAGGTCGATTTTGATAAAAAGAGTGTCCACAACTTGTGGACTTCCACGGCTACCATTTCCATTAATGAAAACTCCAGGGATAAGGTGCTGTGGTCAATCTGCAAACAACTTTCTACAGACTTTTCGTTGACCTCAGTAGCGGATAAGTATTACAGTTGCACCATAACGTTTAGCCCACAATTTTTAGTGAAGGAAAAAATGATAGTTTGAAAAATACGTTGTATCATTTAGGGAGAGGGTAACATCGACCTGACGTCTGTAAGTTTGTGGGTCAAGATAGTCTTTACACCACTGCATAATCGAAGTTGGCGAGTAGGTTTCTTAACAATGACAAAGAGGGCAAAAGCGAATCTGTTACATTATACCTTCCTTGTTGAGATGGTCCTTCAAAAATGCTGGATAACAATGACAACGGGCCAAATGCGATAATATCTTGGCTGGACCAATGGCTACTGATACTGGCGTTTTAGTGACCGGCATAGCCAGGTGAGAAGAGATCTGGAATTTGCAGCATAAGCCGTTAATGGGACTTAGGGGAAAGCAAATTAATGGTACCATCAATGGTGACGCCCAAAGTCTTTAGGCATCGAAGCCAAATAAGACCTCGATTGTCGATCGGCGAAGCAGCGAAGCTGTCGATCACTGAGAAAGAGGAGGTTTCATGTGGGGTTCCCAGTTACGGATTACCACTAGTTCACCCCAGGACTGTAGGCGACGATCTACTGCTGCGTAAATTTCATACTTAAAAGCGTTTTCAATTACTTCTTCTAAGGTGGAGTTCTTCCAATTTCAAGGCGTCGTGCCGAAAAGGTACGTTAGGGTCCGAATATTTGAAATAATCGCCGACAATGTAGTCAGCACTGGCCTCTTTGGAGACAGGAATGTGAACCTGACATGCGACTGATGTCTTGTGCTTCTGCAGCACATTGGGGCTTATGTCAGGGCAGGATTTTTACGACATACATACAAACGTCCTGTCGTATATGGTAAGCACGGCGGTAATATGACATCAAAACCTCATAAATCTCGGCTATTATTAGGATACTTTGGTTCAAGTGTTCCTAAAGAGACATATGTTTTAGAGCTGTCACAATAAAGAGAAAGAGAGTAATGGTCGTTGCATTTGTCGGTGAAGTCGATTTCCTTGTTGAACGCAGGAATATGTAAGGGCGAGAAGAAGATTGGTTGCCAGTATTTCCTCCAATAGCTTTGCTTGTCATTCCTTCAATTGCTGTCAGAGTTGCTGTTGCTGAGTCGCAAATTGTTGACAGATACTGAACTAGCTAAGCTAGAGTTTTGTTCGCGTCCAGTTCCGTCGTGATATCGTAGCAAAACCACTGGCAACAGTTCGTGTTGTGACATGAAATACCCAGATTGATAGTGCAATACAAATATATTTCTTCACTTGAAAAATTATTAGCTCTGGTTCATACTCTGGAAGTCGGAAACTAATACAACAAACCATCAAAGTCGGCACTGGAGTTCATAACCAAAATTAATGTTCAAAGTGCTAAGAGCAAAGCTGAAGAAAAATGTGGGCCAAATTAGAAGTCTCTGAAGTCTATTTTGGAAAAAAGATTGTTTATCCACCTCCTTCATCGTTTCGTGAAATTTCCGGCACGGTTCATGATGATTGTCATATAATTACGACAGCGCCGGCCGCGGTGGCAGAGGGGACTGAGACACTCCAGTCACGGTCTGCACGGCCACTACGGTCGGGGTTTGAATCCCCCCGCCCCTCAAGCACGGATATTTGTGCCGTTCTTAGTATTAGTCAGTTCATGAGTAGTTTGTAAGTTTAGGGACTGATGACCCCTTCGTTAAGTCCCATAAGCTATACAAACATTTGAACATTTTGATTACCGCAGCCGACAGATTGGTATCTTTGTTGTTAATTCTGCCGCTTGTCGTAGTGGTAACTCCATCTCTTGGTAGGACACAGAGCACCGTTGTCTTGCGTACGATGAATCAGTAACAAAATCATTGCAAAAGTTGCACGTTCTTAGATAGTCATTGTAAATGATAGAGATGGTGACAGTTGTTGTGCACAGTGTTTCACATATATGACAGCCCATGCTGTATGCGCTCTTCCGAAGGAAGGGAGTGCGTAGCGAGACCAGCTTTATTGTATGGGAGTTGAAGCTGGATGGATACAGGGTACTTTGTTAACAAGGTTGCGGTTTAGATATGACAGTAGCTAGGATGATTGTTGGTACTAATAAGTGGGAAAAATGACAGGAGGGTGTCCATAATGCAGAAATGAAAGTACATCTGAGAATGAATACCACGCGAATTTAACGCAAACAGGCTGAGATGGTGGAGTCACGTTACACATGGCGGAGTAGCAAGATTAAGACATGTGGTCGGCAGTAGAGCATAGGAGGAGTCGAGGTAGACCAAGAAAAAAGCACTTGAATTCAGTCAAGGATAATTTTGAAGTAACAAGTATATCATCAGACGAGGCACCAATAGTAGCAGTTGAACAGGGGATCAAAGAGCAATTTTTAAGAGGTTATAAACTTCAGACTGAGCGCTAAAAGACGTAATCAGTCTTAAATGATGTATCGTTACCACTTTCATGATGAGTCCAACGTCAGATCGTAGTGTTAATTACTTAAAAGTTAATAATATGTTTCATAAATGGCTTTCATTTACATTTTGTAAGGCAGATGACAGAATTCATTTTAATCTCCAGGCTTATCTTAGAGTTAACTCTTAGATATGAAGACATCTGTTCAAAACAAACTTATTTGTTCCAACTAATCTTCAAAAATATTAAAGAACTACTGCCAACTAGGAGCTACTACGTCATAAATTACAGTCTCCGAATCTGATTAGTAGTGCACATAGACTTCAAGTACGTCCACGATGCGAAGGTTTCGTCGGATTGATATGGAGGATATTAAACTTTCTATCTTTGGGAATAAAACGCGAGCCTTTGATCTTAACTGAAAACCAATTTCAAACGTGTTGCTTCTGTACATTTTCTGTCTGATCTTGTAATGAAGTCCTTCCCAGGACGTCCAACGTAGATTCCCTCATCTAAATGACCGTATTTATCTCTACCTTATCGTGCGATATATTCTTACAATATGGGCCGAAATAAAATTAATACAGATGATAAAATTTATCATTAGGAACAGGCAAGTGAAATTTATTTTCTTGTAAGGATTTTATTGACCGTTTTACTACCCGTTGTTCATTTTTCACATGGTCATAAACTTTCTGTTCATTGACTGATGCTGCGTGACATCCTAAACGCATAATAAAAGAGTACTGAATGAATATAACACTTATTTAGAACATTGAAGATCTGGGGCGGTCGTGGTACACAAAAATCCTAATGGGGCCATCATACAATTCAATATATGTTAGTAGAGACCAGTCAAAATTGACTACCCTTATTCTGGTATTTTGAATGGTCGCATACACAAACACCATTTCTACATCTAAAAGGGCACTGGCAACAGATTCATCGAACCACTTTCAATTTTATCTGCCTCTGCATTCTCGATTAGTTCATGGGAAGAAGGAACCCTTAAATTTCTTCTTTCGAGCTCTGATAGCTATTATTTTATTATGATGATCATATTCCACTACGTAGCTTGAAGTCAACAATATATTTTCGCATGTTGTGGGGAATTTCGGTGAAGGACATTTCGTAACTAGATTTCGACGTAGCGGAAACCGTCTGTGTTTAATGATTCCCATCCAAGTTCGTGTATCGCGATAAACAAAAAAAGTACTCCCCTTCTTTTTACTTTTTTGACCCTCCGTCAATCCCTCCTGACCAGGATCCCACATCGTGCAACTACTGTTCCAAAACAGAACGGACAAATGTGGTGTAGTCAGCCTCTACGGTAGCTCTGTTACAAGTTCTAAGTGTTCGGCGAGTAAAACGCAGTGTTTGGATCGCCTTCCCCACAATATTTAAGTCTGTCATAATTGTATTTGACTATTTTATTTTGTCGATGACGTTTAATGGACTCCATTTAGTACATCCGTGGAACATATTACACTTCATAACATTTAGAGTGAAATGCCAATTTTCGCATCATACTAATATCTTATCTAGAGCGTTCTTCAGTTGGTTTAATCTTCTGATACCTCTATTAGACGATACATATCATCTGGAAACAATCTAAAATAGCTATTCAGATTTTATCCTAAATCGCTTATTTAGATAAGTCACAGCATAAGAATACCCGAGAGAGCGGAAAATATCACTTCCGTTTTAGTGGATACCATTGCAGCAATTACTTACGAACCTGAAAACGTATTTGGAATATATGAATACAGCTGAGCAAATTGTCAGTGAATTAGTCGCAGATAGATATGACTCGTGGTAACAGAAAGACGGAACTAAAGGCTCAGAGGACAATTCGTGAGACATTGGCCCTTGCTCCCAAAGACGCTCGAATATATCGCTTCCGATATTATGCAGTCTCGAGGAAATTCATGCAAGGTAGAAGCTTGGCGCACAGCCTTCAAAGCGGAGCAGTCGCTCGGCAGAACACTTGTCACACAAAGAATTTTACGGCGGAAGGAAAGGTGTCTCGGGCCGGGTAACTCGCTCGCTCGGGCGAAAAGTGGCGCCGCCTCTTCGCAATTGCTCTCCCCTTTGACTCTATTGACAGCCTCTCAGCTGAGAGATACGGCACTTTTATGCCTGAGGTAACCTGCTGACAAAATATTATTTTTCCTTCTGGAACGTGAATTAAATAAAAGTAATTGCCCAATCAAAAACCATTTTCATGCTTGTCAACGGTTTTCACTACCCACAAGACAACTCAGCGTGGCATTTTCTTTCTCGAGAGGGTGCAAATTTACTCGTTGATTATTGGAAAGCTCTTATACAAAAATGATTAGCGTTGATAGCTATCATTTAACGAAACTTAATTACATTAACCCTTTCCTGCTCAAGCTATCAAATATTCGAGCGCATAACTTCATATTGGGTTATTTTGCTACCAAAGTAAATAAAAGCACATTGGTGTATTCACACTTTCTTCTTTTCTATATTTTACGCAAAAAAATATTAAATAAAAAAATTTAAAAATGGAACTTCAAAGTCCAAGAGGATATAATGCAAATAGGAGACATTATGCAATTCTTATCTCCGTTAACGTAAGGTTCTACCACCAACAAACAGATAACAAAATTTGTGTATCGAAATGCCGTTTTAGATGTTAATATGAAGGGAGAAACAAAAACCAACTGTAGGTATCCCTGAACCGTATTCATATTTTGAAATTCGGAAACAAAAGAAAACAAAACTACAACCATTTGTTAGTGACACCTAGCTACAAAAATAAATTGCACAAAATACCTTTGACACAATGGCAGTAATAAAGCTTCCAGTCACAGTTTTGAACGCTGTATAAATAAAAAGAGCTCAATTCCTGGAATAATATCTGTTTCCATTAGCTAAAATAAACAAACCAAATTACCTACGTGAGAACACACAACGGCGTCTTTTTGTGATAGCGTAACTCGCCTGACGAACTCGTACACAAAGACATAAAACAATCCGTTGTTTATTGCTTTTTGTGAGCAGAGGACTGAGCAATCTCAGCCAGCGAGTGTTTCATATGACACATCAGAGGGACACTAACATCCCGTGAGGAACACAAGTTAGGTATCATTTTCCACTTTGTTTTATGACGCTGGATATGGGCCGGGACTTTTAAGTCCCGTCGGGCAGGAAAGGGTTAAATGTGGGACAAATTACGAAATTAGTATCTACAATATCGTTGTAGATATACAGCTATCATTTAACAAAACTTAATTGCATTAAATGTGAGTCTAATTACGAAATTAGTATCTACAATATCGTCGAGGTTTCTGAATAATCAACAAGTTTTTAAAGTGGTACTCTTGTGGTATACGCAAGTTTTCAATAAAGTCATTAACCTCTTCGATTTTCATAAAAAAAGTTATGGTTTTGCATACAAATTGGAAATTATTTGGGAAGATGAATGGCACTCACCAAATAATTCAAAGCCAGTAGCACACAACGTACTAACTAGCAACCAGCTGATTCGCATAAAATTGGTATGTATAGTTTTAAAATAAGAAAATGTGACTCACGTTTTACTCACCTACATGAGAAGTGTAAATAACGGATTTTGATGGGTTCCGGATATTTTGAAGAGGGACAAAATCAGTCAAATGTTTGTTAAGCTTATGGGACTTTACGGGGTCATCAGTCCCTAAACTTACAAACTACTTATCTACTACCTTATACCAAGGACGGCTCAAATATCCATGCCCGAGGAGGGATTCGAACACCCGACCGTAGTGGCCGTGCAGACCGTGACTGGAGCGACTCAGTCCCCTCGGCCACCGCGGCCGGCTCCTCATTATCGGCCGTGCTAGTTGGCATATAAACTTGCACTACTGTGGTCGGTGTTGGTTTCGTGTCTATTCAAAAAATGTTCAAATGTTTGTTAAGCTAATGGGACTTAACTACGGGGTCATCAGTCCCTAAACTTACAAACTACTTATTAACTACTTGCAAACTAGAACGGCACAAATATCCATGCCCAAGGGGGGATTCGAACCCCCGACCGTAGTGGCCGTGCAGACCGTGACTCAAGCGCCTTAGTCTCCTCGGCCACCGCGGCCGGCGCTTCGTGTCTATCTTTACTACGATAATGCTAATAAAACACCGTGTGCCTATAAAGCGGTAGCATTTATTAGATGTGCGAGGTGCTGCAATGTTCTGTGCTTTGTGTGTTTCTACGATACTCATCATCTAGAATTTTGTGAGGGTTGCGACAGTGAATACATAAAAGTGCGCAATAAATGAAATAATGAGAGACTGCTGCGTTACATGTTACTATTCTAACCATTTATTCAGATGTTCCGATGTTTGTATAGCTTATGGGACTTAACTACGGGGTCATGAACTAACTAATACCAAGGACGCCACAAATATCCATGCCCGAGTGGGGATTCGAACCCCCGACCGTAGTGGCCGTGCAGACCATGACTGGAGCGCTTCAGTCTCCTCGGCCACCGCAGCCGGCTGTAGAGGGACATACCATGGGTATGAGGCTGTCGCTTTTCTTTAGCGACGGTCTTAGTTTCTGAGAAAATTGATGTTCCAAGTTCACTGCGCGCTGTTACGAGGCGCAACGTTAGCTGTATTCTAAACAAGTGAATGTGGCGCAGCGGTTGATGTCTAATGTTACCACACTGGAGGTAACGCGTTCGGGTCCTATCCGTGTTTTTGATTTTTTTTTATCAGAATAGTCTGATATTTTTATATTTATATTACAGAATATCAACAAACGGTGTACATTTAGTGAAATTAGTAAGAAATATTCAGTTTTACCGTAGTAATTTAATTTCCACGTGTTTATTACAAGCTCTTACTCGTACCCGCCTGCATTGCCTAGCTGCGCCCTGTTGTTTTCCGGTATTCTCTCTTACCAACTCAGAGTACCTGCAAGACAGTTTGGCGCTGTTAACCAGCGGTCGTTCGCGTATATTGTTGTCACTCGATAACTCCCGTGTTAGATTTTTCCTAACAATGATATCTCGCAACTTTTCATCTCTTTGTGCCAGAAAAAGACACGTTTATACAATAAATCATTTTTTGTTATTACCAAAGCATTATAAATTAGTATAAACATGGTATCGAACATGTCATTTGACGAATTCGTGGATGTTTGCAAGAAGAGCTATAGTACCGACGCTCTGACAACGATAGACGAGATGTTAGAACCAGTCCGCGGAAGTTTCAAATTGAGGCAGTATATAACAAACAAGTCTGCAAGATATGGCATCAAGATACATGCGCTTTGTGATGCCAGAATCTTTTATACGCTACATATAGAAGTACACGCAGACAAACAGCCTACTGGGTCATATCAAGTAGCAAATGATGCAGAGCATGTGGTGTTACGATTGATTAGACCGATTGACAAAACAGGCAGAAACGTGACGATGGACAATTATTTCACATCCATACCACTGGGTAACAAAATGTATGCCAACCATAGATTCACATTAGTAGATACTCAACAGAAGAATAAAAGAAAAATTCTAGCGGAATTTCTGAGCGTAAAATGTAGGCAACTAAAGAGCAGAATTTGGAGAAAAACCAAGCAATAACTGCTTCATTTGCTCATACGTCTAAAGAAAAAAAAAAAGAAAAAAAAAAAAAAAAAAAAAAAAAAAAAAAAAAAAAAAAAAAAAAAATTAAAAAAAAAAATTAAAAAAAAAAAAAAAACAGAAAAAGAACGTTCTAATGTTATCCACCATGCACAGCGACGATTCTGCAGACGCTGACAGTGGCGAAGCGAACAAACTTGAAGAAATTACACTCCACAACCTCAAAGAATTAGGTGTAGATGTTGTCGACCGTTCGAAATCAGAATATTGGGTTTCAAGAAGAAACCACTGGCCCCTTACATTGTTTTTCAGTTTTATACACTTCCATATCCGACAGAGAATGTCATGTACTCTGTATAAACAATTGCGTCATTCAATTCGTAAAACTCAATATGAATATCTACTTTGCTCATAAAAGACGTAACATGTACTGAACAGTTTCAGGAGAAAACAAACGAACACAGCAGCATGTTAGAAGTACAAGAAACGGACTAAAAGTGAAGCAAGGCGGATTTCCACGGAAGGAGACGTAATTGTTACGTAAAGAGTCCCGTATTAAAAAAATTTAACACTGCGCACCAGTTCAAATAATGCCACAACTAACAAGCTATTGTTGAAATTTGATTGTCGAGTCACAGATTAGTTGAATCATGAGATATGAAAGAATGCATTTCTAGATGGTCAGTTCATTAGCTTTGAAATGTGATGGAATATTCAAGTAAAATCGTAAATGTAACATTTTTCTAACAACGCGAGTGATCGCGGGTTAACTATTATGTTTCGGTTGCTTTTACGACAAACATAATCCGGATTTGTGTTCTGGCATAGTAAGCGATACAGGCGATTGCGAGTAAGATTTTGTAATTACTGCGGCAAAATTGAATATTTCTTACTAATTTCTTTACATTGTACACTGATTGTTGATATTGTGTGAAATAAAATCCAAAAGTGTCGGTCTCTTCTCATTAAATACAAAAACACGGAGATGACCCGAACACGTTACCTCCAGAGTGGTAGCTATAGACCGTAAATGCTGCGCCACACTCACATCGTCGGAACGGTGCTAAGTTTACGCCTCTTCAGCGCACAGTGAAATACACCATCAATTTTCTCGAAAACCAAGGCCCGTCGCTAAAAAAGCAGACAGCCTCATACTCCGGGTATGTCCCTCTACAACGTATGCGAGACCCGTCTAAATCCGTTATTTACAGTTCCGATTCTCCCATTGTAAGCTACAGCCCATGTGTACAAACTATTCATGAAGGATATCAAGACTATGAAGAACCACAATTGGCTATTGAATAATAACGCGTAATAGACGACTGTAATCAATGAATTCAAAGTGCAGTGCAGTTTGAGAAAAATCTAACCGATTTTTGGAACCACATCACGCCAATGAAATTACAAATTTGTTTTTCTATAGCAAATGCGCCTCGGTTGCACAGTGGTAGACTGCCAGGCTACAAATTCAAAGCTCGCGGGTTTGATCCGCGCCAGGTCCTAAGGTTTTTATCTGTAACTTTCCACTTCTTTCACCTCTGGCAGTATCGTTCTTGTGGAAAATACCGAGTAGCACCGTGGTTCGGAATCCACGTTAAACTGTAGGTCCCCCTATAAGTGGCTCGGTAAGTCAGTTCGAAGTTCGGATTAAGGCAACGGCATACCACCCCCAAACAGGACAGTGCTTAGTAATGCACGGTGGTGTTCAAACCAATCTTCGGTTAGTTGACTGCTTTACCTTTTTTTTATAGAAAATGAGGAAAATGCACAAGACAGCATAGTAAATTCTGCTTCATGAACTATGGCTGTAAGTACGTTCTATGGGAAGAAGAAAGAAGGCAAGGAGGGAAACAGTTGGCGACAAGACAAATTTTAGGTGTAAGAAGAGGATTTCCATCAAAAGGTGGTGTTTGTTTCCATGATAGAGCCCGACCTCATGTGGCGAATGTGACCAAACAACTCTTACGGAAATTTTACTAGGACGTGTTTGATCATCCTCCGCAGAGCCCGGGCCTCGCTCCTAGCCACTTTCACCTCTTCTTACACTTAAAAATCTGACCTTGGTGGTCAACATTTCAACGATGATAACGAGCTGAAAGAACATACTACCACATGGCTGAATTCACAGGCGGCAACCTTCTATGAAGAAGGCGTACAGAAACTTGTGCCACTCTATGACAAGTGCGTACAAAATTTCGAAAGCTATGTAGAAAAGTAGTTTAACGCTTGTAGATTTTTGTACAATAAATATTTTTTCTGTACCTGTACACGTTTGTTTTATATAACCAAACGGAACTTACTTTCTGGACGTACCTCGTATTATGACACCTCCCGCCAAAATGGCTATTAATGTATGGTTACATCATAAACTTTCCATTTCATCTTGCAGTAGAGGTGCTGTGACTTGTGTTTAACTATTATTTTTTATCTACAGACTGAACTGTAAATATAATTTCGAGACTGCATTATTAAAACATAAGACATGTATAACTGAAGTCAAGTGTAGAATTTACTACATGTTGCCATGTATAATCATTTAGAATAATCATTTAGAAGTTCCCTTCCCCCCCCTTTTTTTTTTTTTTTGGTTTTTGTTTCTTTTGTTCAAAGGTTGAAGAATGTTCTACTTTTAACCATACCATGGCCTTTCTTTTAATTGCAGGATACCCTCTTTACGTATTTTGTTGTGTTTTCTGAGATGTGATATTTTCTTTGAGTTATAGAGCAGACTGCTGTAGTCCTATTTTTCAAATATGCTCAAATGTTTGTGGAGCTTATGAGACTTAACTACGGGGTAATCAGTCTCTAAACTGACAAACTACTTATGGACTAGCTTATAATGGCACGAACATCCATGCCCGAGTGGGGATTCGAACCTCCGACGGGGAACGGCCTCGCGGATATTAGCATAGCGCCTCAATGCGCTCTGCCGTTCCGCCGCGGCAGTCTTATTTTTAATTGCAAAATTCGTTATTCAAATTTATATATTCTCTTGTGGTGCCCAAGTATTAAGCTGTTAAATGATTGTCAGGCGTTTCGATTTTTTTTTTTTTTTAATTTGCCTGTTCACTGTAGAATACTATCGTGTCCACACGAAAAAAGGCAAATGTGGGCTGTATCTATTTTCCCATATTACTGCTCAACTGTTGTGTCCCTAAAATTTGAAAAGCCATTAAAGTTATCATAGACCTTCAAAACCCTTTCTGCACATATTCTCGTACGGATGTAAGTGTGCACCAAGGAAGCATTTTATTCTCCAACATAAAGAGTTTTTCAGCGAACACGTTCGTTACATTGTCCCCTGTGTCACACTTATAGGTGTGAAGGCATCGTATTTTAACTTTCAAGAGATGTGAACACCAGTAACGGAATATCCAAAGGCCGCTAAGATTCTTTTCGCGATGTTGAGCACCATAGAGAGAATTCGAACTAGGTCGCTTACCTTAGACCCATGTAGGTGTTTTCCAGCTGGATATTTTGTAATTGTGGAATATTGATAGAAAGTAAACTCTTATCAGGTCCAGAACACTTGTAATTGGAAGCGATAGTGTGCTTAAATTTGGTTTAAAGCTGTAATACGCAGCCTAATCTTTTGAAACAGCTTATTACTACCAAATGTTATACTTACAAAGAATACATTTTTTTCGTATGATTTGTTTAACATTAACACTTCGTTTACGTAGGTTATGGCTTTCATTTAAATTTTTGGTTTATTAGAAACTTTTATAAGTCATAGGGCCCAATGGATTCTGAACTAATTTCTGAACGTTAAATCTCGACTAATTCCTGCACGTTGTTTTCTTTCCAGGTGCCCAGGAGCCGTGCCTGCTGCTGCTACTACATACGGTGTGGACGCTGATAAGCCACGTTCAGGTGACTATAGTATTGCTAATTATCTACTCTTCAGTTGTAATCCAAATGAACAGCTTTTATAGCAAGTCATTTCCACTGCGTATTCATGAGAAAAGTACAGTCGAAATTCATAATGACGTATAAGCAATGCTAATTGTGAACAAATATCAACCAAATAAATCTTCTTGGTTCCAGAGATTTTCAAGTCTCAAATGCCTGTGATGTACAGTAAGTTTACAAAATAATACTAACACCTAATATAGACGAAATATTTGTTTATTTGGTGTTGTTGTGGTCTTCAGTCCGGTGACTGGTTTGATGCATCTCTATACCCTACTCCATCCTAAGCAAACCTCATCTCCACATTAGAATCACAATTCACATATATTTGAACCTGCTTACTGGATTTGTCTCTTCTGTAGTCTTCCTCGGCGATTTTTACTACACACACAGCCCTCCAACGGTCAATACACGATTCCTTCATCTCTATGAATGTGCCCTAACAATTGGTCCCTTCGTTTAGTTAAGTTCTGCAAGAAATTAGTTTTCTCCCCATTTCTCTTCGGTACTTCTTCATTAGTTACATGATCTACCCATCTAACTTTCAGCTTTCGTCTGTAGAACCATTTTTCAAGAGCTTCTATATTTTTTTCTGTCTGAACTATTTATCGTCCATGTTTCACTACAGTACAAAGCAACAGTCCCCACAAATGCCTTCAGAAAAGTCTTCGAACACTTAAACTAATATTCGATGTTAACAAATTTCTCTTTTTCAGAAACGCTTTTCATCCCATTGCCATTATGCATTATATCATTTGTGCTGCTACCATCGTATGTTATTTTACTGCCCAAGTAACAACTCATCTCCACCCTCTTTGCTTCATTGTCTAATATAATTCTTTGAGCATCGCGTTGTTAGACTACATTTCATTACCGTTCTTTTGTTCTCGCTAATATTCACCTTCTATGCTCCTTTCGAGAGAGAGTTCATGCCATTCAGTTGCTTTTGCAGGTCCTTTACTGTATCTACAATGTCATCAGCAAATCGCAAAATTATTATTTCTTCTCCATGAAGTTTAATTTCTTCTCCAAATTTCACCTTGCTTTCTTTCACAACTGTTCAATGTACAAATTGAATAATATTGAGGAGAGGCTACAACCCTGTCTTATTCCCTTTGCAACCGAAGATCCCTTCCCCATTCCCTTCCGTATCGTTCGCTTCCCTTCCCTTTCCTTTCATGCCCTTATTTATTAGTCAGGAATTGGCCCACAACTGGATTTGAGAACAATTGAAATTCTCCCAGGAATATATTCGTTACGTTTCTTATTATTTCCAAAATAATGTTATACATTCTGGTAACGAAACATTCGTCAATTACTTCAGCGATATTGAACTAGGAAATGTAGGCATTATCTGCTCTAAAACTCTCTGTATCGGTTCAATGATGTTAAGACATGGCGATTTTGCTGTCCATTGGAAATGTTAGACAATTTTCTGATGCTGAACAAATCACGCCTGAAATTTTTTTGCCATATGTTGGCGCATTAGTACTTTGGAATGTAACTGTTTTCATCAAAATGTTAGTAATAGTAAGAAATGTGTAGGCAAAGATGGCGAGAGGTATTCATTCATAGTTATCCGGCCGACGAGGGTAATCATATAAGCAGTTAAATATCACGAATAGTGACGAAATCTGCTCCATGCTTGACTACAGGAAGCAGTCATACTGTATCGTAAGCTTCTTTTGGGGCTTTCGATACATACATTGTTATTTGTAGAAAACATTGTAAGCAATTTGTCATTGGACCATACCACATGCCTACAGTCACAGATTGTCCAGGTTTTATGATTGTAGCATTACGTATCTTCGCACTGGGTTCCGTTATTGTTTAGCAACTGCAGCCCTTCCATGAAAGCTCAGGTTCAGCCCTGCTGTTTATATAGAAACATTGTCACTCAAGTGAGTGTTCAGGTTTGCATTTACTTTTCCCGTGGTACTGTTGTGTTGTCTGGCCACAGTCGTTAGCAAGGATCGTCTGTCGCTGTCAGTTAACTTCGGGTTCCGCCCGCTATTACAATTCGGCAATGATGGTTTACTTTGTATCGTCTACACTGTCGTCACCGATGACATTTTCGTTAGTTTAAATTCAAATGTTTGATAACCTAAGGGACCAAGCTGCTGAAGTCATCCGTGCCCAGGGCCCAGACTAGGACTGGAGCTTCCGGGCTCCGGTAGTAGCGGCCGTTCAATCCGTGACATAGCGCCCGAAACCTTGTGACCATTCCCACATGACGCTGCCGCTAGTGAAACTTTAAACAGTGCAGCAGTTTGGTCACAAATGCTTCCACTAATTGCGCGACTTTGGCTGTCATCTTTAATGGGTGAGAGATCACGCATTTCACTGATCGTTTGTTTTGCCCATCGCAGAACAAAACATATAATATACGGCAAGGTACCGTAGAATGTTTGGGAAGTGAACTGTGCACTGTCTGTGTTAACACATAGGAGGTACGCAGAAGTGCCGAGTTGCTACAAGCTGTAGTATACTTCTTGGTGTTTATAGTATGGTGTCCTCCCCTGCATATACCCAGAGTCCCAGACTGTAGCGATGAACGTAAATTTGTACCATGTCCGCTATTCTACCCTGGACCTCCTGTATGTTAGGCCGATGGGCTAACCATTACACCACTCGGGACGGTTGCAGACTTACAATTGAACGTCTCCCTCCTCAACCCTAATTTGTACTTTGATTACAGCTCTTACACCTAGTTTTGCGGTGGGATGTCACGTTTCGTTCTGCAGTGTGGTTATAAATGAATATCGGGGTTTAACGCTTCATAATATTTATTATATTACAGTTATAAGCAGAGGTGCCCACCCCCCTCTCCACAGGCCAATGACACCCCCCCCCCCCCAAACTGCGACCAATCGCCCCCTCCTCCCCCACACCCAAGATATTACGTCTGTTTTGCCATTTAAAATTGAAATTAAATATCTTTTATTCCATATTTTGTCAATTGTTTTATAAAGCCCCCCTCCCCCAAGGCTGCCCAAAAGTTCTAATTTCTCTCTCTCTCTCTCTCTCTCGCACACACACACAGACACACACACACACACACACAGATAAATTTCAATGACGCAGTTTGCGTCATGACCGCCCCTCCCCGCTGTGGGAAACTCTGGTTATAAATAATATATAGAGTGAAAGACCAACGCAAACAGTTTTGTTTGGCACCAGTGCGCATGCGTAGCGCGCAATGTTTCCGCCGTAATCCGCTAGACAGTGGTAGTAGCAAAGGTGGCTACTATTAGTTAAAGAGTTAGCGTTTTGCGTTTTGCAATGCGCAATGACCGAATCTGTTGTTACTGTGCAGCTTGCGTTCCGACTGAATTTCTGTGATGATCCTTCAAGTGATAACATTCGTAGTTGATATTATCAGTTTCAAGATACCGGCTGCCTTTATATAGGAAACAGCACGGGACAACCGAGAGTTGGTGAAGCGACTGTTGAGCGAGTCGTTAACTCGTAGCCTAAAGAAATGAGTCGGGAAGGTTATGTGTGCACCTGGGCTCAGAAATACCTCACGAGATTGTACAAATGCAACGAGATTCCCGTAAAAGGATTTTTATTTTATTTTTATTTATTTATTTTTTGTGGCGTATCCCGGCGGAAAGTTGGTGGGCCTTATATTTTTTGCGAACCTACTGTAACTGGCACTTTTCACTAGAGCAATAGCCTCTTTCCTCAGTTGAAAGAAGATGATCCAGAAAACGTAATGTTCCAGCATTGTGCCAGGCGCTTAAATGTGACTTGCAGAGTGAATGTGAATGTGAATGTAGGTGTAGATGGTGAGCCACCTCACTGGAAGTGAAGTACGCGATTGGCTGTGCGTCGGTATGCCCAAGCTCTGGATAGGCCGCAAGGGGCCCAATGACAGGGTTTGCCTCGTATGTCTTCCACGTTCACCCTACGTAACGTCACGCGATTTTTTTCTTTGGGGCTTCATCAAGGTAGTGTTTATATGCCTCCGCTACCAGTTGAAGAAACCGGATAGAAGCAGCTGTTACTACAATCACTAAAGACAACGTTTGGGAAGAACTCGGCTACAGACTTGATGTTTGCTGTGTGACAAATGATACTCACATTGAACATTTTTAAGATTCTTGGTGAAATCGTTTGAGTTGCTCTTTCATTTGGCATATCATTTACAATTGGAAGTGTAATATAATAAATATTATAAAATGTTAAATCCCCGATATTTATTTATAAACACCCTGAATGCTGAAGTGCAAATGCAATAGACTGTGAAGACTCTACAATTCTGTTCGTCTTGAAGGGGAACTTTAAAAATAGGCTCAGATGAAATTTGGCTTGAAGAGAGAGACAAGCCCCAGTATAAACCCCACGGTTTTGCGTAGCTACAGTGGCACTCATCTGCATAGTGTGAAGAAGATTCGTTTACATCAGTCTTGGTATAGATTTTCACTTGTTCCAAAGGTACAGAGCATCGGTAAAGTCGTGATGCAATTTTAAGCGATCGCAGATAGGCGAAGAAGCATAATACAAAAGAAACTGCCGAAGTATACTGCAGGTGATACCAATCTGATTGCAGGTGATACCAATCTGATTGGCCCAAACGATCTGAATTTACATTACAGATGTTGCATGAACAGTTCCTAAAGTAGATAATGTTAGGTGATGATAGGTATTCATTGTGTGTGATTATGTTCACCGCTATAACATCAGAATGTGGGCTGCTGAAAATAATGCAATAAGGTGGACATCTGGTGTGTCAAAAATGATTGTTTGTACATCTGTGGTTATCAGTCCCTAGGCTTATAAAGAACATAAACTAACGTAAGTACAAAACATCCATGCCTGAGGGAGCGCTCGAAATCTGACGGGAAGCTAGCGCGCGCTCTGCAGCAAGGCGCCTTAGAGCGCTCGGCTGTATGGCGCCGCTCTGATGTTATGAACGGCATAACTGTAGGCTCGTACTTCTATGCACAGTAACAATGACGTCAAACAACTACTTTGACATGTTACAGTATTATACAGTATAGTGTCACGTCCTTAATATAAGGGCGAAGGAGGCGTCTTCTAACAAGATGGGACTTCTTCACACCACACCAGAGAACGGTATTTGCTTGATTTCTGGAAATCGTCTTTAATTGTTAATTATATTATCTTATGCTGACAAGATGCATTTTCTCCTCCATAATGGCAGTATTTTTAAGTGAAAATGATATACAAACAAAACCCGCTAAAACGCTCGATTTGAGTCCTTCGGTGCCTGTGACGTCATCCGTCATCCGTCATCCGACAGCTACTCCTGCTGCCATAAAATTCAATAACAGTGATATGTTGTTTGAACTCTAATATTTCAGAAGGTACTCTACAAGTATTGAGTAGTACCACAATGTACAAATACATCTTAAAAACACCAGAAAAAAATTCTTTTTTGCATGTTACAGTCAACCAGAAATGCGTAAAATGTTGTTGAATCACGCTTTCGGAGATGCAAGAGATAGCACTCTTTTCATGTGTTTTCGTGAGTGTGATTTTCATGTATGTAAACACTCCATACGATAATTATTATGATGTTTGCATTTGCGAAACGGCTGCACGATACAGTATGTCAACGACGTGTGTGTAAAGTAATTTTCTGGTGTATTTGGTGAGTGAACATGGTGATTTTTGTTGTCAGCTTTAGTATTTGCATCAGTGATGTAGTATTTCAATATATAATCGATAAATGTACGACTTGTGTTTAAAAAATACTATTGAGCATATAATATAAGGTACATATTTATTGATGTAAACCATCTACACAACTGAAGAACACAAGTTCATGTGGCCATTTGCATTTCGTCTTTATAAGGTACCTTTAGGGGTTAATTTTGGTGAATTCTGGTCTACATGTGATGCTGTTTGTTGGCCTAGTGATCCAGTTAAAAATTAAAAAACCAATGAAGTAAAAGACCTAAATCCAACAAATAACACCACGTGTAGACCAGCAATCACCAAAAAAAGCCACTGAATATTCTTAACAAATAAAGGCGAAATGCATATGGCAAAATAAACTACTTTAATTCAGTTGCACAGACGGCTTACATCAATAAATATCTACATCATCATCATCGTCATCGTCATCATTAGAGACTGATTATGCCTTCCAGCGTTCAGTCTGGAGCATAGTACCTCTAATAAAATTCCTCCATGATCCCCTATTCAATGCTAACATTGATGCCTCGTCTGATGTTGTGCCTTTTATTTCAAAATCATTCTGCACCGAATCTCTTTCTTCTTGCTCTACCTCGACTCCTCTTACACTCCGCTGCCGAGCTCATGAGTCTCTTAGGTAACCTTGCTTCTCCAATGCGTGTAACATGACTCCACCATCTCAGTCTGTTCGCTCTAAATGCTTCGTGTATGGTGTTCATTCCCAGTTTTCCTTTGATTTCCTCATTATGAACACCCTCCTGCCATTGTTCCCATCTATTAGTACCTGCAAGCATTCTTGCTACTTTCCTATCTGTAACCTCTACCTTATGCATAAGGTAACCCACCTTTCACTCCCATACAAAAGAAGAGAGTAGGTCTTAGCTGAGCACTCACTGCATTAGCTTATATTAGAGAAAGCAAGGACAATAAAAAGCTAACAATATTGAGCATATAATTACACAGGCTTCCGCGGGCCGAAACGTCGGTTATTTAAGTAATAACCTTACATCATGACGCGGTACAACACCCAGAAAACTTTTGTGTCAATATTGAGCACGTCTTTTTTTTTTTTTTTTTTTTTTTTTTTTTTTTTTTTTTTTTTTTTTTTTTTTTTTTTTAAAGTTCAAAATAATCACCAATTTCGTATATAATTCGTTTCTATTTTGCAGTATCACATACTTCCGTGGTAAGTATAGGAGATAAAAAGTAGGAGGGGATTGTATTTGTTCACTATGCTTAAAACAGTCGACCTAAGACGCTAATCGTTACGCTTCTAAGCAGCTGCAACTGCTTCTAGCCGAACAGATAAAATCTGTGCAGAGTCATAGGCACCAAAAACTTCGAGGGTTATTTTTATTTGAAAATATTTAATGTTGGCACTATGACAAAATATTAGGGCTCTTATTTCCAAGCTTCCGTAGCCCGCTAAGATTCTATTTAGACGGACAACTTTCTTTGTAATCAGTCAGTACGAGAAAGATGCATAATTAAATGTGGTGACTACTGTGTAAAATCAAATTTCGTGTGCAAAAGAATCTTAATTCTAACTGTAGCTACAGAGTTGTATATTTACCATGTAATTCTTACAGTGAGCTCTAATAACAGTGTCAATTTAAAAGTAAAATGTATTTGTCAGAAAAACGAAGTGTGAATCTAAGATGTAGTGCTTATTTCAACAGATTTAGGCTTCATAATAGTTGCTAACCTTAGCCTAGATGTAATCTGTTGATAGAAACGAGCAACAGTTTGGTTTAAATATAGGTATATTATACTTTAAACGCCGTTTTCACGTTTCTCATAACCGGGAAGTAAAACTCTGGGTTGTCTCCGAAATACTAAGATATAAATGCCTTGACTTTCGGGAAGTTTTCACTATCAGCCTACACAGAACTATTTTCCATTTTTACATAAAACTTTCAAATGCGTTTTCAGTCACAAATAATTTATTGTACGCAGAAATAGTAAGGAAAAAATCAAGAAACTTTCGCAATCATTGCTATTAAAACACACACAGACACACACATACACACACATACACACACACACACACACACACACACACACACACACACACAGATATACAGGGTGTCCCAGCTATCTTGTTCACCCCAAAATATCTCTGGAACAATAACAGCTATTGTAAAACGACTTTCACCGGTATCAATGTACGGCTGGAGCCCATGAATGTACATATTTGGAAACATTCTAAAACGAAAGCAAATGTGTTTTTTAACACAAACTTATTTTTTTTTAAATGGACACCCTATATTTTTTCTTCAGCAATCCATAGCACGACAAATCACATAAACAATGGTGTTGATTGCATCGCAATATTCCAATTACATCCCTTGATATTGCGACGAGAAGTTGACGCTTGAAAAACCCGAAATGCGCTGCTAGCGCACGTCCTGAGGCTCGGGCGTGACCCCCATGCTGCCCGTAATCGCTATGTGATTGACACGCGTAATCGCACATCCATACTTACCAAGAGGTCCGAACCGAATAATGCGGTCTGCTGCCATCCTGCATTAAAGTCGTACATTCCAGCAGGTATTTATCCCATAGGCTAGGGGTGATGCGGTTCTGTAACATATCTGTGTACCGCAACGTTAGTCACAAAGTTAACTTCGCTTATCGTTAATCCGTTACTAAAAAAGTAATGCCGTCCAACGTTAAAACTTTACTTTACTGTAGATCTAGCGCAAGTGACAGTGAATCATTCACTCATAATAGTAAAATTCATGTTGATGGTTTTAGTGAAACGAGCAAGTGGAATAAATGTTTTACCGTTGTTTAGGTAGGATTTGGGAAGCTCAGGTAAGACATAGGAGATGAATGTAAACATCTTTAACCAATTAGTTTTATTATCACATAATTATCAATGTAATATTTATCTAATGCGTTACATGACAAATTGTTTCAAACAAATGTTTCTGAACATCACTGGGTAAAATGGCCCTTTGTAGAAACTTGCACTGTGATACCAGCACTACATACTAAAGATAGCGTTCACATATCATGCCCAAAGTGATAACCATTGGCTTGTATACATAGGGTCACTCTGCGGATGAAGGATGCCCTACTTCGTGCTACTGTTCCCTCTTTGATGGGTGTACAAGCATCAATAATGCGTTGCTTCATGTCCTTTGGTGTTGTTGGTTCATGTTGGTAAACTGCATGCTTCACTGCTCCCTAAAGAAAATAATCCAGCGGTTTAAGGTCCGGAGATCGGGCAGGCCACCTAACTGGGCCACTATGTCCAATCCACCTACCAGGGAACTTATGGTTCAGAAGTCGTCGTGCTCTTAAGTCGTTATGTGCAGGGCATCCGTCATGCTGATACCACATGACCATTCTCCTGTTCAGAGGTAAGGTGTCCAAGAGAACAGGAAGATTGTGTCGTATAATTCTGGAGTACTGTCGGCCATTTTGAACGCCATTTACAAAGAAAGGTCCGATAATGGTATCTCCAATAATCCCACACCAAACATTCACTTTCCACGGACGTTGATGCTCTACCTGACGGAGCCATTTTGGATTGTCTGCGAACCAATAATGCATATGACTCTTATTGACAATTCCTTTGTGGAGAATGATGCCTCGTCGGTAAAGAGAACATCTGCGAAAAAATTTGGATTAGACAGAAGTTTTTGCTGACCCCACCGACAAAATGTTACCCTGTTGCTTATATAATTTCCATGAAGATCCTGGTGTAAATGAACATGGTAAGGGTGAAATTTATGACGTTGAAGAATACGCTGTGCAATTGATTTCGACATACCAACTTCACGTTCAATTTGACGTGTGCTGATGTGAGGATTCACAGCTACGGTAACGAGCAGAGCAACTTCAGCACGTTCATCTGTGCGTGTTCTAGGACGATGTCTAGGTCTTTGATTTAAGCTTCCCGTTTCACGTAGACGAGATTTGAGACGACCAAACATCCGTCGCGAAGGTGATGGCTTGTCAGGGAATCGTCTTCTGTACAGTTGTTCTGCCTGAACAGAATTTCGCCCGCCTACAACAAGGTACAATACAGGTATGTAGAGTAGGGTAGAAAACAGACATATTAACGTAATAATCATAATGTTCTCTAACAGTACTATAAACAAACAAGCAATCTAATAACGTATGTCCCGTCAACGTACATTCTCCATAGATCAGCAGCATTTCTACCGTATCTTCATGTGTGTACATAATACAGTAAAGTTCCACAACACAATGTTTATTCACAATGTGTACTACCTCCGTGCCATCACTAGATTACTCGGATGCACGACTACACTGGCAAGCGGTGTACTGCATGCCAGAGCAACAAGAAATGGGATGCTCGGAGGGTGGTGGAGTACAGGATTTTGCATGGGTCGCAAATCACAAACAAGGCGAAGTGGTAACTGTGGCTGTAGTGGGAACTACGTTGGACACGTGTCTAGGTAGAGCTAGGCCCTGGATGAACGAGTCCGCGAAAGGCACAATGGGTCATTTAACGCATTCGATAAACCTTATTTTGGGTGTGCAGGATAAATAGGACAACATGACTGGTGTATACCGATCGGTACTGGTTCATATTGTGTACGTAGACACATAAAACGTGCAAGAGGGTAACCATTGTGTGCTTTTGAGAGTTGATGGCAACAGACCGTATTATTCGTTTCGTACCTCTTGATAAGTATGGAAGTGCGATTACGCATGTCAATCACATCGCGATTACGGGCAGCATGGCGTTCACGCCTGACCCTCAGGACATGCGCTAGCAGCGTATTTCGGGTTTTTCAAGCGTCAACTTCTCGTCACAATATGTCGGGATGTAATTGGAATATTGCGATGCAATCAGTGCCATTGTTTATGAGATTTGTCATGCTATGGCTTGCCGAAGAAAAAATGTAGGGTGTCCATTTAAAAAAAAGAAAAAAAAAAGAAAGAACAAGTTTGTGTTAAAAATGCTTTCGTTTTAGAATGCTTCCAAATATGTACATTCATGGGCCCAGTCGTACATTGATACCGGTGAAAGTCGTTTTCCAATAGCTGTTATTGTTCCAGAGATATTTTGGGTCAACAAGATACCTGGGACACGCTATGAGAGTGTAGTGCTGTACGACCTCTCGGACATTTAATCTAGATCCAACTCCCTTGTTCCTGTTTCGAAAACACAGTGACACGGTTACGTTAGACCTCTCGCTCACAAGTGACTTTGTTTCTCTAGATTGTGCGCACACCGGTGACGTGGGACGGGTGAGTCCCTTTGCTCGGAGGTAAAAAAGGGGTATGTAAACAACGAGGGCTATCAGGGACTATAGTGAATCTATTGCATAGTATCTCCACAACAGTGTTTCCACTATTTATGTTCGAACGATTTTCTGCCGATGATGAAGAGATTGAAGAAATGTATGAGGAGTTAAAGGAAATCATTCATACAGTTAAGGGAGAGGAAAACTTAATTGTGATGGGAGACTGGAATTCGGTAGTAGGAAAAGGAAGAGAAGGAAAAATAGTAGGTGAATATGGACTGGGCAGAAGAAATGAAACAGAAAGTCGCCTGGTAGAATTTTGCACGGAACATGATTTTATCGTAACAAACACGTGGTTTAAGAATCACAAAAGAAGGTTGTATACGTGGAAGAGACCAGGAGACACTGGAAGGTATCAGATAGATTTTATAATGGTCAGACATAGATTTCGCAACCAGGTTTTAAACTGCAACACATACCCAGGGACAGATAAAGACTCTGACCATAACTTGTTAGTCATGAACTGTAGGCTGAAACTGAAAAAACTTCAGAAAGGTAGGAAAATAAAGAGATGGGACCTAGATAAATTGAAGGAACGTGAAGTTCTGGAGAATTTCACAGGGAGCTTTAGGCCACAATTGACAGAAACAGGGGGAAATAAAACAGTAGAAGAGGAATCGATAGCATTGAGAGATGAAATAGTGAAGGCAGCAGAGGACAAAATAGGTAGAAAGGCAAGACCTACAAACAATCCTTGGATATCAGAGGAAATACTAAATTTAATTGATGAAAGGAGAAAATATAAAAATGCAGTACATGAAACAGGCAAAATGAATTACTGACGACTAAGAAATGAGATTGACAGGAAGTACAAAATGGCTAAGCAGGAGTGGCTAGAAGCCAAATGCAATTCTGTAAAAGAATGTATAATAATGGAAAAAGTAGATACCGCCTACAGGAAAATAAAATAGTTTTTTGGGAGAAGAAAAACAACTCTACGAATATCAAGAACTCAGATGGAAAACTAATTCTCAGCAAAGAAGGGAAAGCTGAAAGGTGGATAGAGTACATAGAGCATCTCTACAAAGGAAATGAAATTAGAGACGATTAGAGAGGAAGTAGATCAAGATGAAATAGGAGATACTATACTGAGAGATGAATTTGACAGAGCCCTGTAAGACCTACGTCGGAACATGGCCCCCAGGAGTAGATGTCATACCCTCAGAGCCACTAAAGTCTCTGGGAGAGCCAGCCATGACAAAACTATTTGATCTGGTGTGCAGGATGTATGAGACAGGCGAAATACCCTCTGACTTTAAGTAAAATGTAATAATCCCCATTCCAAAAAAAATCAGGCGCAGGCAGGTGTGAAAATTATAGAACCATCAGTTTGATAAGTCATGGTTGTCAAATTGTAACACAAATTATCTACAGGAGAATGGAAAAGCTGGTAGATGCTGACCTAGGGAAGATCAGTTTGGATTCAGGAGGAACGTAGGAACCCGAGAGGCAATACTCACTTTACGTCTTATCTTAGAAGATAGATTAAGGAAAGGCAAACCTACATTTTTAGCTTTTGTAGATTTGGAGAACGCGTTTGACAATGTTGACTGGAATACACTCTTTCAAATTCTGAAGTCAGCAGGGGTAAAATACAGGGAAAGGAGAGTTATTTACAACTTGTACAAAAGTCAGACCACGGTTGTTAGACTCGAAGGGCATGAAAGGGAAGCGTCAGTTGGGAAGGGAGTAAGACAGGGTTGTAGCCTTTCTACGATGTTATTCAATTTGTACATCGAGCAGGCGGTGAAGGAAAGCAAGGAATAATTTGGAATAGGGATTAACGTTCAGGGTGAAGAAATAAAAACATTGCGTTTTGCTGATGACATTCTGTCAGAGACAGCAAAGGACCTGGAAGAGCAGTTGAATGGAATGGACAGCGTGTTGAAGAGAGCATATAAAATGAACATTAACAAGAGCAAAACAAAAATAATGGAATGCGGTCTTAGAAAATCAGGCGATGCTGAAGGAATTAGATTAGGTAACGAAACAATGAATGTGGTAGATGAGTTTTGTTACTTGGGTAGTAAATAACATGCGACGGTCGAGGATATAAAATGCAGAATGGCAATGGGAAGAAAAGCATTTTTGAAAAAGAGAAATTGCCTTGTGTTGCCTTGTCCGGGAGTGAAACATGGACAATAAGCAGTGCGGACAGGAAGAGAATAGAGGCTTTTGAAATGTGGTGCTACAGAAGAATGCTCAAGATTAGGTGGGTAGATTGCATATCTAATGAAGAGGTACTGAACAGAATTGGTGAGAAAAGGAATTTTTGGCATACCCTGACTAAAAGAAGGGATCACTTGGTAGGACACATTCTTAGACGTCGGGGAATCGTAAATTTAGCATTGGGGGGGGGGGGGGGAGTGTGTGGGGTAAAAATCACATAGGGAGACCAAGAGACGCGTATAATAAGCAGATTTAAGTGGATGTGGGTTGCCGTTCTTATGAGGAGATGAAAAGGCTTGCTCAGGATAGAGTAGGGTGGAGAGCTGCATCAAACCAGTCTCCGGACTGAAAGCCATAAAAACAACTCAAGTTCCGGCCCATCGGATATTGAGAAGTACACGTAATGTTACGTTTACCTTACGTCGTTGTTCTTAAAACTTCTAGGACTTGATATAACGACCGATGGCAGAGCAATTAGGGCACACGACACTGTCTTCAAATATTTCTGATAATTACAGCTACATTATCTGCATTACTAAAGATGTTCTGTTATTTGATGACAAATGAAAATTGGTGTCCGACCGTGACTCAAACCCGCGTCTAATGCTTATCGCGAGCGTTCGCTTTAATCACTCGACCACCCGAATACGCTTCATAGTGGGGCACAAACTTCCATTTGTCACACTTGTCAACATCCCCCCAGTGTTCGCACACGTTTAGTGTGATTGCCGCGAGAGGGAGTGGCACTATCTTGCCATCATTCGCCTGTCTTGCTATGTAAATTACTATGAAACATATACTACAGAGGCTACGGTACGATCACAAATGTCTGGTCCTTTGGAACAGACTTTTCATTGTAATATAGCTACATAGTTTTTATTTCCTACTAACCATTGTGTACAACATGCCAGATTGACTGGCGGAATGTTGATGGGCATTGAAAATAGCAACAGGCTTAGAATCGAATCCTTCGACACTACTTGACGATCCACTTGACAACACTATTAAAACTGCAAGTGGTTCCCTGTTTGATGACAAATAAAAACACCATTCTTTTCCTTATTTTCTGTATATGAAATGAATCATTGACAGATTCATGCCTATTTTTTAATTTACAAAACGTATGCTGCATGCAAACAACTGTTCTTTGGAGTAATAAGTATACTTCAATGCTCAGATGGCATTGCTGCACAAATAACATTGTTGTTGTTGTGGTCTTCAGTCCAGAGACTGGTTTGATGCAGCTCTCCACCCTACTCTATCCTGAGCAAGCCTTTTCATCTCCTCATAAGAACGACAACCCACATCCACTTGAATCTGCTTACTATACGCGTCTCTTGGTCTCCCTCTGCGATTTTTACCCCCCGCACTTCCCTTCAACGCTAAATTCACAATTCCTTGATTTCTAAGAATGTGTCCTACCAATCTATCCCTTCTTTTAGTCAAGGTATGCCAGAAATTTCTTTTCTCCCCAATTCGGTTCAGTACCTCCTCATTAGTTACGCGATCCACCCACCTAATCTTGAGCATTCTTCTGTAGCACCACATTTCAAAAGCCTCTATCCTCTTTCTGTCCACACTGCTTATCGTCCATGTTTCACTCCCATACAAGGCAACACTCCATACAAATGCCTTCAGAAAGGACTTCCTTAGGCTTAAATCAATATACGATGTTAACAAATTTCTCTTTTTCAAAAACGCCTTTCTACCCATTGCCATTCTGCATTTTAACATTATTAGCTTATAAATGCTAATGGTCTGGAAAGCTAACGAAAACAGTCTAATAAAAGTCAAATCTATGAAACCACACTCCATTAGTAATTAAGCGATACTTCCTTCATAACTAAAGTAAGTATACTAATTAACAAACCACTGAACATGTGGATGAATAAAAATATTTATCGGTATTTTGACATTTTTCCATTCGATTGATAAAAGATCGTAATTGCACTTACATTTTCATACTCACCTTCCTCTGTTGTTCTTTCTAGATACGACCTCGCTGTCCTGGGATAGCAAGGCTTCAATTTAATAACAATGAAATTTCAACAAAATTTCATGAGGATGAAATTTCAACAAACGTTTATGTTTCGCTGTGTAAAATATTCAAATATCAAATATAATGACAAGGGAGATGTTACATGAATTTCGATTGCTTTTTATCCACATTTGTTTGGCATAAGGGTCATGACAGAAGCGCAATAATTTTTTTTACAGCTGAAAGCGATGCAATCAGATAAAAGTTTTTGTATTCTTCCTTTACAGCTTTCGCTTCTTTTCTGTTACAGATGGAGAGACCTTTCCTCGTCTGAGATGGGATTCATACTCCATGAGCACAATCCTTGAGTCGTTGAGAAACTACAAAGTAACTGTGAGAATAGAGTGCTAAACAGTGGGACGACGAACCACGCTTTTGTGCTTCGTAATTCCTTATATAAAATTGTGACGTACGCTGCCACAAAATGTAAGACTCGCAACTGAGCAAGTGGCTGAACAGACAAGAAAATTTTTATGTTTCCTTCGACTCGCTCTTTTATCAGTTTTGCGTGTGATTTCTTGGCAGTGGGGAAAAGTATAATTGATACATTGACTTCTGTGGGTACCTCAGACACGGCGATGCGACAAGAGAGAGCTGTAAAATAACTATCCCTTTCCACCCAAATGCTATTAAAATTCTATCTGAGGTTGTTGATCTGTTAAGACTGTTACGTCAATTGTGATCAGATATAGCTTCCAGAAACAGTGTATTTATAACGCAATGTTTGTGCGCTGTCACTGGGAAGAATAATCGATGTAGTAGCTGTAAACAGGAAACTGGAACATCAAAATGTTATGATTCTCGCTATACGAACTGTGTGCTTCCACAATACGCTGCTTCTGTTTGTCAGTATTGCTACGTTCTGTCGCGTGTATATACGAATATATTTGTAATAAATTTATTAAACCCATTGTGTGTTTTCAGTATTTACATATAAACTTCTTCCTAAGACAGGTTTGGTTCTATGCGAATCAAGATGTGACGAACGACTGTGTTGTCAAGCAGTTGCAATAAATACTGAATTTTTTATGCTTATTTGTATTTCAGTCTGTCTGTTAACGGCTAAAAAACTACAATAACATATTTCCACATACAGTCTCACATTGAATCCTTATGCCGAAATCTAACTCCATACAACACTGACGAAGATCGTTCAGTGACTGAACTAAAAGGATTGCTATAATTTTGAAAAGCTTTTGGTAAGTATTTCCTAACCTGGTATGAAGAGAAAACAGCAAATAACTGTATTACCTGATGTATTTTTTTGGAGAGTGTACATGTGGTAAGTACATTTCAATTTTTCCATTGTGTAGTATTCAGATGATGTCTCAATAAATTATACTTCTAATAGTCATTAGAAAGTCCCAGTTTCGTTATCTTGTGTGTAAACAGTATGTGTCGTTCAGCTCGCCCACGTGTCTGTTCATGGGAAGACAGTTGTGTCCCTTGAATAGAAATATGAAGCTTCTAGTTTGAAAGGAAATAAATTGTAATACACTCACAACCTATATTAAAGTGTACAGTACTTTGAATGGACGAGAATGTACAATTTTAATTAAAACAATTCCTTTGAGATTCAATGTCTACATATAAGAGAATAACATTTTAATAAAAATTCAAGCAGATAGAACCTGTAGAGTTAGATGGATGACGTGTTTTGTTGCACCAGTAAACTGACGATATAATGGGTGGGAATCAGCGCTTTACAGTCAAGAAATGCAAGTATTGCGGGTTATTAAGCGAGTTTGGGTAAGGTATTATATGTCCACCTCAACTTGACGATTGCGCTTGTGCTGCCACGAGTGGAGAGAATCTGCACGTTGAAAGCTATTCTCCGAGTGCCCGATGACTCGCCTGCGCGTGAAGTATTGCTGTAGGCTATACACTGAAAGTAATTTCCACAAGTGTTTGCCTGGGTGCTTCCTTTGGAGCAGAACATGCTATGTTATACCTCTTCCAAGTAATGGGCAACAAAACTTCAGTAATATTCTGTATATAATTGTACAAAATTATCGATAATACTTGCACAGAAGTGTTGCCGCTACATTCGTGATATACGGGAGAAAAGTGGAATTTGATAGTGTTGTCTTTAAAAACAAGAGCAGCCTTTACCTGTTATATACTTACTAACAAGTGAAAATCATGATTAAATATATAAAAAAAAGGCCAGGCTGAAGAAATGGGTGCAGACGTATTCATATGAAATGAATTGAAATGACTCCACTTAGATCGAAAATTTCTGACGTTTCCATATGATAATTTCGTACTTTTCTCGCCTATTGCGCATATATTAGAAAACAGTATACAGAAATGCTATTTTACCAGGAGGCGGCCTCCTAATTACTCTTCTACTGCCTGACATAGTAAGTATTCCCTTTTTTTACGATTGTAATGCATTTATGTTTACAGTGTCATTAGAAATCAGGTTGTGTTCAAAGACAAATGAACTGTCACTAGCTGTTCCCTTCCAGTGTAGCAATTAACTGGTAAATTCGTTTCATTCTTCCTAGGGTATTGAAGTCAATTATATGTGTCTAAATAGTAACAATGACTGATTCTGTCTGTTTGTCTTAATGCTATTCTCGCTTTCGACACAGGCATTTTACACCAGTAGTGAACAAACACAAATTCTGCACGTTCGAATTAAACTTCTACAATATAGCAAATACTAGATCGAATTTTCTCTCTTCAGCGAAGAATGCGCTGATCTAAACTTCCTGCTTCATTAAAACTGTGGGTCACAAATTCAAAAATCAACTTCTTATTTTAGATTAATAGTGTCGTAAGTTTGACATTAATCGGTTTCAATTTTTCATTATTTTCGATACGTACGTATATCATACTGAAGCTGTGGGTAAAACAGTCGCCCATTAAGGGAAACTGGACATGAAAAGGAATTAACGAAAAACATGGCTCCATCTGAAGGACAAATATCTTCCTTCTACAAAAATTTTTGATTTATTTACTCTTAAATAGTTATATAGTCTTAAACGCTCTTTGAAGAAATGTCTCCACACTGACTACGATGAAGCTTCAGGCATGCCTGCCACAATCGTGGAAACAAAGAAGCCTATATACAGAGACCTTGCAGATAAAATATTACTAAGAAAATGTCTACATTGCCGTACACAAAATCCTAATGAGAGTTTCAACAATTGCGTGTGGCAACGAGTACCAAAAGCAGTGTTTGTTGGATGAACAGTACTCAAAATAGGTGTGATGGATGCTGTTGTCTGTTTGAATGATGGTATAAATAGGACGTCGAAATTAATGGACAAATTAGGTATCCAACCAGGAAATACTATGACAGATGTTCTGCCATACATCTTCAGTGACTAGTTGAATCTGGAAGGGTTGCGGTAGCCACCACTAAAGAGTACAGAGTAAGGAAAAGACTTCTGAATAGGTCTGCAGAGGATAAAGAAGCAACTGGTCAGTAAGATTATGCCACTGGATTGTTCTGAAAGAGGCATACGGTGAGTCAAAAACACTGTGAACATTAATTTTTCATTCTCTCCAAACCATATTATGAGAATATTCGGTACATATATCTTCATCATGTTTTTAACTATGTTCACCAAATTTCTCCCATTTGAAGAGTGAGGCAGTATCTTTCTTATACGCGTAATATATGATTGTCATTCTGGTACTTTTTAGAGATAATAGTAATGAAATGTAATAATGGTTTTGCTATTTCCTCAGATATACTCCAATATACAGAACAAGAGGCATAATGTGTTCCTACGAATTTTGACAGCAGCCTGCCACAGTCTTAACGCTATTAGATTGACGATGCACTAGAAAATGGTTCCAGTGTGCGAACGTGTATTATGAAAGCATTTATTAGTCATAATATTGTAATTCCTCAACTATTACAGATATTTCAGTAAATTTCCTATAACAGCTTGAGTTAATGTCATTCACTGTTGGTACAAAATCGCAACTTTCCCCGCATTGTAGATCTACATAGATACTCTGCAAATCACATTTAAGTGCCTGGCAGAGGGTTCATTTACCACTTTCATAACTTTTCTCTACTGTTCCATTCTATAATAGCGCGCGGGATGAAAGAACACCTAAATCGTTTCGTTTTCGACCTGATTTCTCTTATTTTATTGGATGGTCATGTCTTCCTATGTCGGTGGGTGCTAGCAAAATATTTTCACATTCAGAAGTAAAAGTCGGTGACTGAAACTTCGCAAACAGATCATGCCGTAATGAATAACGTCTTTCAAACATTTAAATGTTTGTATAGTCTATGGGTCATCAGTCCCTAAACTTACAAACTACTTATGAACTACTTACGAACTAGGACGGCACAAATATCCATGCCCGAGGGGGGATTCGAACCCCCGACCGTAGGGGCCGTGCAGACCGTGACTGAAGCGCCTCAGTCCGCGCGGCCGGCAATAACGTCTTTCTTTTAATGATTTCCACCCCCAAGTCGTGCAACATTTCCATGACGCTCCCCCCCCCCCGTGCAACGTGATAAAACAAAACGAGCTGCCCTTCTCCGAACCTTCTCAATGTCTTCCATCAGTCCCACCTGGTGAGGGTCCCACAAGGGGCAACAGTACTCCAGGAGAGGACGCACAAGTGTGATGTAGGCAGTGTCTTTGGTGGAGCTGGTGCATCTTTGAAGCGTTCTGCCAATGAAACGTAACATTTGGTTCGCCTTCACCACAATATTTTCTATGTGTTCTCTCCAGTCAAAGTTGTTCGTAATTGTACCTCCTAAGTATTAGGTAGAATTTACGACCTTCAGGTTTGACTGATTTATCGCGTAATTGAAGTTCAGCCTATTTCTTTTAGTGGCCATATGTATTACTTCACACTTTTCATAATTTAGTGTTGTGAATTTCCAATTTTCGCACCATGTACAAACTTTGTCTACATCGCTTTGCAGTTGCTTTTGATCCTCTGTTGACTTCAATATCCGATAAACGACAGCACCATTCGCGAAAGGTCTAAGAGAGCTATTCAGATTGCCTCCTAAATCGTTTATAAACACGAGGAAGAGTAGGGGACCTATAACGCTTCCCTGTGGAACGCCAGATATCACTTCTGTTTTACTCGATGATTTACCGTCAATTACAACGAACTATGTCCTTTCTGATAGGAAATCGTGAATCCAATCGCACAATTGTGGAGATATTCCATAAGCACGGAATTTCATTAGAAGCCGCTTGTGGGGTTCAGTGTCAAAATATCAGATGTAATGTTCACCGAAAGCATGGTATGAAAATGCAGCCCGTTCACTTCCAGGTCTCCTTAATATATCAACGCATTAGGTACTCGTTAGCGTCATTCAAGTGACCTGTATTTGCGTAAGTGCCGCCTCATGTTCGGTATTACGTCGGTAATGGTGCCAGCACTGCTACAAGCAGCCGACTCTGCCTTCCCCTCACCCCTTTCTCTCCACACGGCAGCCATAAAGCGCTTTCATAGCTGCTCCGATGTATTCACCGCGCTTGTCAAGTTATCACGGATATGGTGTCTCAGTCGTTGTTGTTGTGGTCTTCAGTCCGCAGACTGGTTTGATGCAGCTCTCCACGCTACCGTGTCCTGTGCAAGTCTCTTCATCTGAGAATACGTTCGGCAACCTTCATCCTTTTGAATCTGCTTACTATATTCGTCCCTTGGTCTCCCTTTACGATTATTACCCCACACGCTTCCTTCTAATGCTAAGTTGACAATTCCTTGATGTCTCAGAATGTGCCCAACCAATCTATCGCTTTTCTTAGTCAAGATATGCCAGAAACCCCTTTTCTCCCCGATTCGGTTAAGCACCTCCTCGTTAGTTACGTGATCTACCCATCTAATTTTCATCATTCGTCCGTAATTACACATTTCAAAAGCTTCTATAATCTTTTTGTCTAAACTCCTTATCGTCCACGTTTCACTGCCATACAGTGCTACACTACAGACAAATCATTTCAGAAAGGACTTCCTAACATTTAAATTAATATTGGATGTTAACAAGTTTCGCTTCTTTAGAAACGCTTTTCTCCTCATAGCCATTCTGCATTTTATATCTTCTTTACTTCGGCCATCAGAAGTTATCTTGCTACCCAAATAACAAAATTCATCTACTACTTTTATTGTCTCATTATCTAATCTAATTCCTTCAGCATCGCCTGATTTTCTGACATTGCATTCCATTACCTTCGTTTTACTCTTGTTAATGTTCATCCTATATCTTTCTTTCAAGACACTGTCCAATCCATACAACTGCTCTTCCAGATCCTTTGCAGTCTCTGACAAAATTACTATGTCACCGGCAAACCGCAAACTTTTAATTTCTTCTCCCTGAAAATTAATTCCCTCTCCAAATTTCTCCTTCCGTTCCTTCACTGCTTGCTCAATGTACAGATTGATCAACAATGGGGAAAGGCTACAACCTTGTCTTACTCCCTTCCCAATCTCTGCGTCCCTTTCTTACCCTTCGACTCTAATAACCGCTGTCTGGTTTTTATATAGGTTGAATAGAACTCTTCGCTGACTATATTTTACCCCTGCTACCTTCAGAGTTTGGAAGAGTGTATTCCAGTCGACATTGTCAAAAGCTTTCTCCAAATCAACAAACGCCAAAAACGTAGGTTTGCCCTTCCTTAGCCTATCTTCTAAGATAAGTCGTAATGTGAGTATTGCCTCCCGCGTTCCTACATTTTTCCTAAATCCAAATTGAACTTCTCCAAGGTCAGATTCCACACGTTTTTCCATTCGTCTGTAAATAATTCATGTTAGTATTTCCAACCATGCCTTATTAAACTTATAGTTCTGTAATTTTCACAGTTGCCTGCATTTGCTTTCTTTGCAATTGGAATTCAGATATTCTTCTTGAAGTCGGAGGGTATTACCCCTGTCTCATACATCTTGCATACAAGGTTGAACATTTTTTTCATGACTGGGTCTCCTAACGAAATCAACAGTTCAGACGGAATATCATCTACTCCAGGGTCTTGTTTCGACTCAAGTCCTTCAGCGCTCTGTCATATTCTTCTCGCAGTATCATATCTCCTATCTCATCTTCCTCCACTTCGTCTTCCCTTTCTAGAATACTGCCTTCAAGTTTATTTCCTTTGTATAGACCCTTTATATAATCCTTCCACAGAGCAGCTTTCCCCTCTTTGCTTAGTACTGGTTTTCCGTCTGAGTTCTTCATATTCATATAGCTGCTTTTCTTATCTCCAAATATCTCTTTTATTTTCATGTAGGCGGTATCTATCTTTCCCCTAGTTATGCATTCTTCTACGGTTCTGCATGTGTCCTGTAGCCACTCCTGCTTAGCCAGTTTGCACTTCCTGTCAATCTCATTTTTCAGACGTCTGTATTACCTTTTTCCTGCTTCACTTGCTGAATTTTTATAGTTTGCATTAGATAAGGGACGATGCGTGTGAAAATTATTCCTTTTGTTTTTCTACGACAATGTTGTGGCTGATTTGATGGGACTGTCATAGTGTTCACCTTCGAGATACACCCGCAACTAAAATCCTCAGTTTCTTTAAAAATATACTGAAGTTCAGAAAAAAGAGAACACCTTGAAAAATTAGATATAAGAAGTTCATATTCATTGGACGCGTTCTTTAGTAGGTTCTGATGAAATGAGTAGCATTTCACTCACCACTTTCAGCATGTATCCTGTTATCTAACAGACACGGCGTCTGTCTCTGGATCCGATAACTTGTTCCATGCGTGAAGACATCGATCCGTGTAAGACTTAAGTGACGTCCTCTGGTATATACATCTATGCTCCATTCACCTTGTCGCAATGCTCATCTGTGGCGATTAGCGTTGTGTCCACCGCTGCATCCGCATTTCTCCATATCCGAAGAATTTTCGATTGGCGATAAGTATAGTAAAATGGCAGATCAGGGAAAAAGGCGTCCCTTTGACACAAAGAAGGATGTATTTGTCCAGTGGGGTTTTAAAGTGCGGACCCTCTCCGGGACCTCCTGGGCGAGTGGAAGTGGGAGCCACTGTGTTGGTGGGTGACACCTGCCTTTTCGTGTGTCAACAAATCGTTGCTCCAGCCTTGAATTTACATTGTCGTACTTGCAACATGGTCACGTAATTTATCTATTAAAATGTATTTATTCTTCTTAAAATGATCGTACCCCATCAAGTTGCTGGTCAAATGACTCGTCTTGACGAGTAGAATATGATTATGAAATCACAATATGCAAAAATGAAAAGTCAGAAAAACACGACTCCTTATAACAGGGAGTCGTATATTATCTTGCAGAGAAATGGGGTCTGGAGTAATATGAAAGACGGGTATGGCTGCAGGTGCCAAGCTGTCATTCAGGTACATCTGTAATCGTGCAATGGACAGGAACACAATGGGATTTATGCATGTACCCAACAGCATTGCATGTCATAAGGCCCTTATTTGGCACCCTATGTCTTATTCGAATGCAAATACTGACGTTACATTCTTCCTGTCTGCAGACAAACAAAATGTGGCCATAATTTTTAAACAAACGGAACCTGGATTCGTCCGAGAACACTATTCTTATATAATTACCGTCTCCAGTGACGTCAGTTCGTAGATAAATGCCATATAACATATTTCTGCACATTGGTCAAAGGTAAGCGGAGAAATGGACGATGCGAGAGAACCTTCTGAACGAACTGCGAACATACGGAATATCAGATTAACTGTGTATCCAGACTGAGGCGTTTCTATCTAACGGAAAGCTGCATGTCATTTTCAACGGAGAGGTATTCTTCAGACGTTGAAGTGATCTCAGGAGTTTTATAGGATCGTTGGTTTTCACAATATACAGGGTGAGTCACCTAACATTACCGCTGGATATATTTCGTAAAACACATGAAATACCGACGAACCGATACCACAGACCGAACGTGAGGAGCGGGGATAGTGTAATTGGTTAATATAAACCATAAAAATGCACGGAAGTATGTTTTTAACACAAACCTAGGTTTTTATAAATGGAACCCCGTTAGATTTGTTAGCACATCTGAACATATAAACAAATACGTAATCAGTGTCGTTTGTTGCATTGTAAAATGTTAGTTACATCCGGAGATATTGTAACCTAAAGTTGACACTTGAAACCTCCGACGGGCCACGGTCGGCGAGCAGCATCTACAGGGAGATGTTTACGATGACGACCGTGTTTACGAGTGTGACTGTAGTGCACTGTTGTGGTTTGGTCTAGCTGCCGCAGTGTCCGCATGTAGTACTTACTGCTATTGTTATTCTGCATTCGTCTTTGCACGCAGACTAAATGAAGTACACTGTGTTACCAGACGTCTGTGATAGTGTAGTGTTGTAGGAACTGTGACCATGGTGTATTCGAAATCTGAAAAGGTGGAGATTATACTCATCTATTGTGGGTGTCGACAAAATGCAGCTGAAGCCTTGCGGGGTGTATGCAGAACGGTACTCGGAAAGAGAGCCTCCAATGTGCCACACATTTCAAAACATCTACCGCCAACTGTATGCAACAGGTATGGTCGTAGCACGCAAATGGGTCCGTAACAGGCACGTCACAGGAGAAGCGGGTACAGTTAGTATGTTAGCTGCTGTTGCCGTGCAACCACACAGGAGTACACGGGACATTGCGAGATCCGGTGAACTGAGTCAAAGTAGTGTCATGCGCATACTGCATCGTCACCGCTTTCACCCGTTTCATGTGTCGAGTGCAATTCTGTCAATGGGCATTAACAGAGAATGCGTTGCAGTTCTACCTGTTTACCGATGAAGCGGGTTTCACAAACCGAGGGGCAGTGAATCTACGTAACATGCATTACTGGTCCGTGGACAATCCTCGTTGGGTACGACAAGTAGAGCGACAGCGACCGTGGACTGTAAATGCATGGTGCGGAATCATTGGCGACCACTTCATTGGTCCTCACTTCATTGCAGGGGCCCAAACATCTGCAACATACATCGCATTTCTGCAGAATTATTTGCCGTTGCTCGAAAATGTCCCACTGGAAACGCGTCGACGTATGTGGTGTCAGAATGATGGTGTACCTGCACATTCCGCAATTAACAGTAGGCTGACCCTTTACAGAACGTTCGACGGTCGTTTCATAGGACGTGGAGGACACATAAATTGGCCAGCCCGTTCTCCTGAACTTACACCTCTGGACTTCTTTCTGTGGGGTACGTTAAAGGAGAATGTGTGCCGTGATGTGCCTACAACCCCAGAGGATATGAAACAACGTATTGTGGCAGCCTGCGACGACATTACACCAGATGTATTGAGGCGTGTACAACATTCATTACGCCATGCATTGCAATTGTGTGCAGCAAATGATGGACTCCACTTTGAACATATATTGGCCTGACATGTCGGGACACACTCTACTCCACTGCGTAATTGAAAACGGAAACGCCGGCCGCGGTGGCCGAGGGGACTGAGGCGCTTCAGTCACGGTCTGCAAGGCCACTACGATCGGGGGTTCGAATCCCCCCTCGCGCATGGATATTTGTGCCGTCCTTAGTTGTAGGTAGTTCATAAGTAGTTTGTCAGTTTAGGGACTGATGAGCCCGTAGTTAAGTCCCTTAAGCTTAACAAACATTTGAACTTTTTTTTTGAAAACGGAAACCACGTGTGTACGTGTACCTCACCCCTCATGGTAATGTACATGTGCGTCAGTGAAATAGACCAATATATGTGTTAGCATGTGGACTTAATGTGCTATTCTAGTCTCTTCTGTACCTAAGGTACATCACCCCTTTGAATCCCTACTTAATTCGGTGCTCTCCGATTCACACGACCGAACAGCGAAGGAGTGGTACTCAAGCGTCTACTTTAGGTTACAATATATCCGGATGTAATTAACACTTTACAATGTAACAAACGGCACTGATTACGTATTTGTTTATATATTCAGATGCATTAACAAAACTAAAGGGGTTCCATTTAAAAAAAAAACGGTTTGTGTTAACAAACATACTTCAGTGCAATTTTTTTATGGTTTGTATTAACCAATTACACTAGCCCCTCTCCTCACGTTCGGTCTGTGGAATCGGTTCGTCAGTATTTGATGTGATTTACGAAATACACCCAGCGGTAATGTTAGGTGTCTCACCCTGTATATACAGGGTGTTACAAAAAGGTACGGTCAAACTTTCAGGAAACATTCCTCACACACAAAGAAAGAAAAAATGTTATGTTGACAAGTGTCCGGAAACGCTTAATTTCCACGTTAGAGCTCATTTTAGTATTTCTCTTTAAACTTGAATTGAAATAATTCGTGCAGACAATTGTCAAAATACCCAATTGTTTCGTTAGTATGAACTGTACTTCCTCTGTGAATGTTTGGGCAGGAATTGTTGGTGTTGTCTTAACTGGGCCTCATGTTCTTCCAACTACGCTCACTGGAGCACGTTATCATGATTTCATACGGGATACTCTACCTGTGCTGCTAGAACATGTGTCTTTACAAGTACGACACAACATGTGGTTCATACATGATGGAGCTCCTGTACATTTCAGTCGACGTGTTCGTACGCTTCTCAACAACAGATTCGGTGACCGATGGATTCGTAGAGGCGGACCAATTCCATGGCCTCCACGCTCTCCTGATCTCAACCCTCTTGACTTTCATTTATGGGGGCATTTGAAAGCTCTTGTCTACGCAACCCCGGTACGAAATGTAGAGACTCTTCGTGCTCGTATTGTGGACGGCTGTGATACAATACGCCATTCTCCAGGACTGCATCAGCACATCAGAGATTCCATGCGACAGAGGGTAGATGCATGTATTCTCGCGAACGGAGGACATTTTGAACATTTCCTCTAACAAAGTGTTTGAAGTCATGCTGGTACGTTCTGTTGCTGTGTGTTTCCATTCCATGATTAATGTGATTTGAAGAGAAGTAATAAAATGAGCTCTAACATGGAAATTAAGCGTGTCCGGACACATGTCCACTTAACATATTTTCTTCCCTTGTGTGTGAAAAATGTTTCCGGAATGTTTGGCCGTACCTTGTTGTATATATGTGAACTCTTAGAGAACACCGGAAGTTCAATATGGCTTATTACAGATGATGGTGTAGTTCATCGAGAATTTCCGGCAGTGGAAAAGGGTAGCAATATGCAGGAGTATCCGAAGCGTATTGACGCATGGTGCAGGAAATGGCAATTCAGCCTCAACATAAACGAGTGTAAAGTTCTGTGTTTCCGTTATATAACTACGTAATAGCAGGACAGACATAAAATATCTGGGAGTAGACATTAGGTGCGATTTGAGATGAAACGACCACATAAAATTAATTGTGCGTACGACAGATGGCAGACTGAGATACACTGGAACAATCCTCATGAAGTAGGTTACAAAACTTTCACCCAATTAGCATTCTGCCCTCCATCAATAAAACTTTCCAGCAGGTGATCCTCGCCCGTAACCAGTGACCACTAATTGACGACGGCACAATCTAGTCTGAACAGTTTCGGTTTCAGCAGAAAGTATCGGAGGACCTCCAAGTCCTATGCGTCATAGAGCACATAACTAATCACCTCAACGCGTCTTTTGCGACTGTCGTAGCGTTACTAGACTGGGAAAAGGCCTACCACAAAGTATGGCATGAGAGGTTGCTAGCTTAACATAAATCCCAGACTACAATGTCCAGATCATCAACCATTACCTCCACGGTGGATGGCCAGTCATCTGCAGCGATGACTCTTGCTGCAGGAATCCCTCAAGGGTCAGTGCTACGCTCGACGCTTTTTCTTTATAAACGATCTCCTCAGGAGGAACAACATCCCCCTCGCACAATTTGCGGATGATATGGTGCTTCTTACGAGTGGGAGGCAACACTTCGCCAATTTCAATCGACTACAACGGCAAATTAATACTGTGGTATCCTGGTGTCACCGAAATAGTCACGCGGAAGAACCGCGTATGATTCACTAGGAAACGGCCAAGGGTGGACAAACTTCCCTGGTCGCCGTGTGTCAAATACCTGGGGGCGGTGCTGGAGTCAGGAGTGTTTTACAACAAGAACGTACAAAGCAAAAAAAAAAAAAAAAAAAAAAAAAAAAAAAAAAAAAAAAAAAAAAAAGAGAGAGAAAATAAAAAGAAAATAAATAAATAAAAAATAAAAAAAATTACTTAAATGGCCAATATATTGCCCCATTTTTCACCCTTGATGATCTCCGGCAAGAACGAAATACACTCCACAAGTCGACGGAACTGGCGAAATACTATATGGCAGTACAGCGAGGGGTATTGCCTGTAGTATACAGATTTGAAAAACACACCTGGATGATAACGTCACATGAGGCGACCCAAATGGACTTGCTCAAAACAGACATTCGTAAGAAACCCGTTAAACTCTTGTGTGCATCCCTTCGAGACACAATCCCACAACTCAGAGATACAGGTACAATGCAACCAATATCTGGTTGCCGATTTAGGACCCCCTATGTTTACTTGAAGAGGAGGACAACAACTAACATCGAGAGACGAGCTACCGCAGCAGGTCTGCTAAGGGCCCCAGAGGCTCATGGACGCCAGTCCCTGCAAAAGACATTGCGAGTTATACACAGCCACCCACAAGGTCTAACCACGCGAAGGCGTTGGGCAGTTGCTGCTAGAGAATATTGCGGGATTTACACAAGGTTATCCGCCGGCAACCTCGTGAGGACTCGTTGCTATATTTCTCTTGTTAGGCAAGTTTTAAAGCTTACTGTTTCAAGGCCAAATTTAATAGTTCTAACACCACTCAGACTTCTTCTCTCAGTGCAATTTGAATACTGAATGATGGCGACAGCTTACTACTGAATTATCTTGTGAAGTTGAATGTGCGTAGCAAGCTATAATTAGACGGATGTATTTCCGTGGGATGCCAAGTTTCTCTAACGTTTTCCATAATGTGGTACGGTCAATGCTGTCATCAACTTGCCGAAAATCTATGAACATCAGATTTACTTGCTGATAATAACATATTTCTATCACCTGCCTTAAGGTAAATATGTGATAAAATATTGACCGCCCTGAGACGAACTAACATTGCTAGGTACCTGCAGTTCCTACAGCCAGTGGTTTCTTGCGATTTAGCAGCATTGTTGAAAAGACTTTGTAGCAGATTTCAAGTAATGAAATCCCTCAGTAGTTAGATACCGGTATACCTTAATCGATATTTAAGGTGAAAAATGTAATTGCTCCCTTCTATTCTTCAGAAATTATGTCTGCTGCCGAAGAGGTGGATATTAATCATTTCAATACGTAGGAGATCCCGGTTTCGAATCCCGATCACAGCACAAATTTTAATTCAAATTCAAAGCCTCTCCGAATATTTATATAAAAAGTCATGCATTAACCTATGTGGCCCAAGGAACCAAATAGAGTTTTGAAAATATTTCATTATGTATAATTACATTACAAATGATATATAAAACTAATATATAAAGTGAGAACAGTAATACAGTGTTTCCAAGTTTCATTTCAGAACACACAGTTACGTTGTGAAGTCACTGGTCCAGTACGTAAAGTTCTGCAAGACATGGATCAAACTAAAATTTTAGTCTACTCTACAGTGTATAAACTTTCGTAAAGTTACCAGAACTATGCCAACTCACGAGATAATACAGTGGATAACACAATATACGTAACCTCACGATCCTCAGCAACAGCTAGCATCGGCACACACTAAGCAGCTGAAAGTTTTTGTTGCTTTCCCGAGCAAACGTATAACCCGAGCCTGCAGCGAGTTGATTTTCTTGACGACAAAGAGTAGGATATTCCAGTACCGTGGTGGTTTTACAAGGCAGCAACTGAGCAGCCTTTGAGACGATAAATTGAAGGTGGCCTCAGTGTGAAACCAGTTGTACGAAAAGGGTTAAGAAAACGAACTGTTCTATTCGGAATTCTGAGAGTCAATTTCGCACTCGGTGGTGTTGATGTCCATGTGAGACTGTAGGCGAGCTTCGTACGCGGAGTGCCAGACTCCGGGTTGCGTTGTGAATAATGTGGCTTGCAGGGCAGCCAGCCGCGGCGGCGACTGCGTCGCTCATGCATATTCACTGCGTGGGGTCGCTGGATGGCGCGGAGGACACTGCCCCACGCACCATTTGCCGAATTAATGGCTTTCTAGTCCTCACAACGGGGGCGGCTGCTGCCGTCTTGGGGAGGGACCCAGCACGCACTGACTTAAAGGGTGACCAAATCGAAGGTCGGCTGCGGCTTATATGCACTCCTGGAACACTGTTCTTCGATCCGGATTTGCCAGTAAGTGTATCATGTCTTCGGAACATTTCACTCCATTCCATGATGGTGGTAGTGGCGGCTGGTGCAGCAACAGTGTAGAATAATTTAATAATTGATTGATTGATTGATTTTTCCAGGGAAGCCAAAACAGTCTTGGACCAACCCGCCACTGTCCGCACCGAAACTAAGTTTATTGTGCGGTATCGCTCCCTGTATATCTAGTAAAGCCAACCAATGCCCTTGAACAGTGCAAGGAGTCCCGTTACCAGTTCTTTATTAGACACAATTTCTTCGGGTCTGGTTGTCCCAAATATTCTGTGCCTTTTATTCTCCAATGCAATGCATTCGAAGATTAGATGTGACGCAGTTTCATCACCGTCATCACAGATCCTACTTCTGTTATTCCCATTGTACGTAGGTGTTTTTTGAAATTCCCATGGCCTGTCAGCAATCCAACCATGAGTCTAATCTTTCTCCTGTTCAGACCCAGGATTGCAGAGCTTCTTTTAAAACATAGCTTTGGCATTATTACCTTGCCATGTTTTTTTTGATGGACTTTGGTCCAATATTCTATGTGCTGTCTTCTGAGCCAATTTCGTAGCTCCAATTTGATCATTGCCTTGGTTATTGTCAAGACAGGTTCCGGTCCAATAAATGGAGTCTCTGCCCCATCCTGGCTAATCTGTCGGCATGTTCGTTGCCACTGATCTCCGAGTGGCCAGGGACCCACAATAGGTTTACCCTATTGCTTTCCCCTAGCTCCACCAGAACCCTGTGACATTCTGCAACAATTTTAGACCTTGTTGCAGGAGCTGCTAGTGATCTCAGGGCTGTCTGGCTGTCTGAATAGATATAGATGCTACGATCTTTGTAGCACCTACGCAAATTCTCCTCCACACACGCCCTGGTGGCAGTGATTTCGGCCTGGAATACTGAGGCCAGTTTTCCTAGAGAGATAACGCCTTCCAGTCTTGGCTGCACCCCATATACCCCGGCCCCAACACCTTGGTCCGAATTTGACCCGACAGTGAACCAGACAATATCCCCCGTACGGTGTCTAACTATTTTCTTCCACTGCTCCCTACTTCCAATTGTCATATTGAAAGGCTTGTTGAAGCAGTATGGGGTTATAATATATTCGGCTGGCATTTCCCCAACCTTTCCTATATTTACCTCACTCACTATTTTAGTGTGTGATTCTGGATATCCCAAAGAGTTCCATTGTTGCCAGATTTGAGACTGTATGCACCAGCCGCTGCCTCCATCGTGACACAAAGGTGTAATAGGGGCATAAATTAAATAATTCTCAGTCTCTGTTGCAATATTTTTAATCTCCAATTATGCGTTTCGCGCTGTTAGCGCGTCGTTCGACTGGAAAAAGACAAATATTTCGCCACAGTCCGTGTACCTGGCGGGCAGCGAATCTAATGTGGCTAAGGTGAATAAATTTTGAAAAGTCAGGATATCTCTAGCCTTCACGATGAATGACAAGATCCAGTATCGCTTTCACCACAGTGAACGGCTAGTTAAAGACTCTTTTAGCCAGTCAGGCGTCTACTAAATACAATGTTTGCAGTGCCCCTTATCATACATTGGACAAACTGGACGAGCCTTCAAAACTAGGTTCCAAGAACATCTTTTAACTAAGAAAGGCGCTGCCAAAAATAATTCGGCCTTTTCCGAGCATCTCAAAAGAAGCAAACACATTCAGACCCCCCCCCCCCCCCTAGACAAATTGCAAGTTCTTCACATCGCCCCCAAAGGAAAAAAAACCTGTCAGTTCTTGAAGAATTAGAAATCACTAATTTTTTAAAACGGTCCCCAGAACACAGTCTCAACGAACAGCTCATTACAAAAAATCAAACATTTTACGACATCATGTTATTCATCTTTTCTTAAAATGACCCCCTTCTGACAATTCACGACATCTTTCTTCCGCCCCACCCCCAGACCTCTAATAATTTCTTTTTCATTCGTTTATTATTGTTTCATTCCAACATGTATCATTTCACAAGATTCATTCCCCCACGTCACCAACATCTCTGATAATATCAAGCTACCGCTTAGCAAGCCGCTCATACTCGCAGGCGTAACTCTGCCCCTACCGCTCTGTTTAACGGTGGCATTTGTGTTCCGCAGTTATTAACAATATTACATGCTATGGTGAGTTTTACCATATAAAAAGCATTCCATTAATTTCCATACCAAACCCCTTTAGTCCCTAGTTATTCTAGTTCAAATAAATCTTACGTACTTTGTACGCTTACCTCTTTGCAGGAGCCCAATGACAACACAGCTTTAGAAAGTTCTGTGGCTCCATCTCCGCCCAAGTAAGTCTGACTTTTCAAAATTTACTCACCTTAGCCACATTAGATTCGCTGTCCGCCAGGTACACGGACTGTAACAAAATATTTGTCATTTTCCAGTCTGACGATGCGCTAACAGCGCGAAACGCGTAATTGGAGAATAAAATTATTGCAACAGAGACTGAGAATTATTTAATTAATCTTCCGCAACAGGTGGAAATCATATGAAAGGTTAATTCAGTGATGATGTTACGAACTTTCAGGGATACATGTTTGTGGCGCAAGGGATACTGGCTCGGATACGACGGTGTCGAAAGTTGTAAGCGAAATTAGTTAGGATACATCTTATAGTGCAATACATTTATTGGTACTACAGTTGCTAAGATTGCAAGGTAGGTACATTCCTTATAAATAACACACTTGTTTGTCACAGTGGATGTGTCTCCATGGTGAGAAAACACCACCTATCTTTGTATTGGACAACTGGAACAGAGATTTTCTTAAATGAGGATAAGAAAGAACACATCATATCTTGTGGTCAGCATGTCCAGTGGATGTCACCCCCACAAGATTTCTTTCTATGGATTCATGTAGAGACTTAACTGCCTGTGATAACGTTCAAAAGTCACCGGGCTTAGCAATAGAGTGACTGTGGATGTCGTGTGTCATTCTGAACGACTGTTGTATGTGTAGTAGCTTGTGAAACTATAGCACATTAGTCAACATTTTCGGTCCCTCTGGAATAAAGTAGTACGTAGTTACAAGTCCATCAATAGAAAACATTATATGAGGATGTTGGGAATGTGTTGTTGTTACGGTCTTCATTCGGCAGACTGGTCTGATGCAGCTCTCCACCCTACTCTGTCCTGAGCAATCGTTTCCAAAAAATGTTCAAATGTTTGTATAGCTTATGGGACTTAACTGCGGGCCGGCCGCGGTGGCCGAGGAGACTGAGGCTCTCCAGTCATGGTCTGCACGGCCACTACGGTCGGGGGTTCGAATCCCCCCTCGGGCATGGATATTTGTGTCGTCTTTAGTATAAGGTAGTTGATAAGTAGTTTGTAAGTTTAGGGACAGATAACCCCGTAGTTAAGTCCCATAAGCTTAACAAACATTTTAAACGTTAACAACTTAACTGCGGGGTCATCAGTCTCTAAACTTACAAACTACTTATGACCTAGCTAACTCTAAGGACGGCACAAATATCCATGCCCGAGGGGGGATTCGAACCCCCGACCGTAGTGGCCGTGCAGACCGTGGCTGGAGCGCCTCAGTCCCCTCGGCCAACGCCCATTTGAATGTGTCTCCTTCTACAATTTTTACCCCAAACACTTCTCTCAGAAGCTAAATTCACGATTCCTTTATGTCTAATAATGTGTCCTACCCATCGATTCCTTCCTGTAGTCGAGTTATGCCAAAAATTCATTTGCTCCCCAATTCCAATCAGTATCTCTTCATTAGATACGCGATCTACCCACGTAATCCTCAGTATTCTTCTGTGGCATCACTTTTCAAATGCCTCTACCCTCTTCTCGCCTGCACCGTTTGTCGTCGATGTTTCACTACCGTAGAAGGCAACATTCCACCCAAATGCCTTCCGAAAAGACTTCCTTACACTTGAATTAATATTTGATATTAGTAAATTCCTGTTTTTCAAAAATGCTTTTCTTCCCATTGCCATTCTGCATTTTATATCCTCTGTACTGCCCAAGCAACAAATCTCATCTACCACCTTCATTGCCTCATTACCTAAACTAATTGAATCAGCGTCGCCTGAATTTCTTAGACTACATTCCATTGCCCTTGTTTTGCTCGTATAAGCTCCTTCAATACACTGACCATTCCATTCAATTGCAAACACAGGGTTTTCCAAATTTTTCCTTGCTTTCCTTCACAGCTTGCTCAAAGTAAAACTTGAATAACATTGGAGAAAGACTACAACACTGATATACTCCCTTCCCAACCAATACTAACCTTTCATGCCCTTCGACTCGAGTAACTGCTGTCTGGCTTTTTTACAAGTTGTAAATAACCCTCCTTTCCCTGTATTTTATCCATGCTGGCTCAGAATTTGAAAGGGTGTATTCCAATCCACATTGTCAAAAGCTTTCTCCAAATGTATAAAATTTATAAATGTAGGTTTTCCTTTCTTTAATCTATCTTCTAAGATAAACCGTAAAGTGAATATTGCCTCCAGTTTTCCTACGTTTCTCCTGAATCCAAACTGATCTTCCCCGAGGTCAGGTTCTACCAGGATTTCCATTCTGCAAATAATTCGTATTAAAATTTTGCAACCATGACTCATCAAACTGATAGTTCTTTAATTTTCACACCTGTCCGTGCCTAATTTCTTTGGATGGGGATTATTACATTTTTCTTACAGTCTAGGGATATTCAGCAGAAATTTTGTAAGTCATGATCGAGGTCGGGAAGTTCGAGCGCTGAGCAAAGCTCGTTTTCGATTATACCTATCGACTCGGTCATATGTTTGAAAACTATTCTTCCACTTCTTACGTAGTCTCCATCGCTTATTTCTTTGTTCCTTTGTAGTGGAATTGAACTCCATATTTCTACTGGTATCCTTCGTGATCCATGCGTCGAAATTATTCATTATTTATATGAGGATTTTATTTTAGAGTTCAAATATAATTTCCGTTCTCGCACTCTTACTAACAAGTCGACAGTCTTCCGTAACTCTTTCTTCCATTCCATCCATTACCTCGCGGCACTCCCCATTAATTATTAGATTATTTACAGTTGAAATTTCCCATATATTTTCTCTCTTTCTTCTTCTGCACGTCATGGTGTTATTTATACCAGAACTATCGTTAGATGCTTGTTCTTCGATCTGTTGGGGAACTGAACTGTTAACAGTACTTAATTCTCTGCGCAGACTGCGATTTCATACACTCCTGGAAGGGAGAGGTACTGGTTCAGTATGTTTAGTGGAAATCTTCTGCGAATTTTGGAAAGTATGAAACAATGTTCTGGTGGAAATAAAGCTGAGAGGGTGGCTCGTGAATCTTGCTGGGATATCTCGATCAGAAGAGCACTTAATCTTGCAGGAAGTTTCAAAATTCATCTATTTCGTCGTGGGTTCGCTTGGACCAAGCTAAAGCACTACGGAAATGCTCATCAACCTTCACCGTCAATCATTACAAGAGAAATGTTAAGAGTGAAGTAATGGAATTTAATTCGGAGAGTGTGTATTCCACTTAGATAATACACTATTTACTCCAACAGACTTCTCGTAAAAATGATGGACAAGTTAACATTCATTCTTAGGTATAACGCAATCGTTCTTCGTTAAATTTTTGCTTAAAATAGGTTGCCAGTTCCTCTACCAAATAAAATAAAGTCTGTTGTTCTTTCCAGTTCAAGAGCACCTAAAATATACTGAGCGACAGGTTATTTTGTTTACGATAGAAAAAACGGCCGTAAAGAAGCTATGAGCAAAGATACATCGCCGTGAACCTCGTATTAATATAGTCTTTTCATGAATATTTCATCGATATCTTGAAAGAGCGACTTATATATAGATAGTTTAGCGTTGACAATTGGCATCAAAATTTTTTACAGTGTTTTCCATCATAAGAGGACGGTACTTGAGCCATCGCTGCTACACGAGTCGTTAAAATATATCGTTCTATCATACATTCACGGCGTCGTGAAAATGCGGAAAGTATAAAGTATTGTGTCGTTTCATAAAGGCAACCACGCGCACTACAATAAGCAATTATATATAATTCTCCTTATATTTTACGTGCGTGTCCTAAACGACAGAAACTACGAGACAATAAAGGAGTAAAGAAAGCACGTGTTTTTGATTTGGCAATTTCCAAGCCTTTATATGTTCCACTAAAAGGGAATATCCAAACAGTGGCTCTACTCGTATGTGCGAAAACCATTACTGCCTTCAACTTTTGTCTTTCTTATAAAGAGAACCGACCACACGCATGGAAATTCCATAATCATTATGTCGTAATGGAACTTATATAATAACGCTTATATAATAACCTTAAAAAAAAGCTTTCATTATGATAAACAGCCTTTTTAGTGATAATGGACATCTTTGGATATCTGAGCGAATAAGTGACATGCTACTCACTGGCTGTCGGACGTCTTGGTGTGTTAAGAAAAGATAAAGTCACAGTTTCTCTCTTCTCTTCTCTCTCTCTCTCTCTCTCTCTCTCTCTCTCTCTCTCTCTGCCTCTCTCTCTATCCCCCTCGGTTCTTCCCCCTCTCTTTCTCGGTCTCTCTGTAAAAATGCTCTATCCTGTGGCTGGAGAGGAAGGTAACACGACGAACCCAGTATAGAGAGAATTAATGAAATTTGAAATGCTGAGCCGTGTGGTAAAGTATATTCGTTGGATTTTAAGATAGCTCCACGGAATGATGGTACACTTGGGACAAGGTAATATGCACAATACTTTCATTTCTCGCAACACATTACTGAAAACTACTCAAGTGTAAGGTCTCCCAAAGCTTCGTCAATACTCTGAAAATTACACGCAAGTACGTGGCCGAGAGTTAATGGGAGCATTATCATACTACTAGCTGAAAACCCGGCGTTGTCCGGGTATTTATTTATTCGAGCCTTGAGTTAGTACTTTTCCTATTCACTCTCTCTCTCTCTGTCATCTCCTTTTTTCTAAAAACATGTTCCATATATCAGAGAATATATAAGAAATAAGAAATCACACGTAAAAATGCACTCCTTTCGAAGAATCCAATCACAAAATTCAACAATAATGATTGTAATAATATCACAGATCGATCACTTGATGTAATGTGCGAAACGTTAAATCAATTTTTGCAAAGAGATGTATTAAAAGAAATTTTTTACTGCTTTATTTATTTATTCTTTTATTTCCTTATTCGTAGGCTTATCATTACAGAGAAAAAGCTGAAGACATTGTAGCAGGCATAGACCAAAGATATGGTCTGTGGCATCATGTTTCGTTGTATGTAACCTCCTTGCTGTAGAGTCGCAAACGTCATCGCTGGCGTTCAGTCCGAACTTTTTTATAATTTGACGATTTTCAACCGCCATTTCTTCCACCCCTTTATAGCTATCGGCATGGAAGTGCTATGGTGTACAACGGGAGACTTCGGACAACAATTACACACAACCATTCGTTTGCGTTCTGTAGTTTTCGCAGCAGAGCGAAATATTAACACACACACACAGAGACAGGTAGAATTTTATATACACAGATAACTTTCCATCCTAATATACTACACCCTTTTATCATTATCAACCCTCAATCAACAATGCAACCAGTCAAACTATATTCAAAGAGTAAATATAATTTTCAAAGAATAATTATTGTTCCGCATTTCACGTTATATTTTTCAAATTACTAAATATCTAAAAGATCGCTATAAAACCGTGGCTAAAACATTCCTCAGGTATAAATTAGTAAATGTACAAATATATAAGTCTCTGCGTCTTGTCGTTCGGACGTGATAAGCGTACACCGAACAGACATTCACATTAATATATATAGATAAATAGCTATCCGATCGCCATAAAACCGTGCCTAAAGCCTTCCCCGGGTAGACATTAGTAACTGTACAAATTTTTAGCTCTTTATGTCTTGTAGTTCAGACGTGATAAACGTACACTGAAAAGACATTCACATTTATAGAGATTTGTCACCATTCCTTTCGAACTTGAACCTCCGACATTTCCTTTAGATAATCATTTCACCGTATGTAGGTGGAGTCAATGATATAGTTTTGCATTTGGAAGAGAAAGTAGCCAACGAAATTTCTTAAGTTGATATCGGCGCAACGAAAAACATCGTTATTGTCATGATTGCCGCTTCAACTCCGGTATCATTTTCCCGACCCTCTCTACCCTATGCCACGATAATATAAATCAAGCTGCCCTTCTTTGTGCTCTGTTCTGACAAGAATCCCACAGAGAGCAGGAATATTCCAAAAGAAGGCGGACATGTGTGGTGCAAGCAGTTTTCTTAGCAGTTCTGCTGGATGTGTTCGTGCCAATAAAATGTAGTTTTCGTATCCCCTTACTGCGAACAGTTTCCATGTGTCTCTTTCAAGTTGTCGTAGTGTTAAATCCAAGATATTGTGTTGAATTTAGGGTTTTCAGGTTTGACTAATCTCGTAAACGACGTTAAATGCGTTACTTTTAGTACTCATGTAGACTGCCAATAGGGCCCGGATTGACCAAGGAATTACGCTAGCGGTTGTTAGATATACTAATTCTCTGGAGCATTCACCCCCCAGCAGAAGAAAAGTCAGGCGAAACGGCCAACGATAAGGCACCGTATCAATACTGAGGATCATCCACCAATTTGCCAGCTGAAAGACGGATAATTCGGAAGTGGAGAAGATGTTGCACGGTGACATTATTCAACCTTCGGCGAGCCCTTGGTCGTCTCCGGTGGTCCTCGTAAAGAAGAAGGATGGCACGTGGCGATTCTGTGTCGACTATCGTCGTCTGGACCAAATTACAAAGAAAGATGTTTATCCATTCCCGCGCATTGACGACACCTTAGACTGCTTCAAAGGAGCTACATACTTCTCAACTATGCACAGGCAAACAGGTTACTGGCAGATCGAGGTTGACAAAGCTGACAAGGAGAAGACGGCTTTTATTACACCTGACGGGCACTATGAATTCAAATTAATGCCCCAGCCACATTCGAACGCATGATGGACATCTTTCTTCGACTCCTTAAGTGGACGACGTGTCTATGACACAGTTGTTTTCTCGAAAACATTTGAAGAACACCTGAGTTGCCTGTCAACTGTGTTGAAGTGTGTTCAGACTGCCGAACTCCGCCTCAATCCAAAGAACTGCCTCTTCGTCGCAAAGACTTAAAAATCCCGGGCAGCTAGTCAACGGAGGTAAACTAAGGGCAGTCACAGAATTTACATCGCCTCAACACATTCGTGATGTGATAAGTTATCTCGGGCTGTGCTTATACTAACGTTTCATAAAAGGATTTTCTAATAAGGCACGTCCATTACAAGAACTTCTGCAGGGAAACGCCACGATTTATTCGGATGAGGCAAAAGAAAGCGCTTTCCGGGCACTGAAGGATGCTCTAAATTCCGCACCAGTTCTAGCCTTGTACCACGAAAATGCAGAAACTGAACTTCACTCAGACGCCAATGGTTATGGGATTGGTACAGTGCTTGTACAGGTTTAGGAAGCTGCTGAAAAAGGTGACTGCCTAAGCATCAAGAGTACTGTCAAAGTCCGAGATAAACTACTCCACAACTGAGAAAGAATGTATCGCAGTTATCTGGCCTATCAACAAGTTCCGGCCATATTTATTCGGCAAACAATTCACCGTCGTGATAGACCACCATTCTTTGTATTGGCTGACTAGTTTTAAGGATCCATCAGGTAGACTAGCAAGATGGACACTAAGACTCCAAGAGTACGAGGTCACAGTGGTATTTAAGAACTGGCGCAAACACAAGGATGCCGACTGCCTTTCCAGGAATCCATTAGTGAAACACAACAGCATGAATGAAATATCAGCCATCACTGACTTAGTTGACGTAACACAGAACAGAGGGAAGATACAGCACTATTAAAAACCAGAGAGGCCTTGGAGAAAAGAGAATCTACCAATGGAGAGTTCCAACTTATAAACGGGGCATTGTATAAGAGCAACTAAGATCCACTGGGCCCCAAATGGCTACTGGTCGTAACAGCTCATCCCCAGCCAGCTATTCTCAAGTATTTGCACGATGCTCCAATACGCGGTCATCTGGGGCTCGTGAAGACTCTAGACAGAATCAGACGCAGGTATTACTGCAAAGGTCTCTACCGATCTGTCAAGCACTATTTGTGTCACTGTAAAGAGTGCCAGCGACGGAAGCATGTGCCGCAATTACCTCCAGGGCATCTCGTACCGATTCCACCCGCAGCAGCTCCATTCCACCGAGTTGGGATCGATCTTTTAGGGAGGTTCCCGAAGTCGACAACCGCTAACCGATGGACAATAGTCTGCACTGACTACCTCGCACGCTCACCAAACCTGTGTCGACTGAAGAAGCTCCAGAGATCGCAAAATTCCTTGTAGAAGACATTATTTTGATGGATGGAGCCCCATGTGTGATGATATCTGATCGTGGAAAAGTATTCCAGTCAAAACTAGTATCAGAGGTAATGTCACGTTGCGACATTGTTGACAGAATGACAACTCCATACCATCCTCAGGCAAATGGTCTTACAAAACGTTTTAACAAGACGTTAGCAGATATGCTGTCGATATAAGTCGATACTGAGGAGAAGGATTGGGATACAATACTGCCAGTCGTGGCATCTGCTTATAATACCGCAAGTAAAGACACTACAGGCTTCACGCCTTCTTTCCTGCTTCATGGTCGCGAAGCTGAGACGAAAATGGATACGCTGTTCCCGTTCCAGCCGGACGACACTCAGGATATGTGAAACAGCCCATCTCCAGGATCGAAGAAGCAAGACAGCTGGCTCGCAAACGGACACTGGACGCCCAGGAGAAGAACCGTCAGCGGTATAACGACATGCACCGACCTGTTGTGTGCAACCCAAGAGATCTGTTATAGATTTTTACCCCTGAACCGGTAGTTGGACTATCAGAAAAGTTAATGAAGGGATACTTTGGTCCGTTTGGTGTCATACGCCGCCAGTGGGACGTCAGATACGAAATCGAGGATTATGAGCCGTCGTCCAAACAACAAAAACGAGGAGTCATTTTTCACATTCTCCGCATAAAGCCTTACTACGATCCTGAAGAGTAGATAGGCGAAAATGGCTTCTTGTTCAAGGACTCTAAGGACGGTAATGATACTGATGAAGCCACGACAGGAACGTCTGTCGTCGATAATTGTGCAGAAGGGATGGATTCTCCAAAACTGCCATACAGAGGACCCATTACAAGATCGAGATCCAGGACATTGCAGCTGTCTCCAAAGGGAACCTAACAGCGGGTCGCTGTTCTTTCAGGAGAGGGAGCAATGCCGCAAGACCCAATCTCAACTGCCGGCCTGGCGCAATGGATAGGCCAGACGCCGTGGCTCAGTGCGCCCGGTAATAAAAAAAGCTGAGCCAAAATGTGCAACGAACAACCAAGAACAAACCGCACAAATGACCGCAAATCATAGATCTACCTGAAGGAAAAAAAAAAAAAAAAAAAAAAAAAAAAAAAGAAAAAAAAATAGCGTCACTTGTTGCGCTACTGAAGGTCGTCGGTTCAATGCCGTCCACCGGCAAAAATTTACTTCTTTGTAATTATCATTTACAGAATGTTCTACATGTTTCTTATGTTTGTTTTTGTTTGTTTGTAAATCTATCGGACCAAACTGCGTGGTCATCAGTCCGTAGCTTACAAACTACTTAAACCTAGGTAAACTAACCTAAGGACAACACACACACCCATGCCCCAGGGAGGACTCCACGGCGAGCAATCGCGCGCTCCGCAGCGAGACGCTTTAGACCCCTCGGCTACTCCACCGCGGCTGTTTCTTATGTTCCCTTGTAATTTGTATATGTTTCTTCTGTTAACTATTCTTCTAATTTCTGGTACATTCTGTCTGTGCAAAAATAGCAGATACTCTGCCCGAGAGGCAGTTCTGCGTGTATGTTTCAGCTCGCTTTCAGTATAAGTGTTGTGTTTAGTTGACAACCCTGCGATCGGGTCACGTCTGCTTCCATTTCAACGCGACAATATGACATAACATTGATACTGATTCTATAGCATTGTGATTCATTTTACGGCAGCTTGTGAGTATTGCATACTTTGAATTGGATTGTCCACATATTTCTAATACTCTGCTTTATTTTTGCATGAACACGTAACATTGTGTGGATTAAACGTTACCGTTTTTTCGTTTAAAACATAAGAAGGTTGCGTCACATATTCTATGGACTTTTGTACGGTTGTCTCTGCGTAAGAATCTGTGTTACTTCATCAAGACGCTTTGTACGTGCACAGTTGGTACACAGTCTTATTGTAGTTCGCGCTAATTTTTCTCACTGTCTCACATTTAACGGAGAAATACATGTTCAAATTTTAGTAGAGTTGGTACTGAACTTTATGGCATCTTCTCACAGAGTAACTTGTTACAGAATAACGCTCCTTGATACTGAGTATCATTCGTAGCCTTTAATGACTAGGGCACTCAAACTTGCACATACAGAAAATGCAGCAGTAGTTACGCAAAAATGTTCACAGGTTATAACCAGGTAGATACTAGAAATAATAAATTTAATAATAATATGCCAGCAGTAAAAGCATAAATACATACGATATTGAACATCGCTTGTCTGAAACGGCAACCGTAACAGTGTAGTTTACTGTATAATGCATATGCAGCCCCACAAGTTTCTTTACAATAATTATACTACATGGGTTCAGCGGAAAATAAAAGTAGAACCTAGAAATGAATCACAAATTGTGTATTAGAATATTTTATAATACACTAATTTAATTCATTTTTACGTTATAGTTTTATTTTCTTAAAAGAGGGTTCGAAATCTACATCAGGTGTATAAATTATAAAGCAACATATGTGGCTCCATGTTTCTTATAAAGAAACGATAAATAAGTAGTACTTCCAAATGACATGATGCAATGAGGTCGAATAACAACTCAACTGCTGCTAACACAGAGATTTCGATAATAACTGCGATATTTTACGAAAAACAAATGCGAATTAAAATCAAGTGGAATGAGAACGATATATTACTACGTATTTAAACGGAGCTGTTCACATATATTTGTAAGCAACAACAAATCCCCACAGAACACTATTTACTCGAAAAAGATTGTATTTCAAATGAAATATAGACTAATATGGAATATTTGCCTCCGCCCAATACCACCAGTGCGAGCAAAACTCAGAGTACATGTAATATATCTCTGAGCAATTCAAACGCTACAACACACAGTCGTAATCAGAAAAATGGTAGTTGAAATCCATCGTCTATAGAACGAAACCGAAACAAATATGGGGTACTGTAAACTAACCAATACGAAACCGATATGACACGCTGATTAGGAAGCCTAACTGACTAAGCGCCTCATCCGTAGATGTTCATATTTCATTTCTTGCAAAATTAAAACATTGCTGCTGTGAAATGTTACTACAACATGGAAACGACATACGTTTAGAATCTCCTTCAATAGCAGCCTATTACGACGAATATTAACACAGACATCGAAATAACGTATAAACAAGCAATTATTTGTCACGTACAAATTGACTGAAATTACTTTGCTATGAATGACTTGTAATTTTCCCGGTTACGAGATATAGGTATCCTTGAAATTTCAAAAACGTGTTTGTACAGAATTGTAGTATCAATACTTCATAACATGGACCCTGTAGAAGGAAGTTTCTCATCTATTCGAAATAAAAATCGTTTCTTCAGTACTGAAATAACGAAAATGATACAGCTTTGTTCCATCATTATTGGAAAAATCTTGTTCTGCATTTCCTGTGGACTAATACAGCTGACAATTTCAGTTCTTGTAAGATATTTGGGTATTTTCCCTATATGTAAGACATACCTGTCGAATGAGGTTTTCCAGCTATTTGAAAAATCAGTTTGTCACGTACAAACAGACTGAAATTGATCTGCCAAATTCAAACATGACCTAAGCTACGAGGGGTGTTGAACTGTATAGTTACGAAACGACACTATGGGTATAGTTGAAATCTTTATTCAGAGGACTGAGCTCAATCGTCTCACTGTTTAACGAACCGGAGGATTCCCTATTCCCAGAATTATTATGGCTGTGATAATAGTCAGTTCTTTACTTTATCCGTCAGTTTGTCGTCCGAGTATATTATATGACCTATGTACTCAGAAATGACATTTAAACGTATGAAAGTTAACTGGGCAAGATCCACACAGTGCTTTAATTTCAAAACATCTCCTTGGCTCTGCAAGATGGTGGATATGTTATACACAGATAAAATGTGCTGCGTTACCTGGGTTCCAACATATCGTGAACACTGACGTCGAATGTACACATTGAATCGCTTCCAAAGCGAAAGTGTAAGAGATTCCTGAGTCTGATAATTGATATTTGATAAATGTAAAACGTTCAAAAAGTGAAGAAATGTACAAATAATTGCGTAAATGTGAGAATTGTGCAACTTCGCCCTGTTACCAGATGGAGAAGCAACAAAGCCCAAATTCGCAATATGGTAAAGCGTGAGTAGCCACTTATTTATTCCGAATCTGTTAATGCGACATCTCAGAATAGAAATGTTATTTCTAGATAAAGCTACCCAATCATGATATCCTGAAATAGTAGAAGGCGAAAGGCGTCTGATAAATAAAACAACTGCTACAGAAAAAAGGCGTTTGTTTTCATTACCAGTAAGCAAATAAGTAATGGTTTTACGGGTTAGTGAGAGAGACTCATCAGTGGTTTTGTGTAATAAGTTGTACAGATAGGGAAATAGTGCCACAGGAGGAGAAAATTACTGTCCTTCAGGCTGGGTTAGAACACACTAAAATGGTCCTGTATCATTTAAGAAGGATAAACAGAGGTATGAAGAAGCAACAGGTGGAAGGAAAAAGCTTAGCACTCAGCTTTGTGGTGAATGTGCAAAATAAGTTGGACCTGGTGCTTCACTTAGAAACTGACACATGTAGATTTAGAGAGGCCACTTTGAGTAAACAGAAGAAGAATGTATGTAAGTCGGCAAACAGAAAGAAAGTTTTTTTTTTTTTTTTTTTTTTTTTTTTTTTTTTTTTTTTTTTTTTTTTTTTTTTGGTTAGGTAGTTCACGTGGCAGACGTGTGGGCTAACTCCTGCAGTATAAATTAGGAACAAACTATCAGGTCACAAGGTTGTTTGAACTGAGTGCCAGTCTGGATCAGAAGACTTATAATTTAGATGTAGACCTTACCAAAGTAGACTATTAAAATGTAATTTGGAATTCGAACGGCTGCTTTGATCAGATATTAGTGAAGTTCATGTTGATTCTAAGAGCACGTGGGAGTATATTAGTCATGGGCTATACGTCAACAGGAAAAGAGAAGGCTGGACTAGTAAAAACCTTAAGGGGGGGGGGGGAACTGAAATTAGTGAGATAATACCAGTGGTTGCAGTTGTTGGAGCAGTACTCCTTCGCTTACGCATGACAGAAAAATGTCAAATTCTAAGAGAGGTCAGTATTGAAATGAATCTTCAGTTTAATAAAACAACTAAACAGCTTATTTTGAAACGTTAGGAGACACGGGTTTTCGTGTAAAATTTTCACCAAATAGCAGATATTTTATTTCCACTCACCTCTATAACAATCAATGTAAAGTGCCAACAATCTTTACTACATTTTATTACAGGGCTAAGAACTAAAATTAATAAACTACTTATCGACATTGATGACGTAGAGTAAACGAACCCCTCTGAACATCTTGTGACCACAAGTATAGATTTAGTAAGAATTGCTGGTTTTAGGTTAGCAGCTCACTTTTGATATGTTAAAAAAGCATCTCACTGGGAAGCGCTTCAACTCGGACGACAGACATAGGAATTCTAAGAACAGGGAATCCCTCGTTTCGTTAAAGAGTGGGACGATTATGCTCTATCATCTGAATAATGATTTCAACTATACATACAGTGTTGTTTCGTACCTATCCAGTTGAACACCTCTCGTAGCTTGGGTCATGTTTTAATTTGGCAAATCAATTTCAGTCTGATTGTACATGACAAACAATCGGCTGGCATAAGTTTACCTCTGCTTCATGTATCCGGTAATTTGGACTGCATTGATGACGTTGATATGTCTTAAGTTCTATTGCTGTGCTATATGGTTGAGGTCATCTTTAAGTAAGATAATGTGACACTACAATGGACGTGCTATTCTGATCTGTACCAACACAGAGCCGCAGTGGAATGGCCGAGTGCCCTAAGGTGCCTTGCTGCGGAGCAAGAGGTTTCTCTCTGTCGTAGGTTAGAGCCCTCCCTCGGACTGTGTGTGTGTGTGTATGTGTGCGTGTATGTGTGTGTGTGTGTGTGTGTGTGTGTGTGTGTCTGTGTTGTCTGTGGATTCGTTTAAGTTAGTTTGTGTAGTTTGTAAGTCTGGGGACTGATAACTGCTGTAGTTAAGTCCCATAGATTTACAAACAACAACATCAATACAGAGGGTACATAACAGCATATTCTCCAGGAGGCTCTGAGACTATACCAAGTTGTAATTCTCCAAGCTTCCTAAATATTTTGTTTGAGAACTGCCAATTTTTTTATTTAGCGTATGGCATATACGCTATGTGACAACACACTACTTAGGAAGGAAAGAAGATTGGGGGTTAAAGTTCTATCGACAGCTCACGCTCGGATTTGTCAGTAAGGACGTGGAAGGAAATCGACCGTGCACTTTGGAAAGAACCATCCCGGCAATTGCCTGATGCGATCTATGAAAATCACGGAAAACCTAAATCTGGATGAGCGGAGGTGGATTTGAACCACAGTCCCCCGAATTCGAATAAAGTGTCACACTACTTAGACTAAGTTACAAACAGTGCCGGACATGGGCAGCTAATCAACAAATTACAGACATGGTGTTAATTAATTATAATTAACAAATTATAAATGTAATATTAATTAAGTGATTGCGAACAACAGTATGCGAAAGATAAGAGAGACAGCCTCTGCAGCTGTTACAAGTCCCCATATAAACAGGTCAACTGTTGAACAGCAAGTGGAGTGGCATTCGTGACATCCTTCCATTCTCCTTGAAACCTCCTGGCGGGACATTCGAAGATCAAGTTAGGGGTTGTTTGTTTTGGTACACCGCAGTCGCATCTTGGGTCGTCGTTGAGCCTCAATTTGTGGAGATTAGCCACCTGCCATGGTTGATCCTCACACGATTAAGTCTGCACCAAGTTCTTCTGGGCATTTGCATTCACTCCACTAGTATGGAAGGATCAAAGTCACTGATAAGGGGATGCTAGTTATTCAGCGACCAGCATTGCCTCCATTACTTTAATATATAGTACATCTCTTCCCACACAGATTTTCTGGTTTTTAGTTGGGTAGTTGGTAGATGGATCAGTATTTTTCGAATAGGTATATGTTCTCAGACATAGGTCTCATTAAGTTTCTTCCATTCTCGGATAGATGCTTGTTGTCGTCTGAGGGAGGAAGAAGGTATATTGCAAAGGGTGTGAACTCTGTGGAGTTCATTTCAATGATCCTGAGGCGACCTCCAAGACGGTGTACCCAAAGAAACCTTCCTTGTCGACGGAACGGCACACAGTCTACTCACCAGACGACACGATCAGAAAAATCTAAAGATGAAAATTAAAAAGCAAAGAGAGATCTGAATATGCTTTACACTGACGTGCAAACGTCCTAAAGTCATGGCGGATCTAGTTTTTTTCCATGAAAGTGCAGCAACTCGACGTGGCGTAGGTAAAAACAAGTCTTTAGAAGTACCGTAAGGAATATTGTGACATGCTGCCTGTGTAGCTAAACATGGTAACGAAAGTGTTGTCGGAGGTGGATTTTGTGCATAAACGTTTGTCTTGATTGTGTCCCATTAAATTTCGATGTGATCTGTGTAGCCGAATCATTCACTGGTACTGTCCATAATGTTTTTCAAACCATTCGCGAACAATGATGCATTGTAAGTTTAAAAACTATGAGTCCTTGAATGGCTGCAAATGGTCTCCAAACAGCGGAACATAGCTATTTTCAAGTAATGGAACAGACGATCCAGTAAATTTCTTTTTGAAACTGTCCATAAAATATGCCAACTGGTGTCCATGATTTCGTGGTTGTCTCGAACCACAGAATCGCCTCTTACCGTTTGATATCGGTAGTCTTCACACCAAACCACGGTCTTCGTGTATGGTGCAACTTACATGGTGACAATCCCAGGAGAGACATCGCAGTCGATTTTGTGCCATTATCGAAGTCACACGAGTCGGCCATAGGTCAGCTGTTTCCTTCAGCGTGTTGTCTGTACTAACATTAGAGCAAGGGTCTTCGTTGATGACGTTGCGCTCACCGTCCTGGATTGGTTCAGATGTCCCCATACACATTCCTATGGCGTAAGATGTGACTGCTCGTGTCAATTAGTGTTCCAAATCTCTCCTAGACGACCAGTAATGCTTATGACTTCTCATTTTTAACGGCGGGATCGTCACATTGTCAATGGCAAATAATTTTCCAGAAAAATCTGTATTACGTGTACCCGTCGGGACTACTTCCTCAATTTGCACTCAGGTCGTCCACAGTCAATGATAGCTTGGGATGCCTGAAGGAAGTCCCATTCGAGAATGACATTATGACTATATTGAGTTAAAACAATTAAAACGGCTGGGTCCTATTGTTGAAAGTTATTCTTGCGACAAAGTTCCTGCTGACTGGACGTACTTTCCAATTGCGATATTCAGCTCAGTTGCCTTCGTATCACAGAAAATTGTCTTCTTTAGTGTGCGGCGGTAATTATCCGACAATATAGAGAAAGAAGATCCTGAATCAACGAGTGCCCGGACAGGTTGGTCACCGATTGTGAGGTCGATGATATTTCCCGACATCTTATCGACTGCCGTCCATGGAGGATTTTCATCTGCGGCGGCCTCGCCTCCGTAGATGGTCGCCTCGCTTTGTTTTCCTGGGCGCGGCGACTACGGGAGCGGCTGGTACCTCTGTACGAGACGGTGAACGGCAGCGGCGCGTCGGGGAGCGACCTCGTCCAGGGCTTCTTCCCGTCGGTCGACTGAAATCACAGCAGGTAACTACGTGGGGTAAAAATGCTCTGACGGCTGACGGCTTGTGGCAAAATAATTGTCGAATCTGTCTGCAGTAACGTACGACACGTCCAGGGCGCCCACAGTGGAAACACAGTGGTGTGTTGTCTTCTGTCCTCCAGACGTCTGATATTCTGCGGGGCGTCATAATTGTCCTGGGGGTTGGTTGTGGCCGCGTCGGCCGGTTCATGGGCTGCCGTTTGGCGGGTGCAGCGTAAGTCAAAGCAGGGCAACGCCATTATTCATGTCGGGTGAGATTGACGGAGCAGACAGGAGCTAATGTCTGAAATACCTCTTCGTCAGTGGCGTCGGATCCCTCGTGACTTACAGAGCTTACATCCATGGCCATAATCTGATGCTCGCTCGCTCGGCTGCCATAAACTGTTGTAATTTTTCTCTCACAATTTGTCGTATGAGATAAGCGAAGTCCTGCTGATCTTCCACATCGGCCATAGGGACTACATTGGGGAGTTTGTCATACTTCCTTCGTTATACTTCTTTTGTTGCACCTCTTGAATATGCTGGCACCACCCGATGAACTTTCCTGTCTTAGCGACTTTATCAGAACAGCTTGGTACATGTCGTCTGCAATACTCTTCATCAGGTGCGTGATTTTGTCGGCCTTCGTCATATTCGGATTGACTATGTTACACAGGGCCAAAACATTCTGTCTGTATGACAATATCGGCTCACTATGTCGTTGGGCCCGGTTCTTCAGTTGTTCTTCCGCCGAGCAGATTTGTCGCTGGAGGTCTCCAAGTTCCGTCTGGAACGTTTCCCAGACAATCAGCTTCTCTCTTGTTTTCAAACCATTGCTCGGCTGTTCCGTCCAGGTATAAATAAACTTTGGCCAAGCACATTGTATGATCCATCTGTTGTACTTGACGACTCGGTCGAACCATTTTAGCCATTTTTTGGGGTCCTGTTCAGCGGCTCCAGAAAACACCGCGCCGGCCGCGGTGGTCGAGGGGACTGAGGCGCTCCAGTCACGGTCTGCACGGCCACTACGGTCGGGGGTTCGAATCCCCCCTCGGGCATGGATATTTGTGCCGTCCTAGTTCGTAAGTAGTTCATAAGTAGTTTGTAAGTTTAGGGACTGATGACCCCGTAGTTAAGCCCTTTAAGCTTAACAAACATTTGAACATTTGAAAACACCGACGGTTGTCTGATGTGCAGCTGGCTTACCGCTGGTTTCGTGTCCATGGTTCTTCTGATAATACGGACTTTCGGAAGGATGTACTCGGTATATACCTTGTATTCCGGTTCGAGTCCGTGTAAGCGACGGCTTTTACGTTGCCTAATCTACAGCACATACATCTACATAGATACTCTGCAAATCACATTTAAGTGCCTGGCAGAGGGTTCATTAACCACTTTCATAACTTTTCTCTACCGTTCCATTCTCTAATAGCGCGCGGGAAGAAAGAACACCTAAATCGTTCCGTTTTCGATCTGATTTCTCTTATTTTATTGGGATGGTCATGTCTCCCTAAGTAGGTGGGTGCTAGAAAAATATTTTCACATTCATAATTAAAAGTCGGTGATTGAAACTTCGCAAACAGATGACGCCGCAATGAATAACGTCTTTCTTTTAATGATTTCCACCCCAATTCGTGCAACATTTCCGTGACGCTTTCCCCCCAGTAATGTGATAAAACAAAACGAGCTGCCATTCTCTGAACCTTTTCAATATCTTCCGTCAGTCCCACCTGGTGAGGGTCCCACAAGGGGCAACAGTACTCCAGGAGAGGACGCACAAGTGTGATGTAGGCAGTCTCTTTGGTGGAGCTGGTGCATCGTCGAAGCGTTCTGCCAATGAAACGTAACCTTTCATTCGCCTTCCCCACAATATTTTCTATGTGTTCTCTCCAGTCAAAGTTGTTCGTTATTGTAACTCCTAAGTATTTGGTAGAATTTACGACCTTAAGGTTTGACTGAGTTATCGCGTAATTGAAGTTCAGTGGATTTCTTTTAGTGGTCATGTGTATTGCTTCACACTTTTCTTTATTTAGAGTCAATTGCTACGTTTCGCACCAAGTAGAAATTTTGTCTAAATCGCTTTGCAGTTGCTTTTGATCCTCAATTGACTTCACTAACCGATAAACGACAGCATCATCCGCGAACAATCTAAGCGAGCTATTCAGATTGTCTCCTAAATCGTTTATAAACACGAGGAAGAGTAGGGGACCTATAACGCTACCCTGTGAAACTTCTGTTTTACTCGATGACTTACTGTCAATTACAACGAACTGTGTCCTTTCTGATAGGGAATCGTGAATCCAATCGCACAATTGGGAAGATATTCCATAAGCACGCAATTTCATTAGAAGCCGTACAGTATCAAAAGCCTTCCGGAAATCCAGAAATATAGAATCGATTTGAGATCCCTTGACGATGGCACTTAACACTTCATGTGAATAAAGCTGTGTTTCGCAAGAGCGATACTTTCTGAATCCGTGTTGCCTATTGGTTAGTAGGTCCTTCTCTTCGAGGTAGGTCATAATATTCGAACAAAGAATATGTTCCAAAATCCTACTGCAAATCGACCTGTAATTTTGGGGATCACTCCTACTGCCTTTCTTGAATATTGGAGTAACTTGGGCAACTTTCCAGTCTTTGGGTACGGATCTTTCGCTGAGTGATCGGTTGTAAATTATAGCTAAGTACGGAGCAATTGCATCAGCATACTCTGAGAGGAATCTAGTTGGTATACAATCTGGCCCGGAAGATTTGTATTTGTTTAGTGACTTAAGTTGTTTTACTGCTCCAGGAACATCTACTTCTAAGTTTCGCATGCTTGTACCTGTTCTTAGATTGAATACTGGAGTGTTCACTTCTTCTTCTTTGGTGAACGAATTTCGGAAAGCCGTGTTTAGTAATTCTGCCTTAGCAGTACTGTCGTCGGTACTATTACCATTGCTATCGCGTAGTGAAGGTATTGTTTGTGTTTTGCCGCTAGTGTACTTCACATATGACCAGAATTTCTTTGGATTTTCTGCAAGATTACGAGACAGGATTTCGTTGTGGTAACTACTATAGGCTTCTCGCATTAGAGTCCGCGCTAGGTTGTGAGTCTCAGTAAAAGATTGCCAGTCTTGTGGATTCTGTGTCTCTTTAAATTTTGCATGTGTTTTTCTTTGTTTCTGCAACAGTGATCTGACCTGTTTTGTGTACCACGGGGAGTCGGACCCCTCTTTTATTAATTTATTTGGTATAAATCTCTCGATTGCTACTGATATTATGTCTTTGAAAGTAAGGCACAACTGATCTACACTCGCATTTTTAGTTTTGAAAGACCGGAGATTATCACTCAGGAAAGCGTGAAGCGAATTTTTATCTGTTTTATTGAATAGATATATTTTTCGTTTATTTTTTGTGCATTTGGGAATTTCGACATTTAGTCTCGCTACTACAACTCGATGTTCGCTAATCCCTGTATTTGCTTTGATGCTCTTTACTATCTCCGGATTAATTGTTGCTAGGAGATCAAGGGTATTTTCGCAACCACTTACTATTCTCGTGGGTTCATGAACTAACTGTTCGAAGTAGTTTTCAGAAAAAGCATTCAGAACTAGTTCGGACGATGTTTTATATTTGCCGCCGGTTTTGAATACGTAATTATTCCAATATATCGAGGGTAAATTAAAGTCGCCACCGATTATAACAGTATGCTTCGGATACCTATTTGAAATGTGATTCAAGCTTTCTTCGAACATTTCGGCAACTGCATCGTCTGAGTCAGGGGGCCGATAAAAAGATCCAATTATTAATTTATTCCGGTTGTCAGGTATAACCTCTACCCAGACCAACTCACAGGAAGTATTTGTCTCAATTTCGCTGAAGGATAAACCGTTTGTAACAGCAATAAACACACCACCCCATTTTTTATTTATTCTATCCTTTCTGAAGACCATTTGGCCCTTTGAAAAAATTTCGGCCGAACTTATCTCAGGCGTCAGCCAGCTTTCAGAACCTATAACGATATGTGCCTCAGTACTTTCTATCAGCGCTTGGAGCTCTGGAACTTTCCCAATACAGCTACCACAATTTACAATTGTTATACCAATGGTTTCTAAATCTGCTTTCTTCCTGTGTCTGACCTGCCCCCTTTGAGACTGAAACCCATTTTGTGTCTTCCCGAGGCCCTCTAACCTAAAAAACCGCGCAGTCCACGCCACACAGCCCCCGCTACCTGTGTAGCCGCTTCCTGAGTATAGTGAACTCCTGACCTATTTAGCGGAACCCGAAAATCCACCACCCTTTGACGCAAGTCGAGGAATCTGCAGCCCACCCGGTTGCAGAACCGTCTGAGCCTCTGATTCAGACCCTCCACTCGGCTCTGAACCAAAGGTCCGCAGTCAGTCCTGTCGACAATGCTGCCGATGGTGAGCTCCGCTTTCATCTTGCAAGCAAGACTGGCAGTCTTTACCAGTTCTGATAGCGGCTCAAAACCAGAGAGGATCTCTTTCGATCCAAAGCGACACACATCATTGGTGCCAACATGAGCCACCACCTGCAGCTGGCTGCACCCTGTGCCCTTCATGGCAGCCGGAAGGACCCGTTCCACATCCCCCCGGTATGCACACGGAGTGCACATTGGAGTTCTTCCCCTCCCTAGTAGCCATTTTCCTAAGGGGCTCCATTACCCGCTTAACGTTGGAGCTCGCAACTACCAACAAACCCACCCTCTGTGAGTGCCCGGATCTTGAAAGCAAAGGGGCGAATACAGGACAAGCGACACCATCTGCGTCAGGAACATCCCCTGCCACAGACAGTGCCTCGAATCTGTTGTCAAGACTAACCGGGGAGGCCTCCACTTCGGTCCTCCGGGAAGTCTTACGCCACCTGACACGCGCTGAGGAGACTTTCCAATCCACCACGGATTGGGGGGCGACCTCCTCGCGGGCAGTGAGCGGGCTGGCCACGGCAGGCCGATCAGAGGGCACAACAGACGCACAGGGCGTCTGCTGTACTCCCGCGAGCGGCCTACAACAGCGACGTCCACCCACCGCAGTGTCAAGCGTTGCCAGCGAAGCCAACGCCGCCTGAAGCTGCGAGCGAAGAGTCACCAACTCTGCCTCCTAATCGGAGCTATGGTGATGCAGCTGCTACACATGATACCCGGTACCTCAACCACCAAACAATGTCGCGTTGAAATGGAAGCAGGTTTGCAACTGAACACAGCACTTATACTGAAAGCAGATTTATTACGAACTTAACATACACGCAGCACAAACTGCTTCTCGGCAGAGTGCTCTGCTATTTACAACAGAATGTACCAGTAATTATAAGAATAGTTAACATAAGAAACATGTAGAACATTCTTGAAATGATAATTACAAAGAAATAAATTTTCGTCGGTGGACGGTATTGAACCGACAACCTTCAGCAATGCAACCGGTGGGGCTATCCATTGCGCCAGGCCGGCATTCGGTTAATTTGGGTCTCGCGGCAATATCAAGTGATTTGAAATTTTGACATAGACCCTATTATCTTAGTTGATAATGGCCTCAGGATCAGTATAATAATATTTTACTAATGAACAACTATTAAGAAAAAAATATCTACGCAGCTCATTGAGAATCAGCACCTTTTCGTGCTATATTTTCTTGTAATTAGAATTCAGTATTCGCCTTAAGGGTAGTCATTCTCGTAATTTTGCAAACATTGATCTGCAGTCAGCATTACTAAACGCCGGTAACCTCCATTTGATCGGAGGTAAGGCAAGTACGTCGAGAAGCTGTGCTGTCAGTGACAATAGTAGATTCTATTGAATAGTGTTTTCTCAGCAGTGTTGCCACTATAACAGTTCGAACTCTCGTATCAATGATTGTGTGTCCTTGGTTAGGCATATGAAAATAGCTAGTGAAGGGGATTGTATTTCTTACACGCGCACAGACACACACACACACACACACACACACACACACACACACACACACACACACACACACACAGTGTGACATCATTTATACATACTTTCCTGCTTTCTGCAGCATCTCTTAATATCACACCGGACAGCCGCTTGCTCCATGCCGTCTTGTAGTTGTTGCAAATTTTATGGTAAAAAGTTTTGATACTTCAGCAAGCACTTTGGTAATGCAAATGAAATAGGATTTTTCAAACCCACAACCTGTGAAGACTGGAGATAAGGTGTAACCTGTAACAACAACAACATAATTAAGTAAATAAGACAAGTCAAGGTCAAGAACAAGGTAACGACGTATCCTTCTAAGAATTTTACATCGGTTGCCACAACCCTCGTTCAAAAGAAAAGTTAAAACATATATAGTAAACGTTAACATATACAAAAAGAAAATAAGCGAAAGAATTCTCCAATATCTACAATGTAACAATGGGCAGGAGGTAAGCAAACCAAGGAAGATTTAAAAGTGGTTTTTCTGGCAGTGTACAAATCATGCTACAATAAGATATCTTTGATTGCCAATTATTTGTAAGTAAATGCTTTTAAAATTTCACATTAGGAGACATGATTTCATGGCAGTAATAAGGTAAATATTTAGATATAAGAAATTGTTCTGATGCCGCCGGCCAAACGCCTGCCAGCCGGCATACCTCACAACTGGACTGTCAAGCGGGCAACATAACCGTACAGGCGGCGTGAGGCAGACCAGAGCCTGCCAGATGCCAACGAAAGACTAGAAGGGACTATTTCTTACAGGTGGATCTGTGAACCGACTGAGTATCCTTCCGCCTGTCTCCTGATTGGCTCCAGGTATCTATTTAAGCCCGGCTCGCCAGTAGATGAGCCAGTGTTGATGTGTTCGCTCTCGCCGCCTAGGACCATCTCCACTACGCTAGATTGCCGACTCCTACCTACTTCGCCGACGGCCTCCCGGACGGAAGCAGCTGGAACGTTTACCTGGTGGATTGCGAGTGACGAACTGAACTATGCTAGTCACTGATATACCAGACAATAATCTGTGTTTGGGTTTGGGGTTTCTGTCTCTATAGAATAATTTAGCTTCGTTTCACTGGTTAACGAACCCAGAATGTTTATTCTTTGACTTAAATTGTGTTGTGAAAACTTGAAAAGTGGTCGTCACTACATAAATCATGTACGGTTACGTTTTATCAAATAATGCCTAAAATGGAATCGATGGAGACAACACGACATGAATACGCACTGAAATACTTGGATGGTGAAATGTACGTTTTCGGAACATCTGTCACCACAAGACTTACAGGCTTTCGTAGTTCTGATCATACTAACAAATGGCTCATTTTAATGATATGAAGGGATTTAGCTTCTACAACTGGTTTACTTTTATTTAACTCTTCCTGATACTTCCTAACACATTGTTAACTGCGTTGATTGGATAATTCCTCTATAATGTTCACAGTAGATACTCATAACGTTTTAGAAAATTAATATTATTTATATTTTCCAAGAGTTTTGTACTGACCACTGCAACAACACTTACGAAACTGTACAACAGCTTTATTACAATACCATTTAAGGAAATTTGCTTCAGTGCAGACCAAAAAGTCACAAAAAACTCATTATATTCTCCATAACTCGTAAATAACTTTCATAAATATACTATACCTAGTTTCCACGAGTTCTGCATTTACACCAGTGTAAACATTCCTTAAATTCTGTACACATTGTACAACCATTTGTATTTGTTCACTTAAACGTCTTTACGTTACAATTTCAAGCTATTACTCGATTAATCAAGGTCAAAGGCATCTCCACAATATGTCTCATTTCTGCACAGAGGTATTCCGCGAGTCATCATGCGGCGAGTGACGGAGAGGATATACACGAATGTTGTAATCGTAGGTTTTTCTCATCTTCTGGGGAGGCGCGTCAACATACCCAGGCTGGCATGACCGTTTGGGCCTCAAGGGCTGTTAAGTTGCTGATATGGTCTTTACTCCGAAGTCTGACTTGAAACATCTGTGTAAGCTACATTGCCCTTGACTGGAGTCTACATCTTTTAGAGGGTTAGTTTTGGCAGCAAGTACAACGCTCAGTCACTGAAAATAGTTCGCCAAGGGCCAGGCACTGCCCTCCCAACAATAACCAGGTACTACCTATAACAATGGTATACCACGACTACACTGATCTCATACATCACATGAATGAGTTGCGCTCATATCGCGTGCTTTGTTCAAATGTCTGTAAATCTATCCTACCAAACTGCGTGGTCATCAGTCTGTAGCTTACAAACTACTTAAACCTAGGTAAACTAACCTACGGGCAAACACACACACCCATGGAGGACTCGAACCTCCACGGCGAGCAACAGCGCGCTCCGCAGCTAGACGCTTTAGACCGCTCGGCTACTCCACTGCGGCGCGTGTTTTGCTTGGTTCAGTACGTCCTTATATGGGCGAGGTTCTGTTTTCTCCTCAGTAGAGTTGTTTGAAATATATGCAGCAAACAGAATTCCAGCCTCTCTGAGAGATAAATTAATACGATTTCTGTTTACAAAACAAAGGACACCAGGCGATGTTCATCATGAGAACCGATTTGTATCGAAACATTATGAGTGATACAGTTGTTGTCATCTATTTCATGACCCTCTTTTGAAAATAATGAGCTAATTGCAAAAGTGGATAAAGTGTTCAGACAGAATCGCCGTTTCACCATTTATAAGCTCTCAGAATTTTCCAAAACTCGGTGAAATGACCTGTAGGATGTGTTGACACACAAGTTTACGTGAAAGAGTACCGCCTCATCCTTTTTGGGTGTTGCTATGGCGGGCGACACACTTTCAACAAAACAAAACAAAATTGTCTCACATTCAATAAAGATCACTCCCAGGCTTTTCGTGAGACAACAGGATCTTTTACATATAAATACATCCTAAGCTTCAAAAAGGAGCCAGTTTCCTCTTCTTTCCTCTTCTAAGGTTAACAGGCCCATTTTAACTTCACAACTGAAATACTTCAATTCTATCAAGTTACTGCCAACAAATACTACCAGAAAATATAGATCAGAATTCCAACGAAAACATAACTTAATTTCGAAGCGTAAGCCAACGCTGACTTATCACTGCCTTTGCTAGAGCCGAGCTCTGGCTTATAAAACCAAATATTACAACTCTTTGCTCATAGATAAGATACATCTACCTTAGCAAGTGGGTCAATGTGCATTCTGCGCATGTAGTTTATCTTTGGAACGTTACATTATTTGTCACTGGCAAAGCTTCATCATAAACAAAATGAAATACATCAATATACAAATGTTCGGATTATTGCAGACTCGCAGAAAACCTGGCGTTGCCCGGGTATTTATTTCTTTATTCCTATGACAAAATGACAAAATGGCGTATTACTTGACGCAATTGGTCAAAGCCGACTGGTGGTATCGGACAGTCAACGTGAGCCGGTTGGAAATCAACTTCTGATGTTGACAAAACATTTTTTTCTCTGTACATTATTGAAAGCAGGAAAGAAATTTTTGTGTCCCAGCTTCGTCGCCGCTTTTGTGTCCCAGCCTCGTCGTAGGTGTCGGTGGCCGAGTGGAATGAGACCGACACGCTGGTGCAGGTACGGAGGGGAGCAGCCAGAAACTATAAACACTAGAGTAAATTAGAAAGAGATATATTTTGCACAGAATGTAACTATACTTAACTTTTACATAGTACTGCAGAATGTTGATACATAGTTGTTAGAGGCCTGCCTAGTGCCTGTACGATAGCAAAGTCTTCACTGGTGCCTATCTGATTACGAAGGTCCTAACTCGTTGCTATCTCAGTCCGAAGTGCCCGATGTCCTTCAGTGGTGGCCACAAGCGGAGTTGTCGCAGAGGGCGCTCGTGGCTGTCGTCGTGAGAACGCCGCGCCGTGCGTGCCTGGCGGCGCGCGGCGAAAGTAGGTGGCGCGCACTTTGTACTTGTGCGACACCACAGAAATAATCGTTACAAAATGGTTGTGAGTTGCAAAAGCCATAAATCAGGCAGTTTGTGAAACGTGAAATTTTTCGTGTTGGCTACATTTATCTCTAAAAAACTTACGTTTCTCCAGAATACTATCAACATTTCTTTTTTTTTTTTTTTATCTTGTACTGCATAATTTATTAAACCCGTGAAAATGAATGAGTTGTAAGGGAGCACATAAGTTGAAGCCCCCTGCGATATTTGTACACATGTTTCGCTTGAATCTACAGCGAAATTGGCCCTGTAGTTTCGTTTTCAAACAGCTCAGTGGTTATGACGTATCTGTCGTTCAGTGATATAATATTGTAGCTCCTTTGACTGGTATATTTGGATATCGTTTGCGGAATGCGCAGCGAACAAATATTTAACAAAAGTCAAACATAATGTGTACCTAGTTATGGATGTCACGATTATGACGTAATATCTCCTGAATCATGTGTCCCACAAAAACATTATTTTCAATTCATCTATGCCTATTCTAATTAGAGAACCACTAGCTCCCTAAACAGTTCAGTAATTTTTCCTGATTTCAACATACAGCTTTGTTCTACCATTAAAAATTACTTACTTCAGTATAAGGTGCAGTAACACGATATTGAACTATCGCTGATTAAAATTAAAATATAATTACAATTACATACATTCCTACATAGACTTCATTTTTTGAAATTAAAATCAGTTGTTTATGTACAATCAATTTATACAGTTTAACCCTGCGGCAAGCGCACTTAACATTCTTACGTCAGCGGGCGCGTGCGGCACTCAGTGCCGACTACATTTAAATACATAGAGAAACTATTTATTTTTTATTTTTTGGTGGAATTAATTATTTATTGTGTATAACATCTATCTTAACTGCAACTTTTAATATGATATGTATACATATATAGAGGGTGCATGGGAAAATTAAAATTGTTACAGTATATCTGACATAAGTTTCTAGAATATTTCGTAAGAACTACTTTAATAAAATTTCTAAATAATCACCACAGATATGATTCGATTGCTTACCATTGTTAAAGCAAGTTTTACAAAAATCTGTAATATGTATAAAATCTTTGTAGTAATAATAAAGAATAAGGCAGTCAGTAAATACATATCAAGAATCTCACACTTTCTTACTTCGGAGAAGCTCTGCAATCATTACATGTGACAACAATGTAGCGGTGTTGCTTGCAAACGAATCTTTTGCAACTATTACAAGTGACAGCACTTTTATTATTTTCTTTACCACCACAAAGATGGCACCTCTCACATCTTCTTACAGCCTCATCGTGATTGGCGCGATTTGATTGATGAGGTGACAGAAATTCTTGAATATCTCTTGGTAGAGAGCTGAGCCCTTTCTTTCAAATGGCAAACCATCAGAGCCAAGGTCAGGTTTTTTAGATAGGTTCTTCTTCTGAATGTTTTCTCTGCATTGTCTGCAGAGAACAAGACCTGGGAATTTATCCCAGCAAAATCCAGATAACGAAAAAACAATGCTAAGGGACATCTTCTTGTGGTCCTTTGTGTAGAATAGGACGTACACATATAATCCACAGTATCGACTTCACCTATTGTTGCATTGTAGTTTTGCATTGCAAATTTACAACAGACTTGCCTGTAGTGGTGTGTTTCAGCAGTTTCATGCACTGATGACAGGAAAAGCACAGCCTTGTTCCTTTTTGTTTGGCACGACACAAGACAGAAGTCATCTTGAAATCCGAAAAGACAATTTCCAGTTTCTCGCGATCTGTTCGACAAAAATTCCGGAGGTTCCCTTCTTGTGTTTTTTCAATATTCCAATGAACGTTAGCCCATTTTCTAAAAAATGTTGGGCTACAGGGTAACTACTGTAGTAGTTGTCTGTAATTACATTCCTGTGAGTTCCCTTGATTGGCTCAACCAATCTCTTCACAATATCCATTGGCTGGTTAGATGCAACATATTGTCCAAGATTCTGTCTGCCGCAGTATACTTCAAAATTAAAAGTATAAATTGTCTTGATATCGTGCAATGCATGCAACTTCAATCCATACGTAGCGGGTTTATTGGGCATGTACTGAACAAAACCACAAAGGGACAAGCATTTCATCTATGGTTGTGAACTCCCCTGAATTATAGTTATTTCTGCAGTTGTATAGGAATGCTGAGTGCAGATTGCGGATGGCAGCAAGTTTATTAGTTGCTAGTCGTTCTTTTCTTGTAGAAGTATCATCAAACCTGAGTGATTGGAGCAAGAACAGTAATCGCTTGTAGCAAATGCTGCCCTTAGAATAATCATTCCTCGTTCATTTGATGCCCACAGTTCTAATACATTTGTGCGTCCTCCTTTTTGTACAGCAGAGAGAAACAGTGGTCCTAAAACAGCCGTTATTTCAGAAGCAGAAGTAGTTTTGCAATCTCTAGCCCTTGAGTAATTCACAGATGATCTCTTGTTATTTGTATACTTGTTTCTGTTTTCAACAACATAATCAGTTATATCAGGATAAAAAAATTGAGAAAACTTTCAATTTCAGTTTTAGCTTCTCTACCATTCAGTTTCGGGCCAGGTAGGACTTTGATTATATTCTTACGTTTTGTTTTCCTTGGCAGTGCTAACGGATTATTTATACACAAACTTTCTTGGTCCTTACCAATATAAAAATGGCAGTCATCATGTGGCATTCCTATCACCTCATTCTCGTCAACGCATGACTGCTCAGATTCGCTACAATATTCTGCAGTTTCAACTATTTCTGCTTCCTCATCGCTGTCAGCATAATCTTCTTCGTCAGATGATTGCAGAAGAAGACGCTCAATTTCTTCTGGTGTTAGGCCTTTCCTTTGTGCGGACCTGGGAGACAATAAAATACTTCTAATATCAAAGCAACGTTAATAATTAAATCATCATACACCCACAGAGTTGTAAAAAAAAGCTTCTAATCATCAAAACATCCGACAGTGGTACGGCTACATGTACTTACCGGTGCAGTCGTCCACTCCAGAGGTCAATCACAGATGTTATGGAGAGTATGCTGGTGGCGTAGTAATGTAGTTTGGCACGTGACTAAACAATCGAAGCATATCTAGAACCATTGTTGCGTGCTCGGCACGCTGACGTAATTATTGAAAAAAAAAAAAAAATGGTGGCACTGTATGCCGCAACGCGCCCGGCGCAGGGTTAACAGCAATCATAGTACCGCATTAACTTCATTTCTTTAGCCTTAATGCTACACAAATTCATGAGCATGTACATATTGCTTTAGGCTGTCAGTAACAATCAAGTCTATAAGATTTTTTTGTCATAGTATTAAGTATCTCAGAAACACACTAATAGGCAGTGCCTGTAACATAAACAGTGCTCCAACGAAGAGTGAACATAATGCATGAGAATTTGTTTTTCAATCCATCAATATAAAAAAGCTACCAGGTATTGAATAGTAATGTTCAATACATTCTGAAACTTAATACGCTGTAAAGAATATATCAAGGAGTTAAAATACTTATAAACTTGTTTGACCATGTTCCTCATGTACACTATTCAAAGTAATATGAAAATAAAGGAAACAGGTTCCCAATGTGCAGAAAACTACTCAAATTGTCTTAGTCACTAAAATATCCAAATGTAAACACATTGTATCTACACTTATTCAAAAACAACATATTTTCACTGTATCATAAAATGCAGAAAGTTCATGTCAATTGTGTTAAAAATTTAAAATAAATCTTCCATTATGCTTACTAGAATATGGAATCACAAGGAACTCATGTATACAATTCTCACAATTCATAGGTTGACTGAATATCTCATGTTGAAACGCTTGTTGCAAAAACTTAAAATTATACGAATTAAGGATTTCGGTTGGTCAGTTGCTTATTTCTTTCAAAATTTGAATATGCTCCTTCCATGTTTTACTATTTACTAAAATATCATCTACATATATCACCAGTTTTTCCAAAAGTTTCTTTTCCATCAGAAAGCCTAAGAGTCTAATAAACTTTGCTACTGAGATAATTAACTCAAAGGGTACTATACAGTACTGTAAGACAATGCAGTTAATTTCCTAGATTCAGAATTTGATGAAAATGTAATATTATACCCAAATTACTCATATATATAATGTCCTGAAATTTACATAGTAATTTGTCCATACTTACAGGGTGATCTGTCTGTCTTTCTAAAAACTTGTTCAACTGCCTAGAGTCGAGTACCAACCTAACACCACGTATTTTTTTGGCTATACCCACAAGAGGGTTGTTATAATTACTCTAACCTCTCTCAATAATTCCCATTTTTCCATTTTCTGAAGTCCCTCATCTATTTCTGACCTCAAATAAATATGTGTACGATATGGTTTCTCAAAATAAATAAATAAAAAATAAAAAGAAATGATCATGTGATTTCAATTTTAATTTACTCATAATTTTTTACCCTACGAGGTTTCACATTAAATATGTCACAGTACTTCCATAAGAAATTACCTCACTCATTTTTCTCTACAATCAAGAATTTATCAGCTTCCTCTTTTTTTTATATTTGACTAAATTACCATGGGGTTCTTTGGATAATCATCTTGCTCACATTCAAAATCAACATTATCACCATGTTCACTAAAGCCTCCTACACTTGTAATCAGATTGTAATTACTAGTTCTTCCTATCATAACAATGTCTGTCTAGATTCAGTAACTTTTAGTTTTAAATTTTCCCAATCAAATACTTCCTAACTTTGACTCTCCAATCTGTCCCCAATAATATTTCTTCTGTTACCTCAGGTATCACTAAACATCCATGCATAAATTCAATATCATTAATTTTTAAATATATCAATGCCTATTTCTTAATAATCTTAGCCTCTTTTCCTGTGGCACCTTTACTTTTTATACCTACTACAGATAAATCAACATAATTCTCCCCATGGCATAATATGTCCCTAAATTTTTCGGAACTAGCATTTACTGGACTGCCAGTACCTGACAATGCTTTCCACTCCTATGGTCAGTCTGTATGTTAATGTATGGACTACCTTGAATTAATTTACCCTCATTGCTATTTTCTTCCTCCAACAAGAGATGATCCTCAACTGTACCAAACTCAAAACCTCTTGAATTATGATCCCAATTTTCATCACATATACGTTCAATTTTCCTTACATATTCCTCAGAACTCCCAGAATCATATATACAATTACGTTTGTTTTCTAACCCCTTACAAAGACTGGATTTGAGATTATCACTAACATTTCCATCACACAAATATTCTTTTATAATTTCACTTGTTAAAGTATCAATTTCAGTATTATGTTCTCCTTGTGAACTTAATATATTTTTGCTACCATAAGCAGGTACGAGCCAATTATTTTGTTCTTTCCTAATCTAAGCTTTATTACTTTCCTCACAAAAATCATCTTTTTTACACAACAAATTCTCCTTAACTTCCACAAAAACTACACTATTTAATTCATCATACATTCCATCAGCATCATTAACTTTCTCTGCCCCATGATCAATAAACTTTTCACCTTTATAATTACTAATATTTACAACACTACTTGTTTTCTCTTCTATCTCACATTCATTACCCCATTGGTACAAGGTCCAAGACCTCAATTCTGTCAGCTTTAACTATATTTTCCTGGAATAGTTTCTTTAAACCTAAATCATTCTTTTTTCACATGATTTAGTAACTCAAAAACTACCATTAAAAAGATCTTCTAGAAAACTTTCTTCCAGTTCTACATTGTTATTTTCCTAATTCTGAACCCCATTGTTATCATTACCGAACTCTCCCAAAACACCCTTCGAAACTCAATTTTTTTAATCAGTTAAGTTCTACTTCCACATTCTTTATTTTTCCTTTTGCTGTGTCGCTACTGAATTTTATCCTGGTTTCGATATCTGTTACCCACCCCATGACAGGCTATTCTAGGGGTACTAAATAGTTTCAAGTTATGGGTTCATTATTTTCCTTTCTGTTGCCTTGTTGCATGCTATTCCTACCCCAATGTTGGTCCCTACTCTTATTACAATGAGGATTTCCTATATTGGTGCCTACGTTATTTCCATCCTCCTGGTACTATATCTCTCCTCTCCTTTCTCTCAAGATTGTCCCTGGGCTATTGATCATTCTGCTGTCTCCTATTTGTGAAATCCCATTGATTATGATGAAAGTTGTTCTCCTTCTCAACAGTTCGATACAATTTGTTTATATATTTTTAAAAATCTTGAACAGATTCATCAGGTCCATATACAAGGCTCCAATGAAATTAATTAGGTAATCTACTCTTTAAAGCGTCTGTTTGAATAATATCATCTAGTGTATTGTTCAGGTGAATTAACATTTTCAGTTGACTCTCACAAAATTCCTTCATGCTCTCCCTACGTTTTTTATAACGAGACCAATCCAGAAATTCTATTTTTATTCATGCTTGTCCGGAAACTGACCAGAATTTACTCAAGAAACCTCTTCCAAATGATTCGAAAGTCATATAGGGTTGAATGTATTGATTGGCCGAAGAACGAGCGGCACCATCAAGAAATTTTTTTACAAACTTGACTTTAGCTGAATCTGACGTGGTATGCAGAAACAAATCTTTACATGAATGAAGAAAATCTACTTGATGAATTTTATTACCTGGGTACGATTTTATATTACTCTACATACTACTCTGACCGACCAAACTCACATTTTTTGTGAACTAAATCTTTTTGAATGCAATCAATTTGTTAATGAGTCTTTGTTGGATTTGTTTCTAAGCTCGACATTTTATTTTTTTCTAACTGAATATCTGCTCTACAGTTGAAATTCTCGTATTAAATACTAATATTTATTTTTTACCTTTTCAATGTAATTATTTAGCTTACTATCAACCTGGTTGACCTTTCTCTGCGATCTTTGACACTTTATCATTTAATTCCTTTAATTCTGCAATTTCCTTTGTTTGATTTTCTGTTTTCTCTTTCAATATGTTCTAAACTTTCTATCACCCTCCTGTTCAGTTTCTCAATTAATAGGGGAATTTGATCAAATTAGGGAGCATTACTGCCTACGATTTCCTGACCAGTGAATCCATGAAGATGTGATTGTTCTGTACCCAACTGAGATTCTTGCCAAATGTTAATTAAGGGTTATGGCACGCACATTTTCGACTTGATCTTTTACGTCATGAATACGATTGTTTGCGTCAGCCATTGCAGTAGTAATAGGATTAATAAACACAGTATGTTGACACCTATCGATTAACACGCACTACTAACGAAGAAGTACTATTTGATTTTGGAAACTAAAGATTACACTACTTTGTGTTTGCTGGAGATTTTTTTTCCGTTGGTTACAATTTTGTTGAAGTTGGTTCCTCGGAGCTTAATTTTTATAGAATCATGCATTACTGTTCAACATGAAGAACAAACTCAGCCTTCACGATCCCAGCTCCTCCACCATGTGAGAGAGTACCGCCTCATACTTGTTGGGGGTTACTAAGGTGGGCACACTTCCAACAAAACAAAACAAAACTGTCACACATTCAATATAGAGTATAACTCCCACCTCTTCGTGACACAACAGGGTTTTTTTGCGTATAAATGCGTGTTAAGCTTCAGAAAGGAGCCAGTCGTTTATTTCCTCTTCTAAGTTCAACAGGCCCATTTTAACTTCACAACTGATATGCAACGGTTCCATCATGTAACTGGCAACAAATACTACTAGAATGTATATATCACAATTCCAACGAACAAAGATAATTTCGAAGCGGAAGCCGATACTATCTTACAACTGTCCTTCCTAGAGCCAAGCTTTCGCTTATAAAACTTAAAGATTACAACACTTTGCTCATAGATCAAAAGACATCTACCTCAGAAAGGAGGTTAATGTGTATTCTGCGCATATAATTTTCTTCGCCATGTCACATAATTTGTCTTTCACATATCGCTGACAAAACTTCATCGTAAACAAGAGGAAATATATGAATATACAAATGTTTGGAATATTACAGATTTACACAATGAAAAATTTGTACAATGCAATTAAACAAATGTGAAGTGGTGCGAATACGAGATATTAGAACAAAGCTACTAATAATCTGCCAATAAACTACTGGCCATTAAAATTGCTACACCTAGAAGAAATGCAGATAATAAACGGGTATTCATTTGACAGATATACTGGAACTGACATGTGATAACATTTTCACGCTATTTGGCTAAATAGATCCTGAGAAATCAGTACCCAGAACAACCACCTCTGGGCGTAATAAAGGCCTATATAGGCCTGGCGATTGAGTAAAACAGAGCTTGGAAGGCGTGTAAAGGTACAGATACCCATGCAGCTTCAACACGATACCTCATTTCATTAAGAGTAGTGACTGGCGTATTCTGACGAGCCAGTTGCTCGGCCACCATTGACAAGACACGTTCAGCTGGTGAGAGAACTGGTGAATGTGCTGCCCAGGGCAGCAGTCTAACATTTTCTGTATCCTGAAATGCCCGTACAGGACCTGCAACATGCGGTTGCGCATTATCCTGCTGAAATGTAGGGTTTCGCAGGGATGGAATGAAGGGTAGAGCCACAGGTCGTAACACATATGAAATGTAACGGCCACTGTTCAAAGTGATGTCGATGCGAACAAGAAGTGACCGAGACGTGTAACCAAATGCACCCCATACCATCACGCCAGGTGATACGCCAGTATGGCAATGACGAATACACGCTTGCAATGTGCGTTCACCGCGATGTCGCCAAACACGGATGTGAGCATCATGATACTGTAAATAGAATCTGTACTCATCCGAAAAAATGACTTTTGCCACTCGTGCACCCAGGTTCGTCGTTGCGTACACTATCGCAGGCGCTCCTGTCTGTGATGCAGCGTCAAGGGTAACAGCAGCCATGGTCTCCGAGTTGATAGTCCATGCTGCGGCAAATGTCGTCGAACTGTTCGTGCAGATGGTTGTTGTCTTGTAAACGACCCCATCTGTTAACTCAGGGATCGAGACGTGGCTGCACGGTCTGTTACAGCCATGCGGATTCGTTTTCAGAATTCACATGTAATTCGCATTACTTGTGGAGCATATTCGCGAAGCATCATCAAAGAACTGGGTTTACTAACTACAGCCTGTCAATAAATTTATTCCTTGATTAAATTTAACGTAAATGATAAACCCCTTTTACGAACAAACAGCTCAGTTCATTCATACAATACTAGGAACAAAAACGATTTACACTAGGACTTCAAAGCACTTGATTTAGTTCAAAGATGTTCCATTAATTAGGAACAGACATTTTCGATAATTTCCAGGCAATCATAAGAAATTAAGCAACAAACGAAAACATGTTAAGACAATCCTGAAGGATTTTCTGCCACGTGAAATGGCCGCGTCATGCTATAGACTGGACGGCTATCCCGCCGGAGGTTTGAGTCATCCCTCGGAGATGTGTGTGTGTTTGTGTATTGTCCTTAGTTTAAGTTAGAGTAAGTAGTTTGTAAGTCTAGGGACTGATGACCATAGCTTTTTGGTCCAATAGGTTTACAGACATTTGAAGATATTTTTCAAGGAGATACTAGTGGCAACGCTCTTCAACCCCATTGTCAAATTTTGAGAAATTCTGTTGAGGAAATTTAAAGGGTCGCAATTTAAAGCAGAATGTCGACCTTTCTGCCGTCTATTACATTTCGCGTAATGATCACAAAGACAAAATAACAGAAATTAGGGCTCCTATGGAGGCATATAGACATTCGTTTTACCCTCGTTCTATTTGGGCATGGAATAGCAATCGAAATGCCTAGTAGTGTACTCTCAGACACGCACTTTACGGTGGATTGCGGAGTATATATGTCGACCTTGATGTAGATGTAGAAATTATATATTGTATGTATTCAAACTGTTACTGTTATTTCAGCCTATAAAAATATATATTAAATTTAAATGATCCTAGAGGAACTCCTCAACATGGATCTACGGAACGAACAGCTAATTCGAAATCATCTGCATTTAAAAAAAAAAGTTCAAATGTTTGTATGGCTTAAGGGACTTAACTACGGTGTCATCAGTCCCTAAACTTAAAAACTTCTTATGAAATACTTTATAGTAAAGACGGCACCAACATCCATGCCCAAGGGGGATTGGAACCCCCGACGGCGGACTGCCGCGCGCACCGCAACACGGCGCTTTAGCACGCACGGCTAATCCGCCGCCGCGCTAATCCTGCAATTCAGTCATGATGAATACGTACACCGCAAGCCATCAATACGATAAGTATCGGTGGGTACCTCTTATCACTAGCAATCTTTTTCATTTCTGCTTTTCTACTGGGCGGATCAACGAAAAAATTAATGAATAAAGCCTCCTAACCAACTCTAACTTCTCTTATTTAGACTTTGTGGAATGAAAGGCGAAATGTAGCTCCTTTGCAGTATCTTTCCGTAGTTAGCTTGAAATTCCGGGCCTCAATGATGCTTTTTAAATAGTTTTTAAAGATGCATTTTGTGAAATATATGATGGCTGTTGACACTCGTCTTACCAAATAATTCATATATGGAATGAATTACCTTTTATAACGGTGCGGGATCCCAGCGATCTGAATGATTAATGCATACAAAAGTTAATCTAGATCGCAAAATTGTTTTAGGTTGACCGGTTGCGACAATTTTAATGGTTAGCTTTAGAAATCTACAACCATAGTGTCAGCCACCGACAGTGCAGAGTGAGTACTTTCTGGATGATCGATATCGAGACTGCAGTAGAAATGTATCATCTAGGCAGCTCCGACCCTGCAGAACCGGTGGCCAACAGTATGGTTGTAGTGTTCTGATGATGGACATTTAAATGGCCAGCACTGTGGATATAGTGTTCTGAAGATGGTGTTTTAATGAATGGTCGAAAGCGGTCACCTTAACCCTAGAACGGTCGGGCTGGGTCTGTGAGACCCACTACATTCTATTTCAATGAATGTAAATGCTTATAGTCGCTATTCTGACTCGAGCGCTCTGCTAACTTCATGAAACATGCAAGAGAAAGCGTTAACATCCTGAATAAGGTTTTAAATTGTTTAGACAATGTTCGTCAGTTCTCCAAAAAGCGGAAGGGTCTGTCAGACCCAACCCGACCGTTTACTTTATTGATTTCTACCAGTGCGGGTCTATTTTTATTTGGTGTTTCATCCAGTTTCAAATTACTTTCTGATGTCAATAATTTAAAATATAAATTTTCGAGAGAAAGTGTTTAAGACTGTGAAATTTGAAAGATTTTATCCGATGATGATAATGAAATTGACGATTCTGACGCGGACCCAGACTTCGAAATAAACAGTGATCATGATAGCCATAGTGAAATAAGTGGTGATGAAGGGAAAGATGCTATAAGTGGAAGGACAGCAAAACTAAATACATTTGCAAAATATAGTTGTGCTTGATGCACACAGAAATGGTTTGTGTCCCCTGTTACGAAAAGTGACGATTTCAGAGGTCGATATCACACAAACTATTAATTATATTCACAATTTCGATTTATATAACAAAAATTCAACAACTATGTTTCTAACGTCTACAAATTATTCTCATTTATATTTGTATTTCAATCCAATTTACTTGTACTTCCAGTGTGCTTACATTTCTTACTACAAAGAAGTATATTTCCTACTTTTATTTTATTTTACAGCAATTGTGAAATTCAGAACGTTGAAATAATGTCCCTACAGCATTTTATAGTACTTAAACAATATAAAAACTCGTCATTTGATGTAAATACACTGTTTTGGCACTTGTCATAAGCATTTTAATTGCTGGGTCCCACAAACCCAGCTCGACCGTTCCTGAAACTATTTTTCGGCTGAACGTTCTAGGGTTAAAACAAATTTGCGATCTATATTACGTTCAATGGAATGATAGTAGTCGTTTTATGAAACATTCCATGTATTTCTGAACCTTGCGACCCCCCGTTTAATCGACGCGATTGTGTCAAACAGCTCACTGCTAATACTGCTGTAATTACTGCAGGTGGGCAGCGCTATAGTCTGCTACTACTGCACGGAGTCCCGCTCGCCTCGTACGGAGCCTGTACACACACACTACTGTCTGGATGATAGATATCGAGACTGCAGTAGATATCTATCATCTAGACAGCTCCGACCGTGCAGACTGGTGGCCAACAGTATGGTTGTAGTGTTCTGATGATGGACATTTAAATGGCCAGCACTGCGGATATAGTGTTCTGAAGATGGTGTTTTAATGAATGATCGAAACCGGTCATCTTATAACGCTGCCCTTGCTTCGTATGTTGCCATAATTATTAGAAGTAGATTCCGCGATTATATTTTTGGACAAAGAATTGATGATACCGAATGTTTGAATTTGAAATAAGTTAAAGTACAGCACAAAATGAACATTAAAGCAAATAAACCGCGGATTGCATATTAATGTTGGGCACCATACAAGCAACAGCACGTTATAAAACTTACGGAAAGCATCTAGCTTTATCCTGCACTTCGTATTGTAGAAGCTGGAAATAATAACCTTTTTTTTTTATTTAATATATGAACGTTGAAGATACTTTCCGTAGTAGATCAATGTTCAGACTGTTCACTTCGCTTTTCATTGTTATGTGACCGTGGGTGGAACATGAAGTTACTGGTGATGATAGAATAATAAAAAAAGAGATCGGACTTCGTGAAATTACAAAAGAAATGACTGCAGGTTCTAAATTCAAGCAAAGTATAGTATAAGGATGATTGATTGATTGAAATTTTGCAGACAATGCGAAGCGATTGTAATGGCGTCTAAACATTAAACTATTACGGACGTAGAGGAGCTGAAAACCTTAAGAGGTTAAATATTTGGCGTGGAGGGATTCATTTAAATAAAAGCCAAAGAGAGGGGATGATTTTAAATTTAAGTAATATATTTTTACAACTTGCATGACAATACCTGAATAGATACATGAATGGAAGACGTCCGTACGGAACGAAGATAGACAAGAGAGTGAGTCAAACTACTATCTCGGTTCCGTCTTCTCGCTTGTTTTTAAGTAAAAAATGAGGAATGAAATTAAATTAGTTGTATTACGAGTCAGAGGGAACCGGAGGCGATAAGCATCGCTGATCAAAGATAAACAAAAAATAAATAAAAATCTCAGTTACAACCTTAAAACAAATTTGCGATCTAGATTAACTTATGTTAAATGGAATGAACATGTAATGATAATAGTCATTTTATGAAACATTCCATGTATTTCTGAACCTTGCGACCCCCCGTTTAATCGACGCGATTGTGTGAATCAGCTCCCTGCTAATACTGCTGTAATTACTGCAGGTGGGCAGCACTATAGTCTGCTACTACTGCACGGAGCCCCGCTCGCCTCGTGTAGGCCCCCTATACACACACGGCCGCGGCAGGCGCCGCCGCCACGGGGGCGGCACGATGCTGGGCACGCGCCTTACAAGGATCGCGTCACACGAGCCGCCGCCGCCCCCCGCCACCCCGCCGCCCCCGCCGCCGCCGCAGCTCGTCCGACACGGTGGGCGGCGCGTGGCTGGCATCACAACAGGCGGCTAACGCAGCGTGGCGCAGCCCTGCCCGCAGGCTATGGGCGGGCGTGGGCGGCGAGCACCTGTCTGCCGCCGCCGGTTCTAGCACTACCTGCCAAACCAGTACTGTAGCAGGTGATGGGGACGGCATTTATCAACCATACGGATCTCTGTGAACGGATGCTGTAGTCGAATTCCACTGGATGATAAAAATTAAATTTAGAATTTCGAAACACTGTAAGAATACCAATGGTCAGCATGGCGTGAAATTGCGAATATTAAGAGAGGAGGAGAGAAAATATATGGAAGAACAAAAATAAATATTATGAAAACTGTGATTCTTCAGTTTCTCCCGGCGTATTTGATAATCAAAATATCCACGGGTGTACTGCCGGTCTATAGTGTCCAACGGGTACAATATTTCGGCGATCATACATGTCGCCATCATCAGGTGAACTGACGGACTGAGCTCCTGGAAAATGGGTACTCAGAATGGCAGATTCAGCGGGCTCTCCGCCCAACAACTACATCACAACCTGTGGAAACGGATGGAAACACGAGGGACGATGTAGGCACACGGGGAAGATCGCCCGCATTTTGAAAAAAACACCAGGTTGGAACTGTTTTTTGTCCGCCGGATAAAATTCGTGCACTGGTGGGGAGCGCAAAAGATGATCTCGGATTGAGGAAGGCCGGCGTGTACCAGATTCCGTGTTAGTGTGGAAAGTCATATATTGAACAGACGATGCGTACCGTCGAGGACTGATGCGTTGGAAACCAGAGGCACACACGATTGATGTATCCGAGCAAGTCGGTGGTCGCTGAACATTGTTTTTCGGAAAATCATGCGATGGAGTATGAACGCACTAGGATTCTGGTACAGACGTCAAGATACTGGGACTGCGTCGTTAGAGAGGCCATTGAAATTCGCACCAGCGACGACCTCATAAATCGTGACTGTGGCTATAATCTTAGCAAAGCTTGGGGACCAGCGATTGGGTTAATTAAGAGTAAATCTAGCAAACGTAAAGAAGTGACGACCACGGCGGACAGAGCCTTCACATCGACGTCTTCTCAGACGCCGTCGCAATCGGTTCCACTGCGCGGCCGCGGCGCGGGGCGCGGACCGCGAAGGGGTCGCTCCGCGGGCCGAGGGTATTTAAATCGCCCGCTACCGGGCTAGAACCCAGTTCCCTGCGAGCTGCCGTAGCGTGCGGATCTCCGTGCCGGCGCGTTTCCAGGAGATCAGTCCGTCAGTTCACTTGATGATGGCGACATGTATGATCGCCGAAATATTGTGCCCTTTGGACACTATAGACCGGCAGTACACCCGTGGATATTTTGATTATTATGAAAACTGATCAAGAAATGATGCTGTAAGCATCATGATTTAATAATACTCGAATACAAATGAGAAATGAATCGTACAACAATGACGAGGGTGTAAGTTGTTAGCCCTGCAGTAGTTAAGCGACTTTTCCCACCGCCAATAGTCGCGCGCGGAATGGCAAGTCGCATAGCTTTAAATAATTTCGGAATCAAGAGTCGACACAGTTTTGGGGTGTATCGTGTTTACTGTGTTTGAATTGTAGCTTTGACAGAGCTGCAAACTCTGTGCAATTTCACTGATGTACTAAGTTTTGTAATACGGTATATATTTGCATTTGGTGAAAAAAATATTGCATATTTGTATCGTAACCAGGATGAAAAACACACACTGGTTACTACAGTTTCAGAGTTTCTAGAATACAGTCTCTTTCATCCCTTTTTGACGTTTTAGTATAAGCTACACTTTCATGCTCGAATTAGCTTCATTAACAACGACTGTCATAGTATGAGTAAAGTCCTCTATGTATGTTAGTCCGCAGTTACCACATTTCTTCTGCTTTCTATCTCTGGATGAAAACTACAAAAAAGATCTTGCATATAGAGGAATTCTTCTGCAGATTTTTTCATATATATGCATTTCGCATAAAAAGAGCAGAAGACATAAATAAACGAATTACATAAGAGAAATCTAAAAATAACATGTAACTAATAGACGACACATCAGCAATAACAGGATAAACCTTGAGAATAAACTATAATATGGGAATAATGGCTGACCAACGACGCGAATTATATGTAACGCTATAGTCGCGCTGGACTCTGTCCACAACTGTTGATCATTCCACCGCTACTCCTCTGATCAACATGAAACAACGAGAAACGTACTACTTCTCATTACAGGAGGATACTGAATTTATGTAATTTTTAGGTGCAGCGAGATGAACAGGAAAGTGAAAAATACTTTCGTGCGGACTGTCAGTCCGCGCGCGACTACTGCAGCGTAAACAAACTGTACCACTCAGTGTGCACGGGAGTACAGACATGGTATTCTTAGGTCGTATCACGTCGGACGTGAGGATTTGTCCTGAGGCGAAAAAACGCATAAAAAGAATGAATCTCATCTGTTCTTAACCATCGATACCTCGGTCGCCAACCACCCCTGTCCCTCCACACTCCCGCCGACACTAAACACGCATCCTCATTCCTACACCGGTTTGGTTCTGCTGCCGTCCAAGCCTACATTCCTACCAAAGCAGTCCATCCCCACAGTCCCCCCATCCCTCACAGGCCGTTCTCCTACCACGAGAATCCCGTCGCCCTTAGCGCTCCTTCCTGCGCAGTCGTGACCGCGACACACTCCAACGCTACCGACAACTCTATGACACATCAGAAATCTACTGACCGCGAAAAGACGCCGGTCTTGGCGACGGAGATGCACCCATCTTATTGCATCGCTCCCCATGAACTCTTCCAAGTACTGGCCAGCTTTCCACCGTGCACATGTACCCACTCTATGACCGTCCTTTTCCCGACAACGCTAGTAAGACAACACGGCGTACCTCTCTGATGTATTCTCCAGTCCCCGACAATCCCTGGTATGACTTCTCCCTTTTCGACGTCCACGAGCGCACCAACTGCTCTGCTCCTCGAGTCGCCCTAGCTTCCAGTACTTGAATCAGATTCCTCCATCAGAATGTAACACACCGATTGCCGTCCTCGACGTTCAACTCACCCTCAGAAGCAATTGCAACACCGGCCCCGCTCATGACCGCCTCACCTACAGCCATCTGTCCTTACACCTGCTGCCCTAGCATCCTTGTGTAATGTTATCCTTTACGCTACCCTTTTCATCTGCCGGTGGAAGGCCTCGCGCATCCTTATGTTCCCAAAACCTTGTAAGCCTCTTTCTGAAGCTGCCTCCTACTGACCCATCAGCTTCATCTCGACTTTCAGCAAGGTCTTGGAAACCATCCTCTACCGCCGCCAACCGGCCGCGGTGGGTTCGAATCCCACTCGGGCATCGATATTTGTACTGTCCTTAGTCTTAGTTAGTTCATAAGTAGTTTGTAAGTTTAGGGACTGATGACCCCGTAGTTAAGTCCCATAAGCTCTACAAACATTTGAACATTTGAATTACTGCCGCAATCTGCAGCTCGTTCCCCTTCTTACAATGTGACTTCCGACCTTCCTTCTCTGTCGATCACCTCCTCCACCTCAAACACCTCCTCTTCGTCTAGTTAAATTCCCACCGAGCCACAATATTCTTAATCCTTAATCGAGGGATGGCATTCTGGTCTTCTTTTCAAGTTCCAAACGTATGCACTTTCCATTAAGTATGCCCATCTCGTTGCTTCCTTTGTCTCCCACCGCCCTTGAATCATATTTCAAATAGGTATCCGAAGCATACTGTTATAATCGGTGGCGACTTTAATTTACCCTCGATATGTTGGCATAATTATGTATTCAAAACCGGGGGCAAATATAAAACATCGTCCGAACTAGTTCTGAATGCTTTTTCTGAGAACTACTTCGAACAGTTAGTTCATGAACCCACTAGAATAGTACGTGGGTGCGAAAATACTCTTGATCTCCTAGCAACAAATAATCCCGAGATAGTAAAGAGCATCAAAACAGATACAGGGATTAGCGAACATCGAGTTGTAGTAGCGAGACTGAATATCAAAATTTCCAAATGCACCAAAAATAAACGAAAAATATATCTATTCAATAAAGGAGATAAAAATTCGCTTCACGCTTTCCTGAGTGATAGTCTCCAGTCCTTCAAAACTAAAAATGCGAGTGTAGATCAGTTGTGCCTTACTTTCAAAGACATAATATCAGTAGCAATCGAGACATTTATACCAAGTAAATTAATAAAAGAGGGGGCTGACCCTCCGTGGTACACCAAACAGGTCAGATCACTGTTGCAGAAACAAAGAAAAACGCATGCAAAATTTAAAAAGGCACAGAATCCGCAAGACTGGCAATCTTTTCCTGAAACTCGCAACCTAGCGCGGACTTCAATGCGAGAATCTTATAGTTGTTTCCACAACGAAATCCTGTCTCGTAATCTTGCAGAAAATCCAAAGAAATTCTGGTCATATGTGAAGTCCACTAGCGGCAAAACACAAACAATACCTTCACTACGCGATAGCAATGGTAATACTACCGACGACAGTACTGCTAAGACAGAATTACTAAACACAGCTTTCCGAAATTCTTTCACCATAGAAGACCAAGTGAACACTCCAGTATTCAATCCAAGAACAGCTGCCAGCATGCGAAACTTAGAAGTAGATGTTCCTGGAGTAGTAAAACAACTTAAGTCACTAAACAAAAATAAATCTTCCGGGCCAGATTGTATACCAACTAGATTCCTCTCAGAGTATGCTGATGCAATAGCTCCGTACTTAGCTATAATTTACAACAGATCACTCAGCGAAAGATCCGTACCCAAAGACTGGAAAGTTGCCCAAATTACTCCAATATTCAAGAAAGGCAATAGGAGTGATCCCCAAAATTACAGGCCTATCTCATTGACGTCGATTTGCAGTAGGATTTTGGAACATATACTTTGTTCGAATATTATGTACTACCTCGAAGAGAACGACCTATTAACCAATAGTCAGCACGGATTCAGAAAGTATCGCTCTTGCGAAACACAGCTTGCCCTTTATTCACATGAAGTGTTAAGTGCCATCGACAAAGGATCTCAAATCGATTCCATATTTCTGGATTTCCGGAAGGCTTTTGATACTGTACCCCACAAGCGGCTTCTAATGAAATTGCGTGCTTATGGAATATCTCCCCAATTGTGCGATTGGATTCACGATTTCCTATCAGAAAGGACAAAGTTCGTTGTAATTGACGGTAAGTCATCGAGTAAAACAGAAGTGATATCTGGCGTTCCACAGGGAAGCGTTATTGGTCCCCTACTCTTCCTCGTGTTTATAAACGATTTAGGAGATAATCTGAATAGCTCCCTTAGACTGTTCGCGGATGATGCTGTCGTTTATCGGTTAGTGAAGTCAACAGAGGATCAAAAGCAACTGCAAAGCGATTTAGACAAAATTTCTACTTGGTGCGAAAATTGGCAATTGACATTAAATAAAGAAAAGTGTGAAGTAATACACATGACCACTAAAAGAAATCCGCTGTACTTCAATTACGCGATAAATCAGTCAAACCTTAAGGTCGTAAATTCTACCAAATACCTAGGAGTTACAATTACGAACAACTTTGACTGGAGAGAACACATAGAAAATATTGTGGGGAAGGCGAATGAAAGGTTACGTTTCACTGGCAGAACGCTTAGACGATGCACCAGCTCCACCAAAGAGACTGCCTACATCACACTTGTGCGTCCTCTCTTGGAGTACTGTTGCCCCTTGTGGGACCCTCACCAGGTGGGACTGACGGAAGATATTGAGAAGGTTCAGAGAAGGGCAGCTCGTTTTGTTTTATCACGTTACCGGGGGGGAAAGATTCACGGAAATGTTGCACGAATTGGGGTGGAAATCATTAAAAGAAAGACGTTATTCATTGCGGCGTGATCTGTTTGCGAAGTTTCAATCACCGACTTTTAGTTCTGAATGTGAAAATATTTTGCTAGCACCCACCTACTTAGGGAGACATGACCATCCCAATAAAATAAGAGAAATCAGATCGAAAACGGAACGATTTAGGTGTTCTTTCTTCCCGCGCGCTATTAGAGAATGGAACGGTAGAGAAAAGTTATGAAGGTGGTTAATGAACCCTCTGCCAGGCACTTAAATGTGATTTGCAGAGTATCTATGTAGATGTAGATGTAGAATATGTCAATGTCAACAATCCGACCTCCGTTTTTTTTAACCCATCTCCGGGGGTGTTCCAAGGCTCTGTACTCTCGCCGCTCTTTTACCTCATTTACTCGGCTGATAAGCCGCAATCACAGCCTCCCGCCCATATCCTTCAGTTTGCTGACGACACCAAATTCCTAGCCCTCGTCCCCTCCCTCACCCGCTCCCAACACTTGATCCAGACTTGGTGGCTCCTTTCCGTCAAACCTACCAAATCCCTGGCAATCAGCATATCCTCTCCTTCCTCCACCATGACCTTACACTCGATGACCGTCTCATTCCTTAAATTTCCACCAGCAGATACCTTGTCCTCCTTGACCGCTACCTCTCCTGAACACTCCCCCTCCCTCTCCCAGCTGAAGACCTTCGTGAAAAAGCCGTCTCCCGCCTCCTCTCTGGTCGGACATGGGGACAATCCTTCCATCATCCTTCATATATACCGTTCCCTAATGAGTCCTGTGAAGCGTCCATCCTGCTTGGATATAAGCTCCAACCCCTCCCTACTCAAATCATAGAGCGCCACGCTCTCCGCATCGCTTAACAAATCCACCTATTCTGCCCGCATGCTGATCCCTTTTCTGCACCTCCTCAAATTCCTCGAACATATCCCCATCCTATATGTATCCCGAAAAATAGAATACCGTCATCTCTTCTCTTAAATCTCGGGCCTCTGCCACGGCAGAACCAGAGCATCACTCCCTACATCTTCACAATCTCCACATCTTTCCAAGGGTAATTTTCGCCACCGCCCTCTCCCGGATGATGCATTTCGCCCTGATATCGAACCCTCCTTCCGACATCAGTTCTTTCCCCTCCCCTAATATGACTTGCACCTGGTCTTCTCCCCCTCCTTATTTCCTCCTACGCTTGGTCTCCCCCTCCTTCCCTTTCTCCCTTGAAGTTCTTATGCCCCTATCACCCATCCCACCCCTCACCCTCTCTTTCTCCCGCCGTGCCACGCCTTCTTTCCCTTCCTCTTCCCCTGCGGTTCCGTGTTCATCATTTTAACCATGCGTTTAACAGAGTTGTGCTATTGTGATATGGAATTTTTAGAGACCGCAACCGACATCACCGGCAGAACAAGGGTTGCGTGTACTTCTTAAACAGTGTCTCCGTTCTTCATCGCAGTCTATATGTTGTTTTTAACATTCAGTGTTTTTTAGCTACAGTGGCAGACAATTTAAGCTAACTTTCTGTGGTCCGTTTTTAAGGGTCACATTCACCAATTCTGTCTCCATTATCCGTATTATTGTCTCCGTTATTGGCTCCATGTTTATTTTTAGTATCCTCGCCAATGTAAGCCTCTCCACTGTAGAACTGCGCTGAGGCCGAATCGGATTGTAATTTTCGCATATCTAACGCAAAAAACATGTTCCATATGCTGTCCACCGCTTTCTGAAACAAGGGAAAATTGAGAACAGCATCTTCCTGAACAGATAAAAGCTTTTCAGGGGTGACGTTATGAATGTGTTGCGCACTGCAGCTAACTTCGCAATCGGAACACTGACCACATTTCAGATAGCTCCATACCCAGAACTCATACGGATTAAGTTCAGGTGATTAGTGACCTCCCAGCTATGTCAGCTACACACCAAAATCAAAATGGACATTCTCAGGACCAACATAATTTTAAGAATATAGGTCAACTTCTTAGTGTTTGTAATTTTTACACCGAGGGTTTGAGCAAATCGAAATGTGTCTAAGTAAGGTCATGCATCAACACAATATCGATATCCATGCACTTCAAGAAACACACATAGAAGAACCTTTAACAGTGCAAGAGGCAATATCCCTGGGTATAGACTAGAGGCGGCTACAAGCCACAAGGCCTATGCGATTTTAAATTACGTCAAACAAGACGTAACAATAAAACACAACAGCTGTAATGACGATACTTTCATTCTGGTAGTTAAGGTATCTGAAATCACCATAGTAAATGTATACAAACTTCCTAATACTCAGTGGACACAGTTCTTCGAGTTTTTGAACACCCTACCCTCTACGTATGGGGACTTCAATAACCACCACATCCAATGGGGTTACCCTGCAAATGATGAGAACGGCATGAGACTAACCAGCTGGGCTAAAAATAACTTCCCTCATCTTTGATGCTAAGGACAACAGCACATTTTACTTAGCTCGATGTCGCCGTGGTTATTCTTCAAACGTATGCTTCTGCTCATGTTACTGGTCTTCAAAGCCCCTGACAACTAGAATAATGATCCTTGGCGCTTTCTCTCACTCCCAGCATAGGTCCGTTATAATTTCTGTGGGAACACAAATCCCAATAATTTCAAGATGTAGATTGAATTTTAGCAAAGCCGACTGGGAGACCTTAAAGATAGAGCAGAGTATCAGGTTTATCCCTCCGATAACAACTAACTACGACCGTTTCACGAATCTTCTCTACTTATTCTCTATTGCTAAACAGTGTACCCCCAAGGCCATCAGGAAGGAATACGTGCCAGTATGGAGTCGAGAATGCGACGATCTTTACAAGGAGTTTCAAGACACCGAAAGCCTTGACGCTGCCGACCAACTGCTGCAGTCTCTTACCACTGCCAGGAAAGAGAAGAGGATAAAAACTGAGGGAAACTTAAAGTTCACGCCCAGCAGCCAGAGAGACTGGTCTTTATTAAAGAAACTTTCATCTGGCAAGCCAGCTGATAACTGCACAGTGACACACCCAAACAACTTTGACATAGCTTAGCGGATTGTTAGCTCAACAAAGTCAGCACATCTACCCTCTGACAAACATGTAGCATACAAACTGAACAGAATATTGAAGAGCTAATTCACACATTGGAAGTTTCAAGACCCTTCACTGAAGAGGAGCTAGAGGCTGCAGTGACTACCCTCGAAACTGGGAAAGCCCCAGGACGATAAAAACTTTGCAGAGTTTCTTAAACACAATCGTCCTAAAACAAAATTCTTTCTCTTAACAGTCTATAGCGCCATACTAGCCACTGGAAAACTGCCAAAGTCATTGAGAAGGTCAAAAATAGTAGTCATTTTAAAACCAGGTAAAAGTTCAGAGCAAGCTGAGAGCTATCGCCCCAAAGCCCTACTGTCTGCTATAAGCTGCTGGACAAGTTAATCTATAACCGTATATCGCAGATTCTTGATATCAGCATCCCCATCTAACAAGCTGCTTTTAGACAAGGTCGAAATTGCTGTAACCAGGACCTTTCTATGACATCGTTCATTTAGATAAAGTATGAAATGAAAAATAAAACATTAGCAGCCGTTATTGACCTCTCTGGAGCTTAGGTCACAGTCTGGAGAAAAGGACTGTTAGTGAAATCTTACAATATCATCCTGCACTTTTTGAATTCCACCCTCAGTAACAGGCTAATCAAAGTTTACCTGGGTCATAAGGAAAGTGCTTTTATGCAGCTTAATGATAGCTTCCACAGGGGGCCGTTCTTGCTCCTCTCTTGTTCAATGTACACGTTGCGTTGTTCACGTCCCTGCAAGACAAAGTTCATTTATGCCGATGACATCGCTTTAGCAGCCCAGCCTACTGACCTACCCACCTCAGAAGAAACGCTCACGAATGATCTTGCCACCCTCCAAGAATATTTTAGAACCAGGAAGTAAAGCCAAATACAACCAAAGCAAAGGTATCCCGCTTCCATTTGAATAATAAACCAGCCAAATAGAAACTTAAGATATAGCTCGACGGTATTAAGCTCGCACATAATTACCACCCAAAATATATGGTAATATTGGATCGCTCTCTTATTTTTAAAAGCCACCAAAACAGCTGCCAAAGTTAAGACCAGAATTAACATCTTGCTACAAGTTGCTGGATCATCCTGGGAAGCAAACGCACAAGTCCTACGTACTACTTCTCTGTCCCTGATTTATTCATCAGCCGAGAATTGTGTTAGTGTGTGGCTGAACAGTACCCATTGTGGTGGGACGGATTATTGTCTCCACTATTACTTTATGTCAGTTCAGTTTCGAAGAAGATTATGTTTATATTTTTATGTTTTTAAATAATTTTATGTAAATGTTATGTGATTCTTAAAAAAGTTTTCGTATGTTTCTTGTGTTTCATGTGCTGGGACGGCGATTCAACCTATGAGAGCAACATCTTCGACGCCGAGCTCAAGGAGTGAACATCTGGCCACTTCAAGTCTTGGGTCGACGGCCACAAGGCAAGAAGATGCTGGTCTCTACGGTTATCGTCGCGGATATTGACATTATTATAGAAACTTTCGTGGAAAATCGAAAAGACCATAAAATCAGTCTTTGTTTAACTGTCATTAAGTCATGATCTGTATTGTGAGAGCAATAAATGTCATTGTGTCTCGCAAGTTAACCAAGTGTCAACGATAATTATTTTTATATTTATAGAAATTTTTAAAGAAATATATTCATTGACAGGAGTGAAAGAATTATTTACTGTCAAACCATTTTACAATTTGAAAGAAGACATTTATTGAAAGTTATTTTGTTTTACAGATAAAGCAAGAAGACTTTTATCAGTTTTTAGTATTTTAATCAATCGATCTTACATATCATCAATAAACAGGACTTGTAATATCTGTGCCTATAGCAACCAGCACAACTACGAACTTCTGTTTGACAGTACGATTTTTAAGGGAACTTTGAAACATTTATTTCAAAGTGACGCTTTTAAAGAAGTGAAAACTTCGAATCATATGCTTCTTCTATCTGCGCAAGTATCTGTCGTTGAAATTTTACAATGTAGGAAGATTATATTATTTGGATTTTTTTTCTTGTCGACGAGCGGACGACTTTCGCATCATGAAGTTTGACACGGAACATTAAAAAATTTGTTATTTAGTCCCACGCACCATGCGTGAGATTTCACGTCCAGCATAACAGAGCCATGTGGATAATTATTGGTACCCTCTTGGTACACCTCTTCCGTTGCTCCCAGTTGTGTGCCACATACCTCCACTAGAAATTCGTCGCCAAGAAGCACTCATTAGAGAGTATAATAAAATATTAGCTACACCACAACTTCCCATCACGCAATATCTCCCACAAAACCACAGCCGACTTAAGTCCAGAAAGCTGCGGTGGAGTAGCCGAGCGGTCTAAAGCGCCTCGCTGCGGAGCGCGCGGTTGCTCGCCGTGGAAGTTCGAGTCCTCGCTGGGGCATGAGTGTGTGTGTGTGCTTAAAGAAGCGTCACGTTCGGGGTTTGGCTGCACACAGTCGTCCTAGTCTAGGGCATGGCGAATCCCAGCCATTTCTGGCGACCAGTCCGTAACCCGGCGGCACGGCCAAATGCAGCATTCCCAACCTGGAAAAAGTCTCAAATCCGGTTGACAAAATCATCCTTGATGTGGTTTTATATTTTATCTCCCAGAGTGTGAAAGCGTGTTTCATCTCTCCGTATTTGGTAAGTTTCTGTGTTTGGGGTTGTTGTTTTAATTGGCTTACAAATTGATCTTTTGCAGGGCGCTCGAAAACGATGTGTTCTGGAGTTAGGGAGCTCCACACCACACTCTGGTGTCGCCTGTTTCCTGAACCGACATAAGTAGGGGCCATGGCCGGTGAGAAAGTGTATGACCACATTGCTTGGTCGGAAGTGCCTCATTTTTAATCTTTCTTTTATGCTGGGGAGAAAGTGATAAGTCCTTCTCCCAGTTTCTTCCTGATTTCAGTTATTTTGCCAAATTTCTACCCCTACGGCGGGGCTTCTTTTTTAAAAGACAGGGAGGGAAGGTCAGTGCATCGTTGACAAAGTTCCTAAACACCTCCCCTCTTTCATGCCTTTCCTCGGTGTTGTTACCAACACACTTCGTGCCAGTGCCCTGGTTTGTAAACGGGGCAGCACATTGCACGCGAGGTGCCGTGTCGACATGCAACTTCAGTGCATGTCTGAATTCACTCTTTACAAACCTCATGTCTTCTGTCGTAGCTGATGTCCCATTGCGCAGGTGAAGCACACAGGTCGCACGTCCGTTGTACTTGAAGTGATGCTTCTTAGGTGTTGAGATGTGGCTAGGAAGTACTGCACTACGAATAAATTTTGCTTTTGTAGGATGCCAGTGTTTTTTTTTTTTTTTAATTCTTTTTATTGAAGAAATGCGAGTGTATATCCAAGCACAAATATACAGACTGAGTAATGTTACAAATATAAACGTTGCATAACTTACAAACTGTCCCTGGCCCGCACCGAACTGACATGAATGTGCAAGGTATCGCGGTCGGCGCTCGACTGACTGCCGCTGCCTCTCGCTGCGCGCCGCAAGCCACCGTTTTGGCGCCAAGCGAAACTTCTAGACTAACATTGTTCAATTTATTACAAAATATACAAATAATTAAATCTTTGAATTAATAAGAATATCGTTTAGCACAAAAGCGTTACAGAAAGTATACAGATAAATTTTAATAGATATAGGAAAGTTAAATATTAATAAAATAAGCTTAAAGTTTTGTTGGACAACTACTATAGGCGGGAGCCAATCAGATCTAAACTTGCAATAGGGGCGGAGCTTTCCCACGGGATACAAGCTCATCTACTCCCTCTCTCTCTCTCACCCTTTGTCTTACGTAACACATTTCTCCAACCAAGAAAACTTCAACACCTAATATTGATATGCGAAATAAACGGCTCCATGTCAACCCCCTCACACCCCCCGTTTTTTAATTTTTTTCCCACCACCCTTGGTTCCATGATTTCTTGCACTTTGTCCCCATTTCCCTTCTTGACCCAGTACGTCGTTGCGAGCTCTCGGGTCTCACAAAGACAAAAGAAATTAGGGCTCGTACGGAGGCATATAGGCAGTCGCATATTGGGAGTCGCTTGCGGAGTATGTATGTAAATGTAGATGTACCAGTGCCCTTTCAGCGACTGCATCCACATAGGCCGCAAAATTCCAGCGTTCATCCAGGATTACGGCCAGGTATCTGGCTTTTGTGTTCCTGATGACTGGTGTGCTATCTTTTCGACCAGTTGGATTTCTTAGAAGGCTGCCTTTTAGTAAGAGGTATTTGGTCTTGGCAGGTGCTATTGCCAGTTTGGTCTTGTGACACCATGAAGTGAGAATATGGATTGCTCTTACAATTTTTGGTTCAATTGCCTCACCGCTTTTGCCTTCGACTATCAAAATGAAGTCGTCAGCGTAGGCAGTCACGTCCAGTACATCTTGGATGTTCTGTGATTAATGTAGCTGTGGCTCCGTGTTGATATCCCAAAAGAGTGGCCCCCAGCATATAGCCTTGTGGACACAACTTGTTCTTTCCCTTGCTGACTGCTCCACTAGGGGACAATAGCCTGACCTCCATTCCAACACATTACTCAGAAAACCACTCAATCTCTCGAAGTCGAGAGAAGAGCGAAGGCCACTAGAGGTTGTCAAAGGCGCCACTGATTTCCACCATGATGTCAATTACATATTTGTGATGAGTTGTGCTTTGGATCTTAACAGCCAAGGCGTTGCACGCACATCGCCCCGCTCGGAAGCCGAATTGTCTGCCGCTCACCATGCACAAGACTCGACGTGCTTCTAGCCTGTAGGCCAGCAGTCTCTCAAGTAGCTTACCAAGCACGTCTAACAAACAGATGGGCCTGTAGGACATGGCTAGCGCCAGGTCCTTATGTGGCCCCTTACTGATGATCACAACGTTTGTTTTTTTCCACGACGAAGGGAATTTCCTTGCCTTAGACACTCATTATATACCCTAGTCACTTGAGGAACCAGCTTTTGGGCAAGGTACTGCACCACCTCAGAGGTGATCTGGTCTGGTCCTGGGGCTTGAGGTTTCGTATGTGATTGGCCAACTCCTCCTCAGAGAAGGGGTAGATCATCACATCATTGACATAAGGCAGAACACTGCTCATCTGAATTCTGTATTTATTTGTCGCTGGTATCAGGGACTGGAGCATGACTTCGAGAGTTTCCTGCCAGGAATCTGTGCACCAGTCTCCGTCCTGATTCTCGAGAGAACCATAGGTTATCTCTCAGCAGCTTGTTTGGTGTGTCCCAGTAGTTTCTCGCTGAGTCTTGACATATTGTTCCCAGCTGCACAGTCTTGTTGCTCTCAGTTCTTTGAAGATAGGTCCTTCACTTCCATATACATCTGGACCCAATATTGCCTTCACTGCCAGTCCACACTTCTTTGATTGTACCATCTTGCTTCATTGACTGTGGCAGTCTCTGTAATTCGGCCGACCACGGCGAGGGGGAAGCCGCCACAGCCCTCCGCCTTAGTCGTACGGCGAGATCTATTGCTTGGGTGAAGACAGAGACCAATTCTTGTGCACAATCATCCACTTACACATCCCCATCTGGAAATGTCGATATCTTGCATTCTCTCTCCAGACGTTGCCAGTCCATTTCGTGGAAGTTCCGTTGCCTCTCCCACACCATGTCCCAGCCGTCCTCGTGTCCTCCTACTTCAAAAGTGATTATATTATGGTCACTCGTTGTGATCCGATCATAAATCTCCAAGTTTGTAATGTCGCCATTGATATTTTTTATGGCCAGGGTGGTGTCAGTGTTCGTCCCCTGTCCGCCCCCATCAACGAAGGTGAGGGGATTACCAAGTCTTTTGGATATTGCAAGCTGGAGGGCCATGAGCGTTTCTTCTGCCTTAGTTCCTTTCTCATTCTGAGAGCGGTTGTTCCACAGGGGGGATTTGGCGTTCAAATCAGCCAGCAAAACCACCCATCGCCCACGCAGTTCCGTTATGACTGTTAAAATATATTCTCGGCACCTTTATGTATCATCTGCATACTGAAATTGCGTATTCTCAAGGACTACAAGTCCCTGAGGCGTTTGCAATTCCACGACTACATTGGGCGCCGGACAGCTTTGCTATAACTGTTTGCTCGTGATAAGGATTGCTATTCTTCAGTCTTGACCTGTTGTGATTTTTTTCCACGTGATGAATGTGTAAACTGGCTGTCCAGAGAGATAGGACGGTCCCTGCAGACACACCACCCCAGGTCTCATCACCTCCGTGACCCTAAGGAGCCTAGAATTCTACGGAGTCTAGAATTCTTCGCGTTGAATTTTCCTACCCTGATTTCATTCATCAGAGGAAATAAGTGTGTATATTGCACCCTAGCTAGTTCTTGCTTGGATTCAGGGCAATTCTTCCGCACACACGAACGGCTTGGTTATATATTTCCCCCATATCAAAAATTTCCTCTCTCTTTCAAAAGCCGCGGTGGAGTAGCCGAGCGGTCTAAAGCGTCTTGCTGCGGACCGCGCGGCTGCTCGCCGTGGAGGTTCGAGTCCTCCCTGGGGCATGGGTGTGTGTGTTGTCCTTAGGTTAGTTTACCTAGGTTTAAGTAGTTTGTAGGCTACGGACTGATGACCACAAAGTTTGGTCCGATAGATTTACAAACATTTGAACATTTTTTATTCTTCTTTCAAAAACCTCCTTGACAATGCTTTGCAGGATTCCCAAGTCAGTGGGGAGACTCACTGACTTAAGGCGGATTATGCCCACTGTCTCCATACCCGGAAATGTTACCCATCTGCCTTATAGGTGTCCTATGCGCACCACGTCCCACGGCGCTGTGGCCAATTAGCAGTGGTTGCTCCAAATTTGGGAGCTGGTGCACACTCACTTATGCAAATAAACCGACACAGGGAAGTGAAACATCCTCAAGAAACAATGAATAAAAATAGCATATCAAAGCTATAACTCGCTGTTGAATCTTCTCGGTTGTATGGTCGTGGTCTAAGAAACATATCTGCTCCTGACGTTCTGTCCAGAGCTGCGGTGGACATCTTCCCAGGTACTTCTGGTAGTGGTGAGTTGCTGACTCACAGCTACCAGAAGCACCTCTGAAGATGCCCAGCGCAGTTGTGGACGAAACGTCAGGTGCAGAAATGTTTCTTCGGCCACGACCATACAACCAGGAAGATTCAAAAACAACTCTTTCAGCCGGTCGTGAAAGCCTTCGCTGCATAAAGGCATAATTCATTTCATAAATGCACTGACATTTACCAAAACTTTGGTATTTTCCAGCTCAAATGTAACAGTTGTGATGATCTGTTGCTAGATACAGACCAGTAGGACATTTTAAACACGCTCTAAGGAACTCAAACCATTACGGATATATGGTAACAACGTTTGCAGAATATCTTAGGCAAGAAAACGATTATCCTACCACCATAGAAAGAAGACATGAAAATAGATTTAGCTGTAAGAAACATCTCCAACACTCAATCAGAATTTCCACATTCAAAAAGTATTATTAGAAAACAAAGAAGAAACATATTAAATGCCCAAGATAACATCTGCAAATTGCTAGAAGACACCTATTTTGACAGAAACAGAACAAGAAAACATTTAAAAATGCGGGACAAAGAACTTATAAACTAGTAACACACTGACAGGCAAACAAAAACAAAACAAAAGACATACGCCACCCACCAAGCTACAGAAATGGCGAGTATATGGCAAAATTAGTAAAAAAAAAAAAAAAAAAAGTATAATTGAAAATATTGACAGCAAGTGGTAACGTGAGCGCTACAAAAATAGAAACTTGAGTAATAGGTATAGTTCATTTTACTCAGTATGAGATAAACCATAGCTTGAGAAGTGCTCATGGTCGAATTTAGTGAAAACCGCACTGAATGTGCTTTGATATAAAGCGAAATGCTTCTCGTCTGAATTAGACTAATTTACAGTTGGAATAGCTGGTAATATAACATATAAAAACTGTAATTATTTGTAATACGTGATATGTACAAAGTATTATGAGTGGGTCGAGCCTACCATTTAAAGAGATATTGTACCTTGAGAAGCAAAACTTACGTTTCTCCCATTTCAGACCCAATGGGTCAGGTGTAGGGCATAGGGTTGATAGAAAACAAAATAGTGATCAGTCACTTCTGGTAAATTGATCAGTCAGAAAGGACACGAGGCTTTGTGATTGTAGTGACTCTTAAATATATACCGTGGAATAGTGGCGGTGGTTAGGTATACAGACGTTTGATATCTCGGCGCGGCACTTATAGCCGCCCCTGCGGCGGACGGCTGATCATGACCTGATGCGTGATGCCTTACGACACCAAATACATCCTTTGTATGACTGCCAATTGTCCTCTGGTGTATCTGAGGCCGGACCAGTCCTTTATGTACGACATTGTATGTCTGGCAGGGCACAACCGCCTTTCAGATCATGACATATGATGGATCGATTCAATGCTGATCTAATAAACTATGGCTAGACGCCCCATTTTGTTCTGTCGGAAGGGAGGAGAGATTGCCGGACGATATGTTTTCCATATCGTTATGACTGAGCTACTCAAATGGTAATTTACTACCAAAGTGATGGCTAGGTCATACAATTGACCAATCATGCTAATTTGATAGCTAGCCTATAGTCCCCACTGTATAATAAAAGTATGGCTAAGGACGCTCCTTTCCCTCCACGTATTAGGACAAAAGTAAAATTATATATGTTTGGATCCGTTAAGAGTGGTTAAAGGATGTGGATATTTTATTATCTAAAGAGAGTATGAAAACTATACGTTTAAATAAAATAAATAAAGTTAACCCTTAACTGCCTTGGCGGGGTCATATTTGATCCCAATAGTTTTTATTGTAATATTTATTCGCCAGGTGACATGGTGGGGAGCTTTTACGAAAGCTGCCAAGTCTAAAGAAGGTAACCAACATGTTTTTTGTACATATTTGAAACATTAGAAAAATATAAATCAATACTCAGCGTAGGAATTTAAACATATATGGTTCGCAAATCATCTTTTGTGTTTTCATATGGCAAGAACCATGCCTTCAGAAATGCAAAACACGGAAAATAACGCCTTTCTAATGAAAACAAATTTTTATGTGAATTAAAATACGGCAGATAAATTCAAATCTTTTAAAATAATTTCTTTGTGGTTTCTTCTATGTTTAAATAAATTTGTTTACCTTGACAATTTGATATTAACTACAAAATAAATGCTTTACACTCAAAAAGTTATTTACAATTACATTTACCCCAATAATTTGGGGTCAAAAACACCCCACCAGGAAATGAAAGTTATCTACATTCGCCAGGGCAGTTAAGGGTTCAATAAAATGTACATCTAAATGTGAGTTGATTTGAGAGTGAGCTACTTGTATGTTCGTGTCCGTGTTTAAACGTGACAGCGTGTCTGGACGGGAACTGAACTGAATGTCTGTGATTTTGAGTAAGAATAAATATTACGGTTAATCAGCTTGGCATCGACTGATTGCAATGTGTATGGCCGTGTTAGTGCGCTTGATTATCAGAACAACTGTCTGACAGAGTGATAATCACAATGAATGACAAGTCCAGTGGTAGCTAAAAGTAGAATTCGTTAATACGACAATCAAATGGTTCATTTTAATACGAATGTGATACAGAATATAAATTTCATCATGCATGGAATGACAGACAATTTCTAACAGTGACTGATAAAAACAGAATAGCTTATACGGGTGGAGAACAGATCGGGAACGCATGAGTTCACAATTATGAAATAGTTAATTGAAAAGAATACAAATATGAATCTGTACTTAGCTTACAAGACAGGCGATTTTTGTGTCACAAGGATCATCGTGAGATTGAGATTCAGTTTCACCAACATGTAATTCACTATGTGGAAATCGACTTGTGTAATTAATATTAGTGTATCAACCTATTTCTATGATTGGTATGAAATCCTGGTAGCTACCTGACAAACTAGATGATTACGACTTTTGTAACGGAATGCAAGAGCATAAGCATAACTAACTGGGATACTAAATCCGTGAAAAATGAATGACAGACACTAAACAATCTGCCAATTATAAATAAATTTAGTGATTAAAGTAACAAGGCCTTCCAGATAGCAATTTCTTTTATTTTACTGGTAACCGGTTTCGGTCACTTTGTATACCGTCATCACACCCCAACTGTAACGATATATAATATATTACTAGAGTGCTAAATTATTTCTAAATTATTTAAAATAAGAATAAAATATACTCCTTAATGTGGGCCACCCGTTGCTTTCAGCTGCAGCTGCCTAAAGGTCTGTTGACTGCTCTAGAAGTAGGTGCAGTCATCCTTTAAATACTGTAAGCTCGAACCTCTAATTTAAACATTGGCCTATCGGGTATAAGTTCTAACGGAAGTTATACAACATGGCTTCCAATATGCAACAATCCAAATCATTATATAGAATCGTTGATCAGGTCGGAAAAGTAAAAGGATTTAAAAATACACTATACATGGTCATATTTTTTATCCAAAGTGATCCTTATTTCGATATGCTAGGCGGAGCTTGACTCCATCTAAGCAGGAGAGTGTTTTATGTCCTGCGGAAGCATTTTGGAGACCACTTTTAGGCTCTGCGCTAGCGAGAAGCCACTGGCATGCTCCTCGATTGTCTCTCAAATTTTTTGGGTCGGAACACAAGCGACTTATTTTTCTGGAGCTATATTAAAAAAGAGGCGTATAACAATAACCCTAAAACCATTGCTGAGTTATCTACTCAGGAGGTTACTGACAGCACTGACACTTCAGCAGGCCGGCCGCGGTGGCCGAGTGGACTGAGGCGCTTCAGTCACGGTCTGTTCTGCCACTACATCTACATCTACATACATACTCCGCAATTCACCGTAAGGTGCGTGGCGGAGGGTGCACTGTACCACTTCCAGGCATTTCCTTTCCTATTCCACTCCCAAATTGAACGAGGAAAGAAAAGAATGCTTTTATGCCTCCGTACGAGCCCTAATTTCTCTTATCTTGTCTTTGTGATCTTAACGCGAAATGTAAGTAGGCGGCAGCAAGATCGTACTACACTCAGCTTCAAATTGCGGTCCTCTAAATTTACTCAACAGAAATTCACGAAAAGAACGTCGTCTTTCTTTCAGCGATCCCCAATTGAGTTGCCGGAGCATTTCCGTGACACTCGCGCAATTCTCGAACCTACCGGTAACAAATCTAGCTGCTCGTCTCTGAACCGCCTCTATGTCTTCCTTTAAACTGATCTGCTGCGGGTCCCAAACACTTGAGCAATACTCAAGACGTGGTCGTACAAGCGTTTTATACGCCGTCTCCTTTACAGGTGAAGTACATCTTTCCTAAATTCTCCCAATAAACCGAAGTCGGCTGTCCGCCCTACTCACAACTGTGAGACGGACGGACACGGACTACGGTCGGGGGTTCGAATACCCCCTCGGGCATGGATATTTGTGCCGTCCTAGTTCGTAAGTAGTCCATAAGAAATTTGTAAGTTTAGGGACTGATGACCCCGTAGTTAAGTCCCATAACATTTACAAACATTTGAACATTTTTGAACACTTCAGCAGGTCATGCAAAATTTCGCTATTAGTCTTCACCACGGAGGGTAATTCGGACATCCAGTAATCCAAATCCGAAATCTGAAGTGAGGTTTACATATTGAATGAAAAGTGTATGCAAGCCGTAATTTGGAAGTAATTTACGTTTTGTTTCATATATTTCAATAATTTTTACCCTGTATGAACATAAAGACTACACGATATTTCAGTAAATCAACCGTCTAATACGGCGTCTGATTACCGCTCATACAACTGTCATAAATGTTGCTTTTCTTTCTCCTCCACGTAGAGAGCCCTGTCAAATCCAAATCCCAATATACGATGATCTCCTATCCTACTGTACTATGTCACCACTAAAATCTATTACTGCAACATTCCAAGAGCAGTTTTTTTATTATGTGCAGCATTTGAGAAAACTGGACTAGGGTTGACCCTCGCCTTTTAAGGTTTAGTGCACCAAAATTGTTTTACACGCTGAGAAAAAAGGTATCTTCGTTTCTGTGTCAAGTGTATGTGTTTCTGAGGTCCTGCTTCCATTAGTAATAATCTACACAAACTGGCGCCATGGCAGTGAATACTCAAACACTTTCTTTTCGCTTTTGATCATTTCGCTTTATGAATGAGAAAGGCGATCTTGAGGCTGTTATTTTGAAAGTCTGGTGCGCCGCAGCGGAATGTGGCGTTTCTTTCGTCTGCAGCTGCACTCGCTTTGTGAATGAGCAAGTACGCCGTGCAGCCATTACGGGCTGAATCCCTTTTAAGTGGCAAGCGCCGCGCGCGCATACCTCTTGCCAGGCTTTTCTGCGGAATGTCGTTCCGTCTCCGGCACTGCGTGTCCAGTGCGGCACAAAAGGCGGCGCGCGGGTGTTACTCAGCTGAATAGGACTTCCCTCCGGCTTACTCTGATGTAAGTACTCGCGGAGGAACGGGGGACGGTAAAGCGAGTACCATGTGCGGAAATTACAAGGGGACGCGCTAGGCCTCGAGAATATATTCATCCCAAAGGTGCTGTCTGAAATGAGACTTATTAAACTCCCAAAAACAGCGTTTCTCTAATGTGTTAATGCATGAGGTGTAACCTGTATGTAAGGTCTATCACATGCGTGAGATTGCAACGAATGAGTCTTTTATCCTGAAAATTATCTATGTGTCAATTAATAAAACAATGTCTAAAGACATATTTACTCTCGACAGATATCAAAGGTATTGAACGGAAGGTGAAGCATTGAATTAAAATTTGCGCCTTGGCCGGGATTCGAACCCTGGACCTCTTGCTTACCAGACAAGCACTATAAGCACAAATATTAAGAGGTGCTACATGGTTTGAATCCTGGCCATAGCACCAATTTTTATTCAATGCCGCTCCTTCAATTCAAGATATATGCATCGCTATGAACAAATGCAACAATCCAAATTTTGCAAGATCATGCTTATTATGCAAAAAAAAAAAAAAAAAAAAAAAAAAAAAAAAAAAAAAAAAAAAAAATTAAAAAAATGACGTCATAGTAAAGTATAAATAATGGGAAGAATTTAGAATTGGGAAAACTACTACAAAATCCTTAATGGTAGAAAACATGTTTTAATACTGCAGTAAATAAATACTGCAACCACCCACAAAATTTTTATAAATCATCATGGAGCGATACAAATATCTCTCTCGTACAGTAATTTACAAAGCACAACTTTCTGTGAAATAAGTTGAGCATTAAGGAATAGATGTCATCTTAATTCAAGTGTAAACAATACAAACAAGAAAACTATTTAGGGTAAAAATATTTAACCTTGTAACCTAATGGATTCGCATAACTTTGTTATTTGAAGACACCATTATAAACCTGAAATCAACACTACTGTCTGATGATTGTTTCAGACCGAAAATAGCAAAGCTGAAATAAATTGATTTATAAGAATCTTGTGGCTGTTTGCAGTATTTATTTATTGCAGTATTATAACGAAAACAGTTGCAGTGTTCTCTAACCAAAAGAATGTATAAAGTAAACATATGTTTTCTTCATTTCTTTCAACTTAATGGTTTAACACACTCATTTCGACAACTGGCTGATAAAGGAAAAAGGAAAATTAGTGTAACTATCAGTTGACCATGTGATCACTAGAGATGCAGAAGAACCTATGATTGTGGATAACGATAGGGGAAGGGAAGATATCGTCAACATCCTTTGAAAGAAACCATCCCAACATGTGTGTTTATCGATTTAGAGAAATCACCGAAAACCTAATTCTTGTTATCTGGAGATGGTTTTGAAGTAGGTCTCTCTGAATGCTAGCAGAGTGTGCTGCGAGTGCGCTATATCGCTTGATAACAACCGGTTGCTGTGCACTGTATAGAGTTGACTGCTTTGGCAGCAGTACAGGCCTGACAACAAGGGGACATGCTGCAATAATATTATCAATACATCTTGAGGTTGTAATTCCCATTCTTCTTGCAGGACTGTTTGTAACGAGCAGAGGTTGATCGATTCCGATGTCTCCTTTGTGTAATGGGGAGAACGTGCAGACCACATCATGACTGCAATGTTTTCCCAGAGTACAAGCACGAGTCGAAAAACACGAAGACTGGGCCCACAGCACCCTTCAACAACAGAACATGAGGTCCCCAGATTCGTCACGATACCCGCAGTGGTTAAAGTTTGCTGATTCATCCGGGAAATTTCATGACGAGATGAACGAGTGGTCAACATCATTCCTGACTGTTGTCGCTATTCGCCACAACGCCGACGGTCTACACACGTCACCGCGCAACTTCATGAAGAGGCAAGAAGTCCCTCCACAGCACTTCGGCCTCCGGTGGCGCTTGCAGTCTCGTGGCCTCTCTGCCTGCTCCGCACGGCGGCCAACAGGGTCCGTTTAGATATGCAAGCGCACCAAAGCCACGACAGTCAGTATAGTTGTCAGTACAGGGTTACGGCACAGTAAGAAGCCGATCTAGGAGTGCTACCGTTCCAGTAGTTCCGTCTACAGTGAACCAGCAGTCTACATTAGCACAAGGCAGAACACTTCTATTGACCTGATGTAGAAGAGATTATTGCATAACAGTTTCGTAGAAACAAATAAAATTACAAGCACAACACCAACGTTGAGTATTCTTTTCATCTGTAATAAAAGTATATGTGAACTAATCAATTCTTTTAGTTGTAGACCTTATCCACGTGCCCCCCCCCCTTCGCACGCGACCTTTTACTTCCGCATCCCGGAGATTTAAAACTGTCCTTACTATTGCCGACTCTTGTCGATATTGTTCTCCTAAATCACATTCCCTCAAGCTACGATTCGTACACTGCTTGGATGGATACAATTACTGAAGATTTTATCAGCTCAGAAACCGTGCAATTGTTGCGGCGGTACCGACATGAATTGGACGAACCAAAGAGCCTCTCCTTCTGACGTCACACGTACAAATCACGCACTTAAACGTAGCCCCTGAGCGGAGAATTTTGGGAGCTGAAACCTGCATTCCCCTTTGCCGCCTATACCTTAAATGTTTTAAAAGAAACAACATGTAAGAGGTTAAAGTGTCACAAATGGAACACGAAATTAAGTATCACTTTAATTTTTGAGTATTAGAAAACCCGAACGTATATCTAGGAAATATAAATATTTTAAGCGCCTTTTAACCAGGTATAGCAACGCTTTCTACCTGTTTTTATTGTCATGATTGAATAACAATCGGAATTAACAATATTCACACAACTTTCAAGGACAGCATTCCTTTTTCTAAAAGAAGTCGGGGTATGTGGACTTATTTTAGTCGATAACAAAGTGGAAGACAATAATAAATACCAAGCACAAATCAAAAATGCATAGAAGATGTCTACGGTACAATGCTGTTACGAGGTAAGGTTGGTAGAGAGCATTCCGTACACACACGAACTCAGACGACTTCCGCCGATCACAGAGGGGCCATGAAAAAGTGCTTGACCTTTAGTCAGCCCTGTCCTGGTTTTCCAGAACAGGGTGCACTGGCCGTCCACCAGTGCACAGCCATACCACCTGGAACTTTCGACCTCTATTTAACATCGTTGTGGATAAAGGTAGAACCCTGAACGCTTAGCGATCACAAGGACCCACTATAAATAGCAATATCCACAAATACGTCAGTCAGTAAATAAGTCGAAAACTGAGGCAGACACGCCAGTACTGTACGCTGTGTAGGGGTATTTCTCTACCACTACGACACATCCGTACTGTGTTGCAGCAGTTTAACGAACCAAGTAAAGTTGCAACTGAAGAGCGTCACTTAGAGGATACAAACGCTGCGACAAAAATTACAAGCTCCAGGCTTTTAAAGGCTTCTTCGACGATGGGGACGAGTGTTTAAATTTACAGGTGGCGTCAGCTGAAAAGTAAAGAAATTTTCAGGATTGTAAACGCAGTGCTGACGCGAATACCTCAGTTTGCGACTTCTTTCCTGACTCATCCTCGTAATACTCTTTCTGTTTTGTCTCTTACTGTTTTCGAAATACTGCCGGTTGAAAATTGTTAATTTTATCATTACCCACCGATCATCAAACTTAAAAACTGCTTCTAGCAGAAACTGAAATTTCAATTTTTTTATTTATTAAGTGTTTAGCCAATAATGGAAGTAACAAAAAATCAAAGATCCCAAAATTTTATTCCAGTTTTCGAATATGCAGGACTTTTACACTTTTCTGTTGTAAATTGACGTATTATGTAAGAACAGTGCAATCAACGCATACGTGACGCAATTGTGGTAGTGTGCAACACATCCTGTGGTTCCTTATGCATTTTTTCTCATTTTCAGTCGTCATTTTAATAGGGCCGAAACCTCTCTGCGATGAGAGGAGTCATCAAAAATATACGTGCATCGAATTCCATGTCAAACTGTTGGTGTAAGTGTTGCACTTCCACTCTGCAGCGGAGGGTGCACTGATTTGAAACTTCCAGGTAAATTAAAATTACGTGCCAAAACAGGGATTCGAACATTGGAACTCTGCCTTTCGCGGGCTAGCGCTCTACCGTCTGATCTATCCTGGTACCCTCCACGGTCTGTCCTCAGAACCGTACTTGTGCCAGTACTTCGTCTCCTTCATTCTACACATTATTTCTCCTGCGAAACTTGCAAGACCAGCACTCCTGGAAGAAACGCTATGGTGGAGACAAGGCTTAGCCACAGCCTAAGTGATGTTTACAGAATGAAACTTAACTCTGCAGCGGAGTGTGCGCTGATATGAAACTACCTGGCAGACTACAATTAGATGCCGGAACCGTGAAGTCTGGAAAGAAAGAGGCCAGGTCCGGGCAGAAGTATAGTTGTGAGGCTAGTCCGCGGCTCGTTCCAGGATAGCTCAGACGGTAGAGCGTTCACCCGCTAAATGCAAAGGTCTTAGGTTCGAATCCCTGCCAGGAAGTTTCAAGTATTGCACTGATAGACACCAATATTTAGTGTTCACAGGGGGTCAAACGTAGACCGCACTTTCGAGAGTGGCATCTTTGGGTCGGTTATATTTATTTAATTTTGAATTTGGTAGTATGAAAGTACAATAATGCGCAATAATTAATGTAGTTGACTTAGAGAAACTTATCATGTAGCCTTGTCAAAAATTGTTGTATCAGTGCCTATGAGAAAAGTTTTGTTCTTACAAAATCGAAAGCAAAAGCATATGTAATACTGCACATATGAAGTATATGACCTAACTAAAGCCGGCCGCGGTGGCCGAGAGGACTGCGGCGCGTCAGTCACGGTATGCGCGGCCACTATGTTCGGGTGTTCGAATTCCCCCTCGGGCATGGATATTTGTGCTGTCCTTAGTGTTAGCTAGTTCATAAGTAGTTTGTAAGTTAAGGGACTGATGACACCGTAGTTAAGTCCCATAAAAAATATAAGAAAAACCCTAACTAAACATAATCACATAAGAATGAAGTATAATGACGTAACAACAAACTATCTTTAAAAGTAGACTATGTTATTTTTGCCGAGCTATTGCTTTATAAATTGCTTCATTCGCCTCTCCAATTATTGTGGTTAATAGGAGCTATTTAAGAATAATGAAAGAAGGTTGTATACACGTAGAAGACCAGGAGACACCGGAAGGTAACAGTTAGATTCCGGAACTCGATTTTGAACTGTAGGGCATATCCTGGGTCAGATATAGACTCCAAATGTTCAAATGTTTGTTAAGCTTATGGCACTTAACTACGGGGTTATCAGTCCCTAAACTTACAAACTACTTATCAACTACCTTATACTAAGGACGGCACAAATATCCATGCCCGAGGGGGGATTCGAACCCCCGACCGTAGTGACCGTGCAGACCGTGACTGCAGCGCCTCAGTCCCCTCGGCCACCGCGACCGGCATGTAGACTCCCACCATATCTTATTGGTAATTAACTGTAGACTGAAACTGAAAAAACTGCAGAAATGTAGATAACGAAAGAGATGGAAAATGGAGTCTCATAAAGTAAATGAAGTAGACGAAGAGGAAAATTTGACAAGGCACTCAAAGGCCTAAGTCCAAACAAGGTCCCTGGAGTAGATGACATTCCCTCAGAGTTACTGAAATCTCTGGGGGAGCCAAACATGAAACAACTGTTTCACCTGGCGAGTAAGATGTATGAGACAGGCGAAATACACTCAGACTTGCAGAAAAATGTAATAATACCCATTCTAAAGATAGCAGGCGCAGACAGATGTGAAAATTACAGAACCATGTGTATAACAAGTCCTGGTTGCAAAATACTAACACTAATTATTTACAGAAGGATGGATAAACTGGAAAAAGCCGACTCCGGGGAAGATTAGTTTGGATTGTGGAGAAATGTAAAAACACGGGAAGTAGTACTGACTTTACGACGTATTTTACATTAAGGAAAGGCTAACCTAAATTTACAGCTTTTGTATACTTGGAGAAAGCTTTTGACAATGTTGATTGGAACACATTTCAAAATCTGAATTCAGCAGGGTAAAATCTATGGAACGGAAGGTTATTCACTACTTGTACAAAAACCCGACATCAGTTATAATAGTTGAAGAGCGTGAAAGAGACGCTAGAAGGGAGTAAGACTGGCTTGTAGTCTTTCTCCAATATTATTCACTTCGTACAATGAGCAAGCTGTGACGGAAAACAATGAGAAATTTGGAGAAGGAATTTAAGTTCAGGGTGAAGAAATAAAAATATTGCGTTTTGCTGATGACACTGTAATTCTGTGAGACTCAACAAAAGAACTGTAAGCACAGTGTGTTGAAGGGTGCTTATATGAGGAACATTAACAAGAAAAAAGAAGGGTAATGGAATGCAGTCTAGGAAGAAAATCAGGAGGTTCTTAAGGAATTAGATTAGCGAAATAATAAATGTGGTAGATGAGTTTGTATCACAAAAGTCAGTCTCAGTTTGTGATATATTCATAACCAGTTGCTGTAACAGCCACCAGCATGGAGTGGAACCAGTTTTACTTGGATGCGTTTAGTTACTTGGACAGTGAAGTAACATACGACGGCCGCAGTACAGGGGATATAAAATGCAGAATGGCAATGGGAAGAAAAGCGTTGTTGAAAAAGAGAAATTTGAACATCGAATATTAATTTAAGCGGTGGGATAGCTTTTGTGGAGGACTGTGTGGGGAGTGTTGCCTTGTTCGGGAGTGAAATACGGATGATAAATAGTACAGACGAGAAGAGAGCGGCTTTTTAAATGGTTAAGGGGACTGAGGCGCTCCAGTCACGGTCTGCACGGTCACTACGGTCGGGGGTTCGAATCCCCCCTCGGGCATGGATATTTGTGCCGTCCTCAGTATAAGCTAGTTCATAAGTATTTTGTAAGTTTAGGGACCGATGACCCCGTAGTTAAGTCCCATACGCTATACAAACATTTGAAACATTTGATTTAAATTGTTAAGGTTACGTGGACAGATCGCATAACTAATGATGATGTACTGAACAGAATTGGGAAGAAAAATGATTTTGGGATGCCTTGACTAAAAGAAGGGATTGATTGGTACGACATATTCTTAGATATCAGGAAATCGTCAATTTAGCGTTGGAAGGAAGTGAGTGGCGTAATAATCGCGGAGTGAAACCAAGAGACGAATACAGTAAACAAATTCAAATGGATGGTGATGACGGTCTTATGAGGAGATGAAGAAGCTTGGTCAAGATAGAGTGGGGTGGAAAGCTGCATGGAATCACTCTCCTTACTGAAGACTAGAGCACAATATGAGTTGTATGCTGCAGATGAAGAAGCAAGAAAGAATTACGGCTTCGACAATGGCGATAAAGGTGCAGCTATTAGAGATAATGCTGAAGGAAGAAATTGTTATTTGTGTCTTATAAAAATATGTGGACTAAAGTATGGAACTAATGCAGCGTATATTGAAGTTCATTTAACAATAATGGTAAAACTAATAAGTGGTCCAAAGTACCTCCAACGGGAGGCAATATTTTTCAGGATTAAAGACATTTCTCTTAACCAGTTCATCGCAAACCATAATGGCTTTCACAACAATAACGTAACTTCTGCTGTAAGTGTTACATTTTGATCTCTGTCATTTGCATGTATACAAATATATTTCACACTCCGTTGCGCACGTGGGAGTGTGGAATACTGTCTCCAACATGGGGTTTGTCCTGACCCCACTCACATTTTTGGCACTGGTGCCGGGTAATGGACTTGGACTGGTGTCAAGCCATCAAACAATAAAATATGGCCGGCCGCGGTGGCCGCGGGGACTGAGGCGCTCCAGTCACGGTCTGCACAGCCACTACGGTCGGAGGTTCGAATCCCCCCTCGGGCATGGATATTTGTGCCGTCCTTAGTGTAAGGTAGTTCGTAAGCAGTTTGTAAGTTTAGGGACTGATGACCCCGTAGTTAAGTCCCAAAAGCTTAACAAACATTTCAACATTTGAATAAAATATGGGATTCCTTCATGTAAATACTCCGAATTAAAAGCCTTAATACTCGAAAGTGTGGCTGGTAGAACGGAAAGCATGCAAAAGTCGTTACTCGTTTTAGAAAACTAAGTACGCGAGAAAATGGTACGCAATTCGATACCTTCTACATCGACATCTACAACCATACTCCGCAAGCCATCTGACGGTGTGTGGCGGAGGGTACCTTGAGTACCAATATCGATTTTCCCTCCTATTCCAGTATTGTTCGCGGAAAGAAGGATTGTCAGTATGCCTCTGTGTGGGCTCTAATCTCTCTGATTTTATCCTCACGGTCTCTTCGCGAGATATACGTAGGAGGGAGCAATATACTGCTAGACTCCTCGGTAAAGGTATGTTCTCGAAACTTCGACAAAAGCCCGTACCGAGCGACAGAGCATCTCTCCTGCAGAGTCTTCCACTGGAGTTCATCCATCATCTCCGTAACGCTTTCACGATTACCAAATGATCCTGTAACGAAGCGCGCTGCTCTCCGTTGGATCTTCTCTACCTCCTCTATCAACCCCACCTTGTACGGGTCCCATACCGGTAAGCAGTATTCAAGCTGTGTTCGAAAAAGTGCACTGTAACCTACTTCCTTTGCTTTCGGACTGCAATTCCTTAGAATTCTTCCAATGAATCTCAATCTGGCATCTGCTTCACCGACGATTGATTTTATATGGTCGTTCCATTTTAAATCCCTCCTAATGACTACTCCCAGATACTTTATGGAATTAACTGCTTCCAGTTGCTGCCCTGGTATAGTGAAGCTAAAAGATAAAGGATCTTTCTTTCTGTATATTCGTAGCACATTACACTTGTCTACATTGAGATTTAATTGCCATTCCCTGCACCATGCGTCAATTCGATGCAGATCCTCCTGCATCTCAATACAATTTTCCATTGTTACAACCTCTCTATATACTACAGCATCATCCGCAAAAAGCCTCAGTGAACTTCAGATGTTATCCGCAAGGTCATTTATATATATCGTGAACAGTAACGGACCCACGACACTCCCCTGTGGCACACCTGACATAACTCCTACTTCAGAAGACTTCTCTCCATTGAGAATGACCTGCTGCTTTCTGTTATCTACGAATTCCTCGTCTGATAGACCATATGCTCTTACTTTGTTCATAAAACGTTTGTGGGGAACTGTATCAAACGCCTTGCGGAAGTCGAGAAACACAGCATCTACCTGAGAATCCGTGTCTATGACCCTCTGAGTCTCGTGGACGAATAGCGCGAGCTGGGTTTCGCACGAACGCCTTTTTCGAAACCCATGATGATTCCTACAGAGCAGATTCCTAGTCTCGAGAAATGTCATTATATTCGAACAGAATACGTGTTCCAAAATTCTACAACTGACCGACGTTAGAGATATAGGCCTATAGTTCTGCACATCTGTTCGAGGACCCTTCTTGAAAACGGGGATGACCTGAGCCATTTTCCAATCTTTCGGAACGATATGCTGTTCTAGAAACCTACGATGCACCACTTCGAGAAGAGGGGCCAGTTCCTTCGCGTAATCTGTGTAAAAACGAACTGCGGCCTTACCTCTTTTGAGCGATTTTAATTGTTTTTCTATCCCTCTGTCAGTTATTTCGATATCTGCCATTTTGTAATCTGCGCGGCAATCTAAGGAAGGAACTACCTTGTTGTATACCAAAACGAAGATACCAAACCTTGTAAGTAATTTATTAACACCAGTAACAAACATGAGGCAACACTCAAAATGTTCAAATATTTATGATTCAAACAACTGCGGTCATCGGTCCCTAGGCTTACAAGCTAACTTGTAGTAAGGACAACACACATACCAATGCCGAAGGAAGGACTCGAACTACCAACACGAGCGACCGCGTTGTCGTTATCGTGGCGCCCCAGACGGCACGGCCATTGCCGCGCGGCGAGGAACACTAAATCTAGAACAACCTTATTTCTTGTAAAGTAGAGATATTCATAAAACCACAAGTTTTTGTCAGAAATTCATACTTAAGTTCATTATTCGGACTATTTTTGACAATTTACATCAGAAACAAAATAATAACCAACTAACATCCGAAGTCGAACGTAGAAGAATAGTTGTCTTTGAAATATTGCTCATACTCCACAAACAAATATTAATTCTAGCAACTGCAACAGTTACTTATTCCCAGTTTTATCGATTACGTAGACACCCTTATATAAATTGTTAGAAACTGAAAGAAGCAAATTTCCACATCATACGCCCAACGTGGAGTATGTGTGTGTGTGTCTCAACCACGCTGTTTCTACAAATAATGGAACAACTGAAGGGTTTCTCACCTGTTGGATTGCTGCATTTGTCTAGAGCACTACTGACGTTATTCGAGTAGGGGGAAGCAACATGGTGACTGGGGAGGGTCAAGTGATGGTGTGCTCCACCAGGGCCAACACGAGGATCAGGCAGCAGGCTACTGTGCAGTACATGTCTGAATGATTAATAAGTCTCACGTCAACACAGATCTACGCTTAACCCTCGCCGAGGGGGCAGCTAGCGAACTGTTATCAAAACTAATATTGTTGTACTGTTAAAATCTATAATAAAGTAATATGATTCGGTAAATATTTACATTTACGTATTTCCACTGTCCACTAACCGCTTTCATCGGAATTTTGTTTATACAGAAGTTGAAACACCAAGACTTAAATACAGTGATAGGTCAGCACTTATTCCTTACTTGAACATAAAATACTGACAGAAGATGACAAGCCTGATGTAGATCTCCAAACTGTAAGTGAAAAATTTAATGTCAATATGAATGTGGAACGTAAATAAATATATGGGTATAGGCCATATCCTGATCAAGGCTTCCAAGTGCTGAGATCAGATTTGAAGGAAAAGGTGTTGTTCATCAAAGAAGAAGAGTCGATGATATGTTACATTGACATATCCATTTACGCTTGTTTAATGCTATTGCCACACAGGAAAATCATATTATTTTCTGTAAATTTGTAGAAGGCATTAAAATTCAAAGTGATGAAATAAAACCTTTGCGTTTTACTAATGACATTTTAATTCTTTCAGAGACAGCAAAGGACCTGGAAGAGCAATTGAAAGGTATGGACAGCGTCTTAAAAGGTGCTTACAAGATGAACATGAACAAGAGAGAAACAAGGATAAAGGAATGCAGTCTAAGCAAATCAGTCGATGCAGAAGGCATTAGATTATGTAAGTAAACAATAAAGGTGGTAAATGAACTTTGTCATTTGGGCAGTAAAATAACATAGGATGGTCGCAGTTTAGAGAATACAAAATGAAGAATGGCAAAAGTAAGAAAAGCGTTTCTAGAAAAGAGAAATCTGTTAACAGCGAATATTACATAAAATACTAGAGAGTCTTTTCTGAACGCATTTGAGTGGAATGTTTTTACCGTAGTGAAACAATGCCGATAAACTATTCAGACAGGAATAGGATGGATGCTTTTGGAATGTGGTGGTACAGAAGAATGCCATTTATTAGTAGGTTCATCGCTTAACTAATGAGGAGGTGCTTGCCAGAATAGGAAAGAAAAGGAGCTTTGGCATAACTTTATCAAAACAAGGTTGTTAGCACACATTCTTAGACATCAAGGAATCCTGAATTTAGCATTGGAGGGAAGCGTGAGGCATAAAAATCGCATAGGGTGACAACAAAACCAATATAGTAAGCAGATTCAAATAAATGTTGGTTGCCATTGTTATGAGGAGACAAAGAGGCTTGCTCAGGACATGGTAAGGTAGACAGCTGCATCAAACCAGTCTTTGAATATGAAGACAACAACAACAGGAAAGAAGTGCAGTGACATCGATTATTCAGTGTTTACATGTGTTCAAGGATAAATGGCACTTTATAGAGCGTCAAGTCCGCGTGGGTATACATCTACTTACTGTCGACTTCATTGTTGTCAAAGCTCAATACTCCGCAGTAGCTGAATATTATCGACTTAGGAACGCTTACCCTCGAGTCTTGCGAAGAAGTGTTACATCAAAATCTGTGAAAAAAAAAGACCGAAAAGAGTAGGCTGTACGAAAATCCTTCGCTGACCTACTAGAAATGTTATTCCAGAAGCATCAAGGAGTATCTGCAAGAAAGAAACATAACGATAAAAAACAACATAAATCGACAAAAATAAGTCCCTACAACCATTATTTCCACCGCAAAATATTATGAGATTTCAAGTAAAACCAAGTCGGTTATTTTCGTTAGTATCCGTAAAAGAACTGTTCATCATATTATCATTAATTGTTATGTAATTAGTTACCAAAAACTTTTGTAAGTTACTACATCGGTATTACTCATAATATGTTCTGTAGTGAATATAACTACTTGGCAATCACAGTGAAAGGTAATGACTTAAGAAGGAATAATAATAATGAATTGGTAATTCAAGACAACATTATGACATAAGACAGATCGAAATTCGAGTATGTACCTAAACGTTATTACATAGGTTTAAAGCTTACTTACAAAATAGTAGTCTATTTTGAATAGTAGATTACGTTACTATGTCTTGCCATGTTTTATATTTACTATAGAAATAAAGATGTCTCCTATTGATATGGTCGTTATGAATGTTGTCAGATAATGACTAGCCGCCGCGGCAAAATAGCCGTGCATAGTAAGGCGCCTTGCGATACGCGCAACTGTTCTTTGTCGGAGTTTCGAGCCTTCCCTCGGGCATTCGTGTGATAAGTAAGTAAGTATAGTGACCGATGACTACTGCAGTTTGGTCCCATAACTTTACAATTTAATTTGAATGATTACCCTACGTAACAGTTCAACACAAAATTATTGATTGAATTAATAGATACTATCTAAAATAACCGATTTGGTTTCACATTAGATTTCACAACTTTTTGCGGTGCAAAGAATGAGTTACGTGACTTGCATTTTTGTACATTTCATGTTTTATATGGTACACAATCTCTTGCCACAAGCGAATAACAAAAGAGTGATTCAAAATGTTCAAATATTTGTATAGCTTATGAGTCGTAACTATATCCATGCTCGAGGAGGGATTCGAACCTCCGACCGTAGTGGCCGTGCAGACCGTGATTGAAGCGCCTCAGTCCCCTCGGCCACCGCGGCCGGCAAGAGTGAGTCACATTGTGCCATAGATCGGTTTCAGACTGTCCTGCTTCCAACCTTTCGATTGCTCTCCACTGCAGCGAGTTTGCTAGGCGTGTTCTTTGTGCAGTACTGCACCGTGACTGTATAAACAGCGACTGTGGACGCCGGTCTACCCAGAGAAGACTGCCTCGTTTGGTAGGTGTCACCGCGCGAGAAATGGCAACACCATCTACAGGCAAGGCCTCACAACAGTACGTGTCACGTACTGTTCATAGCGGCCTACCAGTCAGCTAGTGATCGCGGCCTAAAATAAATATATATATAAAAATAATAGTAATAAAAAATTAAAAAAAAATCGGTGTGACGTGAAGCCGATTATTGTGAGCCGTTGCCTCTAGAATGTGTTGGGACTGCGCGGCCGGTCCCGCCGGAGCGTGCATGTTTGTGTTGTAAGATACGATAAGTCGTTCGTCAGTCTAGGGACCGATGTTAACAGTAATTTGGTCTTACAGTCTCACAAAAATTTAAACATTTACATTTTCATAGGTGCCCTGACGTCATCGTTGGCATGATTGTACGGTGACCGGAATTCCGTTTTCCGAGCCGACATCTTTTCTCTGTTTGTACACGATGGAGCAATATCCGTTAGTTGCTATAGTTTGGACACCAGAGTATGATCAACAAATACTTACAAAGCGACCACATAAGTATCGGATTTTAAGGTTTTTTTTTTTTTTTTTGCAAGTACATGTAAGTAAGAATAATTAAAACATGTCTTCTGTGTACCTCATGTGGTAGCGTTCTGGCCTCAGAACCATAGTGAAGGTGGGTGGATTCCGCTATGACAATATTTTTATTTCGTTCATTTTGAATATACGTGACATAAATTTTTATGAACAAAGCACGCTTTTTTTTTATTCGTAATTTTCTGCTTTTTATAAATGGTTGTCAATAATGATAATTGAAATAAGAAAAAATAAAACACAAAAAACACTGCAAATTCCATATATGTGCAATACTGAAAAATAAAAAAAATATATTTAAAAAACCTTCACTGCGATGCGATCTCACACATGCCAGGGTGATTAGCATCGTAAAAACATGGAAATCAATAATTTTCACAGCATCGGGCACGTCGTACAAATGGTACCTTTTCACAGTCGCAATTTGTCTGTGACATGTGAACTGGATAGAAAAATTCATTTACGTTCAAGATGATTTCTCTTCTATCTCAGTGCTTAGAAGAGAACGACGCATACAAAATGTTCAAATGTTTGTAAATCTAAGGGACTTAAGTACGTTGGTCATCAGTCAAAACGTTCAAATGTTAGAAATTCTATGAGACTCAACTTCTTGGTTATTAGTCCCTAGCTTACGAACTACCTAAACCTAGTTAAACTAACATAAGATAACACACACATCCAAGCCCGAGGGATAATTCGAAACTACGACGTGGGAAGTCTCGCGATCCGCAACGAGGCGCTCCATGCCGCCTTTTTTTGGTAGATCTAGGCTTTGCGGTCGTTGGTTCAGTTCGTTCTTGATTGTTCGTTGAATATTTCGCTCAGATGTTTTTATTACAGAGGGCGTTTAGCCCCCTGACCGGGCGCGCTGATCCACGGCGCCCGGCTCGGCTACTCCCCCACGGCCCGCGATCATCAGTCCCTAAGCTTACAAACTACCTATACTAAGGATATCTTAGGCTAAGGATAACACACTCACGCTCAAGGCAGGACTCGAACCCTCCACGGCGAACGGCCGCGCGCACCACAGCAAGGAGCCTTAGTACGCACGGCTATTCTGCCGCGACGAGCCTTACCACGCATATCTGATCAATTCGCCGAAGATTGGACATCTGGGGATGAATAATTGAATCAAGTTTGATGCAGTTATCATTATATATTAAATTTGTGTCAGCATTGGAAAAAAACTGGCATTACGACCCTATGGCTGTGAGGACAGAACGCTACCACTTTTTTTCTGGTGGAGGTATTCCTTGCGTTCGTTTGCCCAAGTTGGTTCTGGGTTGATCGCTGAGTTTATGACTCAGTTTTTGGCGATCGTCTTTTGACAGCTCGAAATTTAAATGAAAACAACTGCTTAACCATGCATGTGACACGAAAATTGAATAACCCAATTTGTAGACGAGAAAAATTCTCTACAACGTTGTTCTCTTATGTATTTTTTTTTTCTCGTGCCGTTTCAGAGGTATTTGCAAAAATAACGGCGATTTTGGGATATAAGTCTGTCTGTCCGTCTGTCTGTCCGTAATGTGTTCCCTATTTTTAAGACGATCCGTTCAACCGATCAGCACCAAATTTTTCACACATAATTGTAGGCAGCCAGAGACCAAACCTCACTTCTTCAAATTTTTCGGACAAAAAATACGGTAGTAACGCCAAAAAAGCCGTTTTTAATATAATTGTAATTGCAAACGAACCGTTCATCTGACACGAAAATTGCATAACCTAATTGGTAGAGGGGAAAATTCTCTACAACTTTGCTCTATTATGTTTTTTTCATAGGCACGGTTTTATGGCGATCGGATAGATATTTATCTATATATGGAAAGTTATCGGTGTATATAAATTTATACGTGTGTGTGTGTTAACATTTCGCTATGCAGCGAAAACCACAGCACGCAAGCGAATGGTCTGTGTGTAATCGTTGTCCGAAGTCTCCCGTTGTACACCTTAGCAGTTCCATAACGATAGCTATAAGGGGATGGAAGATATGGTGGTTGAAAGTCGTCTAATTATAAATAAAAATCGGACTGAAGGCCAGGGATGACGTTTGCGACTTTATAGCAAGGAGGTTACATACAGCGAAACGTGATGCGACAGACCATATCTTTGGTCCATGCGTGCTACAATGTCTTCAGTTCTTTCTCTGTAAGGATATATAAGAATAAATAAATAAAGCAATAAAAAAGAAATTTCTTTTAATACTCCTTTAAAAAATCGATTTGACGTTTCGCGCATTACATAAAGTGATCGATCTGTGCTATTATTACAATCATTATTGTTGAATTTCGTCATTGGATTCTTCGAAACGAGTGCATTGTTACGTGTGATTTGATCGACACTACTTACTTTCCTGATAATGTTGATTAAAAATGTTTGTTTTTCAAGCAGGTATTGTATTTCATTTCATCCTTTAAAACCAGTCTCATAGCACACTACTGAGAGGTAGCTTATCTATCATAATCAAACAACACGCGAGCAGAGCCGCGGCTTTAAGCTAGTATCAAATAATTCTAAAATGCGATACCCATGTTGGCTCATAGTTAGATAAATTTTTAAATTTTTGCAACGCTATATTTATTGAGAATAACTGCTTAGAATTGTGACGTTCTAAGTCTATACGTACCAGAAAGAAATTGTTTTCCCCTGTTAAGGGATAGCCATGTCGTCGGAGAAACGGCTTGGGTACCTCCCGCCAGTGACGTGGCTGGGACGCGTCGATGCGTGGCGACGGCCCACGTCCCCGTAGGATTACTGGCGCCTCGTTTGCATTTCATTTGAATAATTTCCGAGCTGTTATTAATGTGGGCCGCAGATATTTACGTTTCACTTACCGCTTCCCTCTTAATTCCGTCGCCTTTCTTGCTGGCGGTTATCGTCCCCAGTTGTTCCCGAAGATTTGTTTGCAACACTTGTCAAGTGGCTCGTTTATGAGACAGCGGAAAGTCACATTCAGTGAAGCTTTAACGAGCACTGTATAAACACTTTTATTGCTCAGTGTTAGAGATTTAGCCCTGCCGCTGTTATTTTGTTTAGCAGACGCACTCTGTGCGGAACACAAAGAAGATTCATCTTGAAGCATGCAGTGGTACAGAATGTCTTTGAGAGATTCTATTTTTTATTGGTCTGTTGGAATGTGTTACACACAGGATAGCTGCAGTCATCCATTACACGACTGTGCGAAACTTTACACATATATCTGTATATGACTAGGAAAAAAAAAAAAAAAAAGGGCCGGCCGCTGTGGCCGAGGGGACTGAGGCGCTCCCGGTCTGCACAGCCACTACGGTCGGGAGTTCGAATCCCCCCTCGGGCATGAATATTTGTGCCGTCCTTAGTTGTAAGTGCTTCATGAGTAGTTTGTAAGTTTAGGGACTGATGACCACGTAGTTAAGTCCCATAGACTCTACAAACATTTGAACATTTTGAACCAAAAATGGCAGATCATGGTCTCTTTTTCCAAACATCAGACGTGTTTAAAATTGCCCACACCCCTCATGATATTCAATTATATACAACACTTTCATCTCATACTCTTATTAAGCATTCTACTATCTGACCTCTTTCTTGAGCAAAATAAAAAAAAATAGCATTACTTTTCTCTCACACTTCAGATTCAGTTCCAAAGAATGCTAAGCTCCAAAAGTATATTATCAGAAGTAGATTGTTCAAATTCATGGTGAATTTTTATACTAGTAGACTTGTGTAATCCTGGAATTTCCTCTAAAACGTGGTCCCAAAACTTAACGTTACAAATTATACAAGTGTCATAGACCTGTAAGTATTGCAGTAATAAACCATATTACAGAGAATTAGTTAGCGTTTTCAAATGCCTGTTTTACGTAATTAAATCGTCAGAGAACACAAAAATTATATCATTACCGCTTTCAACATAAAACAAAGTCATTATCAACTGAACAGGTCCAAACAAACGCTCACAAATTGAAACTAAATTGATACATTGATGACTAGGTGAAATGCCGAAATCGAGTATATGCAACAACAGGTTAATAATATAATGTGTTCTAAATACATACAAACAAGTGGTGGCTAATACGATGTGATTACTTGCCACAATCTTGAATGAGCAATGCATGTGAATATGTCTCTTTTTCCCTTCTCTTTTGAAAATGTGCTTGTATTTCGTAACAACTAACAGACGCTATTAGTGTTAACTTGGAAATCGGTAAAATATAATTTGTTGTGTATCAGTGGTGTACTATTGCCAGAGTTCATGGTTGACTCTCTAAATTGGAATATTGTATGTTACAGAAAGTAAGGTGTAAATCATTAATTTGAGGACAATGTTTTGGAACGTAAGGTTCAGAATTCATCAAGAAGCACTTATCATGTCCACTGCAACACTTGTTGCTAATTTTAGATTAGTTTAATATTCATACCTCGAGTCCGCAGCACACAGGATGTGCAGTTTAAACGCATACACCAACAGGGGCAAAGTGAGACAGTTGGAATTTTCAAGTTTGTTTCGCTACGTTTTATGTCCAGGGACCAACTGTCCACCCCTCGCTTCAACGCCCAAAATTTATAATAAACACACATTACAGTTAATTTAAAAATAATGTTCACATGCCAAAAGAAAAAAAAATGGTTATACTGTGTAACTAACTGTGTCGCTCAAGGGTGTTTCAAATTCATAACGAATTATTTATTAATTCAGATATATACATATGCGAGACCTAAAAATAAAAATAAAAATACTAATTGCCCAGTTCAGTGGAAGTAAAAAATAAAAACCTCTTAAACTTCACTTGGCTAAAGACGAATTTTTTTTTTTCAAAACTGAAACGCCAAGATTCAAATTAAAGTTCCATATATTCAAGGCAAAATAACAAAGTTCTCTCCTGCGTACCAAAATCACAGAAAATATGTCCTGTGTGGTTCCAAACTCACGTGAAAATCTGTGTGTCGTTTCTCGATCACCAAACACCAACATTTTCAAAGTATCAAAGTATCAAAGTATCTTCATACGTCCGCTCTGACATCGAATTACCTCCAAGTCACAACCTAGTGATTCAAGATGCGAAAATTTTACAAGTTCTCAACACAAAAACTTGACGACCACCCACGGGAAATCGCAGAGCCGACGAGGGCAGATCCGGTCTGAACCAAGCCTGATCAGATACTTCAGAAATAAAGATGAAGGCCCACTATTTATAGCCTTGTCCCAAACTGGATCATTTTCTGAAATTGTTGAATAGGACTTGTTTTATGCATGTAATATATCAATTCAATAGCAAATTTCACCAGATTTCCAGTAAAGCTCATTGTTTTTGTATACATGAAATAGTTTTAAAACTACAAGCGTTTTTTGATTGCTGGCTTGTAACTGCCATTTGCAGTTTTTAAAGTACGCGGAAATAATTAACTTAATTGCTATGCAAGTTTTCCTACCGCTTACCTAATGTGTGCACTGCCGTTATTTTAATACGTAAGTATATATACGTAAGTGTTGTGCCCCAAATATAAAACGTTTGTAATGGTAAACATTTGTTATTAAAGAATTTCCAAACAGTAAAAATTACGAAACTTCTGCTATCATAGTCTGTTAGAGCTCTCCGTGATCTATCCATCAACACCTCATACATATACATTAGTTCATTTGTTGATAAGTTATAAATTTTCGATCGTTATGAAATTGTTCAAATGTTCAAATGTTTGTTAAGCTTAAGGGACTTAACTACGGGTCATCAGTCCCTAAACTTACAAACTACTTATGAACTACTTACAACTAAGGACGGTACAAATATCCATGCCCGAGGGGGGATTCGAACCCCCGACCGTAGTGGCCGTGTAGACCGTGACTGAAGCGCCTCAGTCCCCTCGGCCACCGCGGCCGGCTGAAATTGTTTATTGGTGAATAGTTCAACAATTATTGGAGACACATAACACGAAAATACCCCTTGTTGTCTGTCTTGAAATTTCCTTTAAACTAAGGGTACCAGATTCCCCGTACCTCGCTTGGTATCCGAGTGATTAATTTTCTTTGAAATATTGCTTTTATTAAAGGGGGCAGGCTTGCCGCCGTAGCAATGTTACCTAAGAGACTCACGGTTTCAGTAGTAGAGGGTAAGAGAAATTACTTCCATTCTGTCAAGAATTATTTTGAAATAACACTTTAACACTAGAAGGACCAAGGGGCCAAATTGGCCCCTGTAACGATTTTTACCTTGTGTCCTGAGCAAACCGTTAACTGATTTGAGTTGACATTTTGTGACTTTTCATCATTCATATAAACTATTGTGTACCCTCTTTAAGAGTGTTCTACTTTTATTAGATTCCGAAATATTAAGATTACTACCTAGAAGGACCGCAGGGCCAATTTGGCCCCTCTTAGCGTTTCTCTGTATTTTCAGCATTTTGCCTTGTAATAATGTGTAGCAAATAAAACCATCTGTTTTAGCTTTGTTGTTTCAATAAGCGACAACAATGCAATACATTCCAGCACTGATTGTTGGACTGTTGAAGCAATACTCTCGATTATTGTCTGTCACAGTATCTGATAGTCGTCCCTGCAAACATGACCTATAAATTCAAGAAAGGTCTAACGGACGCAGAAATACTAGAAGAACTAAGAAAAATAGAAGATGAAAGCTCAGGTGAAGAATTTGAGGTTTCTAATAGCGATAGCGATCAGGACAGTGAAGAACGTGTGGTAGTTTCAGTGTCTGCAGATGAAGGAAGTGATTCTTCTAACGAAAGTGTTAGTTTTCTAACCAGTTTGGAACAAAATGAAGCTTCTACAGCTAGTCTCCCTTCTAGTGTCCGAAATCCTAACTCTGTAAGATCAACAACCCAGAAAAAGGCTTCTTCTTCTGGAAGTGAAGAGAAAAAAGAAACAGCAAAAGATGGAACTGTCTGGAAAGTTGTACCAGTGGGCTTTAACCCAGGTCAGTAATATGTCTGGTCTTTAGATAGAGTTATACATGGTAAAATTGAAATAAACACTAGTTAAATACAAAATATGTATGATAAATAACAGTAACAACAAGTTGATATAGCTTTGCATAATATAACTAGATTTGATAGCATATAAGAACAAATATATATGTATAATACTATTACAATACACATTACAAAAATATAATTCTTCTGTACATTTTCAGGTCGTCTGCAAAATTGTAACATTCTGCGAGAGAGTCCAGGACCAACATCATATGCTAAAAGGAACATTCAAAATGGGAAACTCCTTAGTGCTTGGCGGCTTATTTTCAGTGCCTCCATGATGCGCCACATCAAGCTTTGCACTGAAACTGAGGCTCGTCGTCGAACACAAGACGATTCCTGGACAGTAGACATTGAAGAATTGGATGCCTTTGTCGCCATAATGTATGCAAGAGGGGTGTATGGGGCAAAGAATTTTCCTCTGAAAGGTCTTTGGTCAACAGTATGGGGTCCTCCGTTTTTCAGACAAACTATGGGGCGCAATAGATTTGTTGAAATACTGAAGTATGTTAGGTTTGACATAAAGTCCACTAGATCTGAACGTCTCAAGACTGACAAATTTGCTCTTGCCTCAGCTATTTGGAATTCTTTCATTGAAAACAGTAGGTCATGCTATAAAGCAGAACCTTACGTTACAATTGATGAACAACTTTGGCCCTCGAAAACAAGATGCCCTTTCACACAATACATTGCTAGCAAGCCAGACAAGTTTGGTATAAAATTGTGGTTACTTGTATGTGTTTCTAGTAAATACATACTGAATGGATTCCCGTACACTGGTGCCGATCCCCTTCGACGAGCTGACCAAAGCATAGGCGAAAACGTCGTTCTTAGGCTTATGGAACCATACCTAGGCAAAGGTGTGAATATTACTACTGATAGCTACTTTACTTCGCTAAAACTTGCAAAACGTTTGAGGGCAGCATCCACAACTTTAGTAGGTACACTGAACCGTAATCGAAGGGAGGTGCCTCCTACAGCAAAGACACGAAAACAACCACTCCACTCGACTGTTGTGTATAAAAATGATGATGGTACAACCCTAACAGTTTATCAAGGGAAAACAAATAAAAATGTCTTATTATTGAGTTCACTTCACTCTCATGTATCTGTGTCTGAAAGTCAGAAGAGGACTCCTGAAACAGTGCAATTTTATAATGAAACAAAATTTGGGGTCGACGTTGTGGATCAAATGGCAAGAATGTACTCCACAAAAGCTGGGTCAAGACGTTGGCCAATGCATATATTCTACAATATTCTTGATTTGGCTGCCATAAATTCATGGGTATTGTATAAGGAAGTGACTGGTGAGCGAATTAGTAGACGGGAGTATATTCTGGATTTGTGTGAGGAGCTTCGAGCGCCATATACGGAAGCAAGAAATAAAACGTCAGATCGAGATGATGCAGACAATAAAGGTGGACCACAGAAGGCAACAAAGAGAGAGAAGTACCTCATGCAAAGGAAATCACACAGCTACTGTTTGTTCAGGTTGTGAGAAAGCAGTGTGTGGGAAATGTGAGAAGAAAAGACGAGTGTGGTGTGACAAGTGCAGCAACGAACAGCAGTGAGATCTTGTGGAGAGTGTTTGTGTAAAATCAATTGTTGTGAAATATATATTTAAAGCATTTATTCTATTAATACTGAATGTATGTGAAATCTTCTTCACTATTTAGACATTCACGCAGAAAACAATTCTAAAATTTGTAAGTTGGAGTAGATAAATTTTTTCTAGATTTTGGTTACAAGACAGTAAGTGTCGTCCATATATTGCACAAATTCATGTAAATTATACTCAATAAAATGTATATGAAGATTACATTGCATTATTTTTCACAATCTGGCCATATAAGAAATAAAACTGCATGGGGCCAATTTGGCCCCAGCGGTCCTTGTAGGTAGTAGCCTGCATGCGGTCCTTCTAGTGTTAACATCGAATGTTAGCATTGAATAGAGAATCATGGAGGAATTATTTATGGGCACTCTGCTTCAGACTAAAAGGCATAATCAGTCTCTAACGACCATGATGATATTAAAATGTTGGGAAACATTTGTGATTCGTTATCGTCCAGGTTCGCCGTTAGTACTGTTAAGCACAAGGGAAACTTTTTCCGCTTTGTTCCTACGTAAGTACATTAAAAACTCTCTAGCAAACAATTGGAATAAAGCTCCTCCGCTGGGACTCAAGTTTTCATATCTTGCAATCCGAAACTCCATTGTGCGAGATGAGCAGCGTGAGGTCTAGGTTCTAGCTAATTCTGCCCTGAGAGAACGTTTTAGGAAAATTACACCTCCTCCCCCTTTCATATACTCTACGCGTATTTCACTGTTTATGTAAACCTTTAATTCTACGAAAAGTGTAATATCTCTATGTGATTCTTCACATTGCTATGAAACTTAATTCATTATTCTGTCTCTCTCTGGTGTTCCATCAAGAGATTATTCACTGATGAAGAAAACAAATCTTCCTTCAAAAGCATATCTGTTCTCCGAAAGTCACCTAGCAGTTTGCCGGCCGCGGTGGGAGGGGGGACTGAGGCGCTCCAGTCACGGTCTGCACGGCCACTACGGTCGGGGGTTCGAATTCCCACTCGGGCATGGATATTTGTGTCGTCCTTAGTATTAGCTAATTCATAAGTAGTTTGTAAGTTTAGGGACTGGTAACCCCGCAGTTAAGTCCCATAAGCTGTACAAACATTTGAACATTTTAACCTAGCAGTTTTAAGGAAAGGGAAATTTGGATATCTCTAACATTTCTGTTTTTCCTGTTGCAGTCACGATTGATTTTCAGGAAAAGGTATTCCAGGTAGACTGAATTGTGTACAAAAGTAACATTCAGAGATGTTACTTTTGTGCAGGGTTTGTATATATTCAAAATTATTACATTTCTGGTGTATCTTACTTGACATATCTGAATACTTGTAATTACAAGTTTAAAAACACCATTTTTAAAAATAATATATAACTAACATCCTAATATATATTATTCAAACTATTCTCCGATTGCAGTATCACGTGAAAACCATATGGCCGGGGAAACAAAACACCACAAATGAAAAATCACAATAAATGCAAATTATATAACAAAAAGCATCTGAAGATGGGAATAAATTCTCGAAACGCTGAGCATTAATAACCAATAACTGGTATGTTTTCCTTACGTAAATTGCTAACTATCCATACTTCTTACGCAGCCATCATAATCCTTTACTTAATTATGTTGAAGAATTTTCCTTTCTAATTTTAGGTCCCTTTCCTTGTCTTGTTACCATCTTGTGTTATTGACGCCAAGATATTTGTACTCTTCTGTATGATTAATAGTCCTCATTCATTCTTCCAGTGTAAAATTTGGTGTGCTGCACCTATTACCATATATTTTGATTTATATTTGTCGTAACTCTATGTCTTCTTCACATTGTGCCAAAGTAGGATAATCGTGAAAAATTTTTAATGAATAGTAGCTACGTGGTCAAAATATTATGGCTGATCAGTATATACACCTCAGGCTTGCAGTGTATCTGTTGTGGATTAATGTATACAGTGAAGCAGAATAAATGTTAAGTACTCTTTTCATAAAATAAATGACTATTTTATATACAAAACTTGTAGCTATTGTGCCATCCACAAGAACAGTTTGCAGAGCACGTGGTGTTTCATGTACATTGTGTGTTTGTGTGTATGTGTGTGTGCGAGCATTATCCTGTTGGAACAATCCATCTCCTTCCAGTTGTAAGACGGGCAAAGAAATAGGTCTTACAAGATTGTACACGTACTGAGTGCCAGCCACCGTTTGTTCACCAACACAAAAGGTGAATTAGAGCTTTAGCTTATCATACTCAGACCGTGACGGGTGTGTTGGACGAATGCAGTCTTAGTTTCAGCGTCTCTGGTTTATGTCGTAAGTGCAGATAACCATCACTTGCGTAGAGGCAGGATAAATCGGATTTCATCGCTGAAGAATACGTTCTGCAATTTGATCTTCCAAGTGATACAGTGACAGCAGCAGTTGAGCAGTGCACACCGATGCTGTGATGTTAGTCGTACAAGGGGGTGTGCGCGCCCGCAGTCCCATTTCTGGTAACCTGTTGGGAATCATGTTGACTCTTCTGGGCTCACAAACTCTCTTGCCAGTGTTCTGGTCGCTGACTGATAAGCCACAGGTGCACATACAATACGACGATCTAGGTAGACGTCCATGGTGTGTGGACATCCGTAACCCCGCCTACTAGTATATGAATCTTCACGTGTCTTTTGCAACCAGCTTTGTTGCGCAACTGACGCAGCGTGTCCGTCTTGTGTGGCAGCTCTCCGAAATGACCATTCCGTTAGTCGAAAGGCCACAGACCCTTTTTAAACTCTCTTAGTTGGTTGTTGCAAGCACGAGTACATCTATGTAGCATGGCGCCTGTTTTGCTTCACACGTTGATATCACAGTTACCATTATAGTTGTACACCCAGATAATGCTCTAGCAGTGATGTCGCAATGGTATTGACGAACGAAGTTCAAACCACTGACAGTTCGTCCACTAAGCATCTGATGGCATGGGATAAGAATCGACGTATTCCTTCCACGTGTATTAATTTTTGTAATGTATCCAGCACCACCACGAGCTTTTGGCCAAGTTCTCCTCGGGCACTGTCAAGTTTAAAATGACTCCTTCATCGCCGTTTATGTAGGCGTAACATCGCTAACCGATACGAAATCTTAACGTTAGTAGTGGGGAAAATGGAAAGTGTCGCCCGGCTAGAAAAGAGACCGCGTATAGTAGTGCGACTTAATCTTTACTTCTATAAGAATCAGTCACACTAATGTTCTACTTGGTCAGAGGAATTGATATCGATGCAATTTAGAGGCGTCCTCCCAAAGTTTTACAGGTGCTACTGACAAAGTCGTTTACCTTCATCCTTTTTGTAAGTGGAATCGTTAAAGGTAGAGTTAAAAGAGATGTAAGGTACCCTCTGGAGCGTAGCAGACGATGGGTTTTTGGAATAGGTATGTAGAAGTACACGTACTGTTGACCATTCCGTACCTGAGTATTGTCGTGAAATCACTTGAGAAGCCTTTGCTTGTGACGCCTGTCTCCCCGAATGGAGTGCTGGTAGGCTGCATCTTCTAGCCTCCCAGTGTTCTCGCCTTGGATGGCTAGTCAAGCAGTCTACTTGGCTTCATGTCGCAGGTTCGAAGGTTCGAACCCTGCCCAGGTTCATCTCGCCAAACCTCTGCTGTTTCCTTCGCCTTTCAGTGGTGGTCCCACAAAGACCCCCCTTCGGAAAGCTTTCTGTGACAAGAGCATATCAGTCTCAGCTATTCTGAGATCGAGTGCACATCACGTGTGACTCAATAGTGCTGGGGCTGAGCGGTGTGTTCCCAGTTTTAGGTCAGGATGATGCGTGGAACCTGGTGGAGCGCCAAGGGACGCTAGTGAAACAGTATTATAGTTGACACATTTTATTCCGTAACATACATAAGTTTGATGAAGGCGCTAGCTCGACAGGAGCTAGAGCAGTAGGTGACGTCGCCTTCGAGCTGCAACCTTGATGTTTCGTATGATGACAATGCCCGCGCCGCGATGCCGGGAAGCGATGCAAAGACTGTTATTGTGAAGTGCTCTATCACCTTCACCAGGCTATGCAGCGGCCAGTGGATCCACGCAGGGACCCCTCTGAAGTCGGATGTCGTGCTGGTTCCCGACTCAGGACACCGGCTGGCCGGATTAGCGCCAGAGTGCTAACTCGACGACAGGAACATTGGCCTTTAGGAACCAACCACTGAAGACTGTGCTGGCCCCAGGCAGCCACCATAGAGGTGTGAAGGCATCAGCACAGCGGATCACCATCTTCCCAGATGATGTTTAGTGTGAAGTATGGCCTCGACCAGACCCCATCTCTTAGCTGCCTCTAGCAGCTACCCTTAAGTACTGCTATCTGTGACAGACTGAGCACAACGATTAGGTCAGTGAATTGACGACTACCTGCTAGGCATCGTCGATTCAGAAGACGAAGTAACTACTACTTATAAATGTGGGATTATTTACACATAAAATTGGCTGAGGCTACGACGTATGAAACGGTCGTTACTCAAACGACTGTGAACATTCGTTCATCACAGGACAGGTTACTCTGTAACTTCAAAAATTTGATCTGAAGATGGACAGCTGTCCCGAAACCGGTCAAGTTTTAGAAAATAAAAGCGATCTGGAAACTGATATTGAAGAATTTTATACGACGATTTCTACCGGTGCTCCATCCACTGTAGAGAATTAACCTTTGTAAAATGTGTAAAACGGAGTTGGGGAAGACAGAGCCTATACTGCTACTTTGTAATTCCGGCTTTATGAAAACCGTAGACATTGACAATTGCATTAAAAAGGAACGGAGAACGATTGGAAAGGAACAGTTCCAAAAAAGAAACGATCATCATTGAACTAGGTTCCAAAAATTAACGGGTTTGCCAGTCTCTAGTGTACAGCACTGTGTAATTGCTGAACTTCCCCCTCCTTAGGACCTCATTACATTCTGCACTCATATATTCCCACGTAGCGGTGCCCGCTCATGTATTCCCACGTAGCGGCGCCTCATGGTGCTTCTGAGAACGGTGCAGCTGCAGTGTGGTTGTGGGCAACTTCGATGCCGTTGCTACTGGGGCTGTCTGGCGCTGACGTCTCGTGACGTAAGCGCCTACCTGCTGCTTGGCCGGTTATCAGCCAATAACACCTAGAGACAAGGCATCACAAAAGCGCGTGCTACGTCACACTGACCAGGCCGCGGCCGCCAGCTGAATGTCTGGCCGATGGGGCACGCCCACTGCCTCATGGCGGCCAGCCATTTAGCTGGCGGCCGCGGCCTGGTCAGTGTGACGTAGCACGCGCTTTTGTGATGCCTTGTCTCTAGGCGGTGTTGAATCAGCAGCCCCATGTGGCGTCGAGTGAAGCCCGCTATTGGATACAATGTTCTGCCAACTTATATCTAAAAGAGAATGCTACAAGGTCTACTACAACAGTGTCGCCGTGTGTCCTGTAGCTAAGGTCCGCAATAAGTAAATACGCTTTTGCATGCAGACGACCGACCAAGTCACTTTCCACACCATATATGACACTTTTCGAGACAATTTCTGGTGTTTATAATGAATAAGTGCGACAAAAATTCACTTAAAAATCATTGCCTAGGAACGAGTTTCTCGGGGCCCCCATCAGGCTGGGGGTTCTTGCCTGTGCCCCTTTTGCCCCTATTGTAGAGACGTTAGTGAATTATCACGTCATAAACAATGAAAACTGCCCCATCTTGCTGCGCGAGATAGCGTGACTTAATTTGTCGACTTTTTTACAATGAGAGCACTTGGCGACCTGCAATAAACTTTAAACTCATTGACAACCATAACAAAATGATGAAAGGAAAACAGCTTATAGCTTGTTACTTTATCGATGTTTATGATGTATGCCGTTACAAGTTATTACTTCTACACTGTAAACTGTATTAGAGTGACAATTCGCAAACCGTACACGTATATACCACTAAATGTTTCTTAAATACTATGACACAGTTCTATACAGGGTATTTCACTAAGTGTGTTTGCCTCTGTAACTTATAAAATAATAGGTGACGGGAAATTTTAATGCGGTATGTCAACACAAGAAATGTTACACTTTTTGCGGAGCTATGAACATAGTTTTTTTGTATCATTTTCCAAAGAGTTACAGCACAAAGATATCATTTTTTAAATGGAACAATAGTTTTTTCTATCGTGCATTGGATTCGTTGAAACCAGCTGCTTCCAAATCAATTTAAACTACATTCCTATCACTGTTAGTTTGGGAGCTACAGCCCTTCAAAGTTTCAGGGGAAGATACAACAAACGCTACGCATAATGCAATGTGCCTTCTAAATGTGGTGCGGCCGAGTTGTAACGTAGCCGGTGTCACGGAGCGAGAAGCTTCCTCGATGCGCTGTTAGACTACCGACTGTCGCCGCACACGGCCGTATACAGTTGGAGCCACACAAACAACCGGGGCTCAATATACCACAGTTACTGATATCGGATGACGATGGCATACACGAACAATGAGTACGTTGACATGTTGCTGATGCTCGGCGAGTGCCGACACGATGCCACTGAAGCAGCCGCGGCGTATGCCATGAGATATCCTAGGCGAAGAGCCCCGGCAGCCATTACGTTCTTCCGTGCCGATCAACGACTTCGGGAAACAGGCAGCTTGGTAATGCGCCGCAGTAACAGACGAAGACCTGCAATAAGTGAGAAGTGCTTGTTTTAGCTGCACTGCACCACGATCCTCATGTCAGCTTACGAGCCGTTGCTGCAGTCGCTGATGTCAGTCTCACATCTGTGTGGCGTGTAGTACACGGCCACAGGTTTCACCCGTACCGCCTGTCACTGACCCAGGAGCTGCATGGGAACGATTTCCGTGCAAGAGTGACATTCTGTGAGTGGGTGTAATTTCACCCTGTAGTCTTTACAAAGTGCTATGTTCTCTGATGAGTCCACGTTCACAAATTATGGTAGAGTGAATCGGCCGCAAACAATCCTTGGTGGGTACGACCTGTCGACCGTCAACGTAGGTGGTCTACTAATGTGTGATGTGGAATCCTTGGGGATGAAATCATCGGTCCACACTACTTCCCAGGTTCACTTTTATAGTTGACAGTTATGAAAAAACCGCATTGTCACGCATGAGGCTTCGATTTGTTACGCCTTTACTGCTAACACCATTCACGACAATTTTAGCAGACGCTAGACACATATACCACTCTATGTGCGTTCCAATTTACATCATAGTACGAGACATATTTCAGGAGATATGACGGCATAAACAATGAAATTTTCGAATAATTGCTACATCATGCGCTATTTTTCCCCATTTCCTTCTAAAATAATGGTCCGACTTCAACTAATCGTGGTACAGATATTACTTACTATCAGACAACAATCGCTGTGGGGTTAAAACTACCTACGATACATAGTTAAGGAGATATGACGTCGTAAACAATGAGTCATAACACTTTCCCATCAGAAGTATCAATAAATATTTGAAGTTTTGAATTAAATTAATGTTATACATCAACAGCATTTTATTATTAATTTTCTTTCTATGAATATTGCACTTAAAATTCTGTACATTATGTATATCTTTGTTTTACTCTTTCATAATTTCATGAATACGTGAAGATGAAATCTGTTTCGAGATTTTGGTTTCGTTTCTATTATAAGACTTGAAAAGGATATACCCGGGCAATGTCCGGTTTAGCAGATAGTAATAACATAAAAGAGAAATATAAATAATTAGTTATTAATGTAGTATGAACCCTATGCTCTTCATCTACATCTACATCTACATCTGCATAGATACTCTGCAAATCACATTTAAGTGCCTGGCAGAGGGTTCATTAACCACTTTCATAATTTTTCTCTACCGTTCCATTCTCTAACAGCGCGCGGGAAGAAAGAACACCTAAATCGTTCCGTTTTCGATCTGATTTCTCTTATTTCATTGGGATGGTCATGTCTCCCTAAGTAGGTGGGTGCTAGCAAAATATTTTCACATTCAGAACTAAAAGTCGGTGATTGAAACTTCGCAAACACTTCACGCCGCAATGAATAACGTCTTTCTTTTAATTATTTCCACCCCAATTCGTGCAACATTTCCGTGACGCTTTCCCCCCAGTAACGTGATAAAACAAAACGAGCTGCCCTTCTCTGAACCTTCTCAATATCTTCCGTCAGTCCTATCTGGTGAGGGTCCCACAAGGGGCAACAGTACTCCAGGAGAGGACGCACAAGTGTGATGTAGGCAGTCTCTTTGGTGGAGCTGGTGCATCTTCGAAGCGTTCTTCCAATGAAACGTAACCTTTGATTCGCCTTCCCCACAATATTTTCTGTGTGTTCTCTCAAGTCAAAGTTGTTCGTAATTATTTGGTAGAATTTACGACCTTAAGGTTTGACTGATTTACCGCGTAATTGAAGTTCAGTGGATTTCTTTTAGTGGTCATGTGTATTACTTTACACTTTTCTTTATTTAGTTTCAATTGCCAATTTTCGCACCAAGTAGAAATTTTGTCTAAATCGCTTTGCAATTGCTTTTGATCCTCTGTTTTCACTAACCGATAGACGACAGCATCATCCGTGAACAGTCTAAGAGAGCTATTCAGATTAAATCATTTATAAACACGAGGAAGAGTAGGGGACCTATAACGCTTCCCTGTGGAACGCCAGATATCACTTCTGTTTTACTCGAAGACTTACCGTCAATTACAACGATCTGTGTCCTTTCTGATAGGAAATCGTGAATCCAATTGCAGAATTGGGGCGATATTCCATAAGCACGCAATTTCATTAGAAGCCGCTTCCTTCCGGAAATCTAGAAATATGGAATCGATTTGAGATCCCTTATCGATGGCACTGAACACTTCATGTGAATAAAGGGCAAGCTGTGTTTCGCAAGAGCGATATTTTCTGAATCCGTGTTGACTATTGGTTAATAGGTCGTTCTCTTCGAGGCAGTTCATAATGTTCTAACAAACTATATGTTCCAAAATCCTACTGCAAATCGACGTATTCAACTGTGTACTCGACAAGGTAATCAGGGAGTGGCGACAAGGAATGAAAGTAGTGGGCGGAATACGACTGGGGTGCAAGAAAAAAGAAATACGAGTAGATTGCCTTGCATTCGCGGATGATATTGTTTTACTGTCAGAATCATTAGAAGAGGCAGTGAACCAAACCAAAGAACTACAGAGACATGCAGCTAAACCAGGCCTACAGATCTCTATCGGGAAGACAAACATCACGGAAGCTCCTGGGCGGATGGCAATAGACATAGGGAAAATTCAGAAGGTGGAAAAATACCTAGGAGAATGGATAGACACTGGACTGACAGAAAAGGATGCAATGGAAGGACGAATAAACAAAATTAATTTAGCATATAAACTGACAATGAAGATCTATAATAAGAAGAATATTTCTATCAGTGCAAAACTGAAACATTAGCAGACAGTGAACCGCCCTAAAGCTTTATACGCAACAGAAACACTCAACCTAATAAGAACTGGAATGATCAAGAGGTTAGAACTGGTGGAACGGAAGATTCTCAGGAGAATATTAGGACCTCGATGAACAGAAGACGGTCAGTTTAGAAATCGATCCAACCAGAAACTCTATTCCAAAATAGAAAAAAATATCCAATATCATTAAGAAAATGCGAGTTCTTTGGACACATTTGCAGAATGGACTAGGGGAGGTTAACACAGCAAATTACACAATTCTTGTTGTACAAGAAAAGCGAATTACGGTGGATCCAAGAAGTACAAACGGATCTGGAAAAAATTGGAATAAGAAATACACAACAGAGTGATTTTTAAATAAAAAAATCAGGCATTTGCAGGATTTGAGGACAGAACTAGACAGAGAACGAGATCATCGTGGACAGAAGAGCGAAGAAAGATGCAAAGTATGGGAATGAAAGAATGCTGGAAGGGGAGGAAGAACGGAAGAAAGGAAGCTGATGTGAATTAACGTGGTCCAAATATGGTCGAAACGAAAGAAGAAGAAGTATCAACCAGTTACAGTTTCAAGAAAATCTTTTTTTGAAGTTGTAGTGAACAGTTATCAATCGTCACACCACGTTTACTTTCACAGTTCAACAATACGTACACTGTACTGGGACAGAGTGTACATAGATTTACCATCACAAAGTGACTGAACAAGAAGTTCAGTTCTTAGCCGCAGATAAACGAAGTTCCCTCTGGTCTTCTACTGGGTGTCGTCGGGAAGGCTGGAGTCCTATAAGTACGGCGTTAACGATCGGATGAATGATGGCTGGAGCGTGCGACCACGGACTTAAATAAAGGTGGCCTGCCAATGGTAGCCTGGCGTAGGAATAAGCCGGTGTGCACTGCGCCGGAGGTATCTGAAAGAAGAGGTACCGCGGAAGCTATTGTTTTCCTGCTGTGTTCAGATCCGGCATTTAGGTTGCCCGGAACTCTCTGTGTAGGTTGAGTTGTCGGCTTTTCAGGGGCTATGGAATACCAGCAGATCAAAAGTGAACCTTGAACCCTTTTTAAGACAAAACTTCTTTTTCTGAAAATTTAAAAGGTAATATTTTTATTGCATCCCACTTGACTTACATGGGTATGTAATATACGCAGAATTATTTTAAAGTGGTAGTTAAAGAAAGAAATAGGTCGTTGATGTACAGACCACTAACCGTTTTGGATGGGGCTTAGACTACTGTGGATGGTGGTCATTTAAAAGGCCACCTTCTTGTATCTGGAATCGATAACTAAAAAAAAAGGCATTTGGAATGCAAGGATTCTACAGTTTATACACTAATTTACTGAATTACAAAATTAAACATATTACAGTATTCGAACAACAAAACATTAGTAAACACTATGAAATATTACAAATTCAAATGGTACACTTGTTATTTCGAATGAAACGGGTGAAAACAAGGAAGGCAAAGTGCAACTTTAAAACGTAATGTGTTTCGTACTTATGGTAGGTGGCCAAATATAGATCACCATCATATAAATGGTTAAAAGACGACAACACGGCAATAACTTCAAGTAATATACTCTTCTTGCCTAAGATAAGTAAATCTGTCCTCAGCGTTATATTTGGTTTGACCACCATTTCAATAAAACGCGGTAATTTATTTATATGGTGTCTGTGATTTTCGGACATGTCCGAAAGAACAGACACAATTTGTTGACATAAACGGACGTAATTTTATGAATTCTAAATATTTATACATTTCGACCGTTACAGGAAATTGAAATAAATCGAATAGCAAGCATAAAGTTTTGTGCTCGACCGGGATCCGAATCCGGATTTCCCGCTATGGCCCATCGGTGGTCTTAACAAATTAGGCCATTCCATCTTTGAAGAAGATACTTCTGTCAGATTTGTGACTACTTCCTGAAGGTGCGTAAATATTAATGAATGTCACATCAAATACTTTGCAGGCAACGCCACTACCAGACTCGAGCTTTGTTGCGGGAATGCCTTCCCGGACTAACAAGGGAAAGATCAGACTTGTCACGTCCAAACCTGTGTTGCTATTTTTACCACTGTGAGTTAACATTGAAGGAAGTCTGTATGCAGACTGTTAGCTGCTGACAACAATTGGAAGTCTGTAAAAACTTTTATGAAGTATGACATTATTGTCGCATGGTTTCTGCGCTTATAACTGCCTGTTGTACAACCCTGACCTCTCTCGCTATGTTATACCAACGTCATCCAAGGTGGCATTAGCTACGCGCCACTCTCCTGCTACAGCAGTAAGAGAGCTGATTCGCCCAGTGAAAGCGATCGTATGATAATTGATAAATACGATAATAATAAATTCGTTGACAAATGTAGCTGATATGTTATCTACAACATTCTTTCCAAGTAGCTATGAAATAGACACCAATCTATATACGGTTTAGAACACGTCAAACTTTTATTTATTGTAATTACCGCAAAAATGCGAAATATTGATACAATGTTCAAAACATAGGTTTTTTGTGCACCAACAACATACAAGCAAAGACGACAGATGACAGCCCCGCGAATCGAATCACAGACGTCGTTAGACGTAGACAAACTCAGCCGGTGTTAGGAAGGAATCAGGCCTGATATCAGTATACTTTGAGGCGTACCACGCATATTTAATCACATTTTGAAACCGTGGGGAGGAAAACTGATAATGCACGACTGATTGCAATTTCAGAATATTGTCACGGTGACAGACAGGAAACTGAAGTGATTTGCACACATTAATTTTCGCTATTAGTTTTCTGTTAAATGCCTTCCACTGGCGGAAAACTTCTCTATCTAACATTTGAAACATTTGAATTACGTTCGCCGTGTCGGGTGGAATCTGAAGTATCTCTACTTCTTAGTCAGGGTGAGCTCGAAATACAGTTTTTAATTAATCAGAACTTTTATGAAATTTATTCCCGCAGAACGTAAGAAAAGGATGACGCATGAAAAGTGTAAGATTATCTTTTAAATTATTATTATTCAAAAGAGTTAGATTGGCTGGCCAGTATTTACCTTTTTGCTGTACTGCCGATAGTTACATTCAGACAAAAAAAAAAAAAATTAAATAAAAAAATAAAATAAAATAAAAGAGAGGAAAATAACAAGCTTTCGGAACTATTCCTTCTTCAGGTGGAGAGAAGGGAGAAAAAAAAGTAATGGGAAAGGAGGGGAAAGGTAATTCACGCCCTAGGTCATGAGGATGGTATTAGGATTGTGGAAGTCAGAGATACACCATCCTTATGAGCTACGGCGTGAATTACCTTTCCCTTCCTTTCCCATTCCTTTTTTTCTCCCTTCTCTCCATCTGAAGAAGGAACACAGTTCCGAAAGCTTCTTATTTTCCTCCTTTTTTCTGTAACTATCGGCAGTACAGCAAAAATGTAAGTACTGGCCAGCTAATCTCTCTTTTGAATAATAATTTATAATCTCTGTGGAGAATATTAATCGAATATTACTAACGTTATCATTTCCTATTTTTCCAGCCTTCGATGCGTCTACCACAAGATAGTCTGCGTAAAACATTGTTTGACACGTATTCCAAAACGTCTAGTTGGTTCTTGAAGACCCACAACCAGTTTAGGCAGCAATAAACCATCCAGACTAATTATGGGAATTACAGTGTATGAATGGGTGAGTGCAGTCGCGGACTGCGCAATTGCCTCAATATGTTTTTCCCCTTTGAATGAGAGTGTTCTTTTCGCACGCATTTATTTTGAAAACCTGACTGATCTGCATTGTGAACGTAAGGTTCACTAAAACTGGCGATCTTATTTTTTGCACTCATAAGAATAGCCTCTATCATTTCCATTTGAGTCACTTCATTTTCCGACCTGTTTCTCGATACAAATTTTGATAATTTTCGTGCCACGATTTTATGTGATCTTTTGAAGCGACTAATCCAACTTCGAGAAGCTGTAAATTCCTTAGCGCCTATCGTGCTGGCAATCTCTAACGCCCAATCAAGTAAAGTTGTATCGCTGACACTCAATGACAGTCGTCTGGCATCGGTAAATTGCTCAAAAAGTCGCGCATTTATCTCCGTCGCAATTTCCAGTCGACTCTTACGTCGTCCAGCGACTTCCTTTTTCCATCTATACAATTCATGTTCCGAACGAACAAAGTATCCTAATTTGAACAGTACTGACATGTAGGCGTTCCTTACCACTTTCGTTCAACCAATACTTCTCCGCTTTTTCTTTCTCTGATAATGTAATTGTAGTTGCTTGTGTTGCTTTCGGAGATAATTGATGATGGTACGTGGCACTATCACTCGAAGAGTCTTCAAGTGTGCAACTTTCTTCCGCCTTTGTAGATTCACAGTCTGCAATATCGAGTGTTTCAGTCATTTCTAGCCAAATGTCTGCGCTATTTACATGCTCGTCTAGAAGTTTAACTACCATATCGCACATCACATAGTCTTCAAGCGTGTTTTCTGTTGATTGCTTCACTTGGCGTCTGTCGTATATGTCCTTGGCAAGCAGCAAAACATTTACAGGGTTTGCCATCAACTGTGAGGGGAGATTTAATGTTCACCGTAAAGTGGCTTGCGGAGTATAGATGTAGATATACAGAATATCTTTCCCATCTCTAACCAGTTTCAGGACGGTATGTTTCGAAATACGTACCAGAAATGAAAAGGAAGTGCATGCCACAGAAACGAATATTCGTTTCCCTTTCCACCAAAACTGTGCATCGATATTCCTCTTTAGCGAACACCGCGATAAGACGGCCACACCTCCCGACCTTGCGCACAACGCTCACCATAACAACAGCTCGCGACTCGCCATTTCCAGGCGTGGCCAGCCGTCACCGCAAGCGCCAAGCAGGAAAAAACATATACTTTCTTGAATGTTTCTAGGTGACTTCCAGGTCATCTTAGCAGCTAACATTCTGCATACAGACTTCCTTCAATTTTAACTAACAGTGCTAAAAATCTATACATGTGTCGGCATGACAAGACTTACCATTCCCTTGTTAGATGGCCGTGCCTGTGTGTTGTTCATGGGCTACATCCTCTAGTGTGAAGTCTTGGGAGGATTTGTAATGTAGAAACAACTACTTCCTGTAAAAATAAGATATCAGCCTTGCTTAAGTGAGGCAAGTTTCGAAACGGAGGTCAGACCAGTTATATTTACACTAGTCAGTTTGTACGCTTGTGTCCTACTGTGTTGCATGCTATTTTATATTTATAGAATCATCAGTATCTCGCCAATCCATCTTCGTGTCTATTCGAACATCTAATCCTTCACTGGTTTTTGTGAGATCAGTCCGCTCTTTACTTTTGTTTTTACTGCGCGTTACGATCACATTAGGCTGTATCTTTTTCTTTGTTCGAGACGTGGAGGGCAAATTTTCAACGTTTACTGACGTTGGAAAATCGTGCCTCACTTCTGTCTGCAGACTTGCAGCTACCGCGTCTTTGGTGCGCGACGAACTATGCCCGTCGTCCTGCGAGTCACCGCTATTGCCCGCAATGGTTGGCTGTGTTTTTACAGTTCCTGTGTCAGGCAGTGTGTTTACACTGTTGACGACTCTTTGTTTATTACCGGTATCGCCAGCGGCGTTCCTTTCGTGTTCGTGTTGCCTGGATACGGTTTGTTGATCTGCAGTGATTTCCATGCTGCGTGTGTTTACATCGGGTATCGCTTCCTGGTGCGATTGTGGTGGCACCGCGCTCTGAGGTGTAGGTGAGGAGCACACCGTTAGAGACACTACTTCCGGCTGTTCTTTCTGCTCAATTACGGGTTGTATCACGGGTTTCTTTGTGTCGTCATCGTACATTTCTACGTCAATTGAAGTTTTCCCGGTTTTTCGGGATCGTGCGTACTGTTACCATTGCGGGATTTTGCGCCGCTTGGTAGGTACAGTGGTATTACACTTTTCAGCGATTTCGAATCCACGTCCGGCTTTCGAGGCAACGGACGGAACTCTTTGCTTGGAGTCTGCTCCGCATCTTTTTCAGTGACAGAGGCTCCTGCTATACTAGCTGTTTCGCCATGATTTTCTGACAAGAGATCAGTTAGCGTCAGTTTTTTGCGCTGATGGAGGGCGGTTTCAAAATTGTGACACATTGTGGACAGTCTTGCCTTACATGACCACTTTAATTACATATATAAAGTGTCGATACCTGACCAGAGTTGCGCTCTGTACGTGCAAACAGTGATGTGTGACGGGATATTTACTTTAACATGCATTTCAACGGACCGGACGGCATTATAACATTGTAATTTGTACTGATTGGACCACCGTTCAAGGCGAATGCTCCTAATGACACCGTAATGCAGCAAGACCTCTTTTAGAAAGCAGTCCTCTACTTCAGGGGGCAGGTTAAAAATTCGGACATTTTTATACTCCACACTAGCATTAGAAATTTTAACAGTACTCACCGAACCATCTCGATCACTGAATTCAGAATCCTCTCCGTATTGAAGCACCAGACGTTCCAGTAGCACCAGGTTAATCTTTTTGACGTAAAAACAGTATTGTTCCAAATCACAGTATGCTGATCGGTGTTGTTTCTAAAGTTTCCCGTTATTCAATCATGCACTTCCAATGAGCTCGGTTGCTTGTTTCGGGTTGATTTTGTAAGGCGTATAGTAAGCCTTACGTTACAACGAAATATGAGCCTCATTTTGAGAGATTTTGTTTGTTTGAACCTCTCGCTAGAGTATTCATAGGAATTATGGTGACAATTAATTAATGATTGTGATGCGTAATGTATGTATGCAATACAATAGTAGACATTTCATGTCATTTGTTTATTGTCTGTGCTGTATTTGTATATGTATATTTTATTTTATTTATTTTCTGTACTTTAAATGCTTTCCTATTCACTGTAATTACTTGTTTGGTTTAATTTGTGTATGTTAAATATTTCACTATGAACACGATCAAAAATAGATATAAAATTGTAGTCGAAATGGATTCTCTGGTCAGAGACTATATTGAACAGCAGCGCTCACCGGTGGGAGGGCAGGCAAGCAGCAGTATCTGCCACCCCGTGACGTAGATCAGACGTTCGTACGCGGTCCGCGGAGTGCTCAAACAATATTTGTAACAAAGTGCTATCATATGTGGAAGTTATAATATGTTTAAAGTGCTACGAAATGAAAAGTATAAATGAAACCTGTGTTTAAGAGTATCCAAGTGAAGTAAAAACAGACATTAATGAAATATTCATTCGTTCGTTTTGCTGAGGCTGAAATTCGATACGTGTTCGGTATCCGTCCAGACGTCCGAAACGCGGTAGCATAATCGCGGACGCTAACGGTCGTGATTAATTACGCGATTCGCGAATTATCTCGGCATACTGCCAACAAGGTGCCAAAGGAGGAGCCACTACCATAACAATTTCTGTATGAATTCTTGTAACCACTATATTGTAATGGAACCATTGTCGAACTCGAACTACAGAGAATATATATATGAAAACCAGATTTTACTTTTACTTGTTTAATCAATCAGTATGACAATCCTCAATAATGCATGAATAACATTTTAATTAGATCATCTTGACAAAGAGAAAGATCCCCTAGGATAGAGACAGTGATAGTCATAAGAATGAGACTTGATCATAGACAGTTGCATGCCAGTGTTATGATACTGAATCAACAAAAAAAAAAAAAAAAAAAAATAAAAATAAAAAAATAAAGAAAAAAAAAAAATAAAAAATAAAAAAAAACAAAAAAAAAATAAAAGGTTCTTGTGAAACGTAGGATAAAATAAAGATAAGCAATTGAACTTCTTTATAATAATTATTGCAGATTAATGAATAATTCTTCTATTTATTTTTTCTTTCCTTACAATTTGTCAAATTCAAATTGCAGGGTGTTTTTCCTGGGTATCGTTGGGGCCATGTTGCAAATTAACCCAACAGGGCTAATAGCATATGACGCAAATAACTACACAAAGCTACCAATCAAGTCACAGACGCGATCAAACGTATTCACAAAGACACAAGTTTTCGGAACGAAAAGGCGTGTGCACAACGTAAACAAACTGCCGACGACTCTGAGCACTCAGATACTTCCTCACTCTAACACGTCTGAGGCGGAACTGGTTATCTAGGCACGCTTCCCATCCAACCAAAATTCTCACCTTGTAGCACACTACGATTGTAGTGCCCCCTGTCCATATAAATAAATGTTAAATGAAACAGGCAAAATGGAGTACAGACGACTAAGAAATGAGATTCACAGGGAGTGTAAAATAGCTAAGCAGGAGTGGCTAGAAGGCATATGCAAGGATGTAGAAGAATGTATAAATAGGGGAAAAATAGATACAGCCTACAGGAAAATAAAAGAAACATTTGGAGATAAGAAAAACAGCTCTATGAATATCAAGGACACTGATGGAAAACCAGTTCTCAGCAAAGAAGGGAAAGCTGAAAGGTGGAAAGAGTACATAGAGAGGCTCTACAAAGAAAATGAACTTCGAGACAATATTGTAGGAAGGGAAGAGGATGTAGATGAAGATGAAATAGGAGATACTGTACTGAGAGAAGAAATTGACATAGCCCTGAAAGACCTAAGTCGAAACAAGGCCCCTGGAGTAGATGATATTCCCTCAGAGCTACTGAAGTCTCTGGGAGAAGCAGCCATGAGAAACCTGTTTCACCTGGTGTGTACGATGTATGAGACAGGCGAAGTACCCTCAGACATTAAGAAAAATGTTATAATCCCCCAAAGAAAGCAGGTGCAGACAGGTGTGAAAACTACAGAACCATCAGTTTAATAAGTCATGGTTGCAAAATATTAACACGAATTATATACAGAAGGATGGAAAAGCTGGTAGAAGCCGACCTCGGGGAAGATCAGTTTGGGTTCAGGAGAAATGTACGAACACGGGAGGCAATACTCACTTTACGGCTTATCCTAGAAGATAGATTAAGAAAAGGCAAACCTACATTTCTAGTTTTTGTAGATTTGGAGAAGGCTTTTGACAATGTTGACTGGAATAAACTCTTTCATGTTCTGAAGCAAGCAGGAGTAAAATGTAGGGAGCATAAGGTTATTTACAACTTGTACCAAAACCAGACAGCGGCTGTCAGAGTTGAAGGGCATGAAAGGGATGCAGTGGCTGGAAAGGGAGTATGACAGGGTTGTAGTCTTTCTCCATTGTTATTCAATTTGTACATTGAGCAAGCTATAAAGGAAAGCAAGGAGAAATTTGGAGAGGGAATTAAAGTTCAGGGTGAAGAATTAAAAACATTGCGTTTTGCCGACGACATAGTAATTTTGTCAGACACTGCAAAAGACCTGCAAGAGCGGAATGGACAGAGTGCTGAAAGGTGCATATAAGATAAACATTAACAAGAACAAAACTAGGGTAATGGAGTGCAGTGTAAGAAAATCAGGTGATGCTGAAGGAATTAGATTGGGAAACGAAGCAATAAAGGAGGTAGATGAGTTTTGTTACTTGGGCAGTAAAATAACAAATGATATATAACAGAGGATATAAAATGCAGAATGGCAATGGGTAGAACAGTGTTCTTGAAAAAGGGAAATTTGTTAACCTCGAATATTGATTTAAGCCTAAGGAACTCCTTTCTGAAGGCATTTGTGTGGAGTGTTGCCTTGTATGGGAGTGAGACATGGACGATAAACAGTGCGGACAGGAAGAGGATTGAGGCTTTTGAAATGTGGTGCTACAGAAGAATGCTGAAGATTAGGTGGGTGGATCGCATAACTAATGAGGAGGTACTGAACAGAATTGGGGAGAAAAGAAATTTCTGGCATACCTTGACTAAAAGAAGGGATAGATTGGTAGGACACATTCTTAGACATCAAGGAATTGTGAATTTAGCGTTGGATGGAAGTGTGTGGGGAAAAAAATCGCAGAGAAAGACCAAGAGATGGATACAGTAAGCATATTCAGACAGATGTAGGTTGCCGTTCTTATGTGGAGATGAAGAGGCTTGCTCAGGATAGGGTATTGTTGAGAGCTGCATGAAACCAGTCTCCGGACTGAAGACCACAACAACAATAACATATCTACTCCAACAGGCCACTGACAATTTCAACGCGGACCATTAATACGCTCGATACCTTGCGCGAGTCCAGTATAGACAACTGGAACCAACTGACCAGGGGGCTCTATAATCTTAGTGTGCTGCAAGGTGAGTATTTGGGTTGGGAGCGTGCTAACACGACCGTTGGCCCATTGCGGGAAATCCGGGTTCGTATCCCGATCCAGTATAAATTTTCGTCTTTGCCATTGGATTTATTTCAATGCCCTTAAACGGTCGAAATGTTTAAATATTTGGAATTTGTAAGACTTGCTAATAATGGTGCTGACATCGTTTAACTCCTTTCGAGCTTTAGAATGGGATTTCTGCTAGTTCTAGGAGAGCTCACCATTTGAGCTATACTCATCTTCTGTTACATTAGATCTTCCTCAATATCCAGCAACTAGCGTAAAGGACAGAGACAAGTTATTAGAATGAGGATTTTTAAATTGGCGTTAGGTCTTCGGGCACTTGTAAGGCGAACCTCAGCCTGCCACAAACAGCAAGTAATTACCACCATCATATAGCTGATGTGGACAACTACCAACTTGCGTAGCAGGAGGACTGCTATGGTTAATAAAACAAGAAATAAGAAAATGTAGAAATCCTTTAAGAAATACTAATACGCTGTACACACTGGCGGTTTAAAAGTAACTGTGCTAATAGAGAGAAGAGGGAAATAAAATATTCATACGTGACGTGTATTTTTGGTTGCAGAATACAGCGTATATGCGGGTCAAGGGTAGATTTGATTAAAACCGAATAAGAGACAGAAAGAACGACTCTCATATGGGCGAGTAGGAAAGACAGAAAGATACACGTACACAGGAAATAAAGGGAAATAGCACAGAAAAAGCTGTAGCGAGACAATACACAGAGGAACGCCTTAAACCGCAGTATTTCCGCAGGAAAATTTTAAGGCATACCCACAGCATCACACGGTACTGAGAAAGGCAACAAACGAATTCCTATGAATTTAACATGACGGACTCTTGCGAAAAAAGCAGCTTTGTGCAATTATCAGAGACGCAGAAACGGATGGTACCTTAAATGTACGTCATTCTGGTAGCGCATTCATCCTTTGTTGTTTACCTGGAGACTTCAAATGAAATTTTAATGTCTTCTTTCCTTGCGGCCTCTCATCGTAATTCCACGTTCTGTTTTTAGGCAGCATTCAAAGGAACACACAGCTAAACGTCTGAGCTTCAGACGCAAGCCAAAATGCGTAGAACTTTCCTACTTTCGGGAAGTAATGCTGGGAGACAGTGTGTCTTTATTGTAATAAATAATCTCTTAGCGTGTTTTTCACGCAAACTTACATCTGCATGCCTTAGTTACAAGCAAGCTGTACACACTTATCAAACTACTGACAGCACTCACAACATGGAACTACAGGGGTAGGGCATACAATATGAACTACTTCTGTTTATTAGTAAGGATTTTTGCCCCCCAATGGCTTCCAGAAAAGCTGTAACTCTTCAATGAACATATTAGTAAAGCGTCTATTCGGACATTACAACTTCCACCAGTTACTTCTACCACGTTCATTTTTTTTATCTAATTGGCTGTTTTGTTGGTGTGCATTATGCTTTTGCAATATGGCAGTGTTTCTTAGCATTTTGTTAGTCATAGCAAATTGTCGAGGATGGTGAAATATTCAAATGTTCGTAAACCTATTGGACCAAACAGCTACGGTAATTCGCCCATTGAATTACAACCTACTTAAACTACCTAACACGAAGGACAAAACACACACATATGCGAAGAAGGTCTCAAACCTCCGGCGGGAACGGCCACTCAGTCGATAGCATGACGCTTTAGACACGCGCTCTTTCCGTACAGCGTAATATTCACAGTTATCCAATCAGTGAGGGTTATAACAGTGAAACGGCACTGAATATACGTTTCATTTTATTAATGATAAAAATGCACAACAAAAGTTATTTAGATATTATACTTTTATCACAGAATGATAAATGGAATAAGAAATGGGAGGGTAATTTTTTTGTCACAATTCTTTTCTTTCTTGCTTACTTTCCTGGCAGATATTGAATGAATAATGTAGGTAGCAGAAGACTAACCAGAGTACAAAGTCAGTAGGTGGAGGTTTGCAGAGATAGCGTGGGAGGTGAGGCTAAGCAAAGAAGCTAAGAGATGGTAAGAGGGTATCGGTAGTTTGCGAGGGTGCAGCCAGGAAATAGAGAAGCTAGAGGCAGTTTCGCGAGAGCTTTTCTGTGAAAGCCGCGGACAACTGGGAAAAACTTCACTTCGCCGCCAGGATCCGGAACGCAGTCGTGTCCACAGCAGTCTACATGTTGGTAAGCTGCTGCAGGCGCGAAATGTAAGGGATCAATCGTGTGAACGCATCAGTTATAATCATAATTAAGACGGGAATTTTAGTTAGTGGCGCTGATTGTGTTATTTTTGGTGTTAATTAGTAGGAATCACTTAGAACTTTAGTGTAATGCCGGCCCTCAGCCTCATACGTGTATGCGACAGTGTAAGTGTTAGGTTTCTATTGAAAATTCAGCCATATGCAACAGGATGGACCAAGATAAAATGTAGGGAAAGTCACTTCGACGGTGATTAATTAATACGTTCGCATATTTATAAAGGTTTCTTTGTGATCACATTTGAATCAGCTGATCAGGCCACGTGGCCGTTACGATCATGCTAGTTCGTTTTCCGAGTATAAATCAAAGCTATTGGTTGATTTTTGCACTGTTCAGTTTTATAGAATACCGATCGGTAAGAATTAAGTTGAAATGATCAGTTGTTTTCATTGTCCCTTGGGAACTTGCAATTTTGGCGCCAAAGAACAACCTACACGTTTGGTACAAAGGAAGGTTATTTATGAAGGTCTATAACAAAGTGAAGAAGTTGCGAAAGAGATTTAATGTAGTATTAAAATGTGTTTGACGTTAAATATAAACTTTTGTGTAACGTGGTTGGTGCTATGTTCGATTTGCGAGACTCCCGCGGAAAGAATGACGCTAAAACAAGGCAGCGTTATTTTATTTTTTGAAAGTTGTATTATTTCATGTAATCCTTTTACTGAATCTATATTCATTTATGTGTTCGTGATAGTGCAAGGAGAACGTTTCAATCGTACCATGTTAGTGGTTTGCTTGGTCTCTTATCTGATAAGTGTAGATAAATAATAAAAGAATGCATTGCATGCCGTGTGGTCTGAGAGTGAATAAAGAAAATTTACTGCCATTCCGCGCCCTCCTATCATAGTGTGGCAGTACCGACTGAGTGTTATGATTTATGTTACGAGAATGATTTTAAACTGATAATGAAGTAATTCTGTCCGACTAGTTAAACCAATCTAAATCAATAAACGGAAATAAGTTACCCAATGCATTTCTTGTTGTTAGTTGAAATGAGAAAACGCTACATCAGATACCGCCTTCATATTTCGTAAGTGAAACTGGCTTATGATTAGAAGCTACATACAGTATTTTGATCTTTGTCTGCACTTTCTAATTTCAGTTAGTAAATTTATATTGTTCCCTCTTGTATATTAGACTCGCTTTTCTTAGTTAGAGCGCAGTACAGAACATACCCGATATTTGTCAGTGTAACCGGCTTCCTACTAGAAGCGACATATTTTGACTTTCTGAGAGGTTCTTGCGGCCGTTTATTGCATTTCACGTAAGCGCATGTTTATATTAAGTTTCAGATTCGTTTTGCGTATCTGGTAAGTGTATTCTTCCGCAGTGTGAATCCCAACAGTCGTCTGTCTTATTTTGCGTTGGATTAGTAACTGCACTAGTCGACTTCGTTTACCATAGTTACCTTCTATTGCGTTTTGCCGACGACAGAGTAATTCTGTCAGAGACAGCAAAGGACCTGGAAGAGCAGTTGAACGGAACGGACAGTGTGCTGAAAGGTGCATATAACATGAACATTAGCAAGAGCAAAACTAGGGTAATGGAGTGCAGTCCAAGAAAATCAGGTGATGCCGAAGGAATTAGGTAACCAAACAATAAAAGAGTTAGATGAGTTTTGTTACTTGGGCGGTAAAATAACAAATGATGGTCGCAGTACAGAGGATATAAAATGCAGAATGGCAATGGGTAAAAAAGCGTTCCTGAAAAAGAGAAATTTATTAACATCGAATATTGATTCAAGCCTGAAGGTATTTTTGTGGAGTGTTGCCTTGTTTGGGAGTGAAACATGGACGATAAACAGTGCGGTCATGAAGAGGATAGAGGCTTTTGAAATGTGGTGCTACAGAAGAATGCTGAAGATTAGGTGGGTGGATCCCGTAACTAATAAGGAGGTAATGAACAGAACTGGGGAGAAAAGTAATTTCTGGCATACCTTGACTAAAGGAAGGCTCGCTTGGTAGGACATATTCTAAGACATCAAGGAATTGTGAATTTAGCGTTGGAGGGAAATGTGTGGGGTAAAAACCGCAGAGGAAGACCAAGAGATGGATACAGTAAGCAGCTTCAGACAGATGTAGGTTGCAGATCTTATGTGGAGTTGACGAGGCTTGCTCAAGATAGGGTATTGCGGAGAGCTGCATCAAACCAATCTCCGGACTGAAGACCACAACAACAACAAACAACAACCTTCTATCGAGTCTACTTCGCGTCTTTCTAGACAGTTTTTCTCGCTATTGTGATCATGAGTAGAGACTGAGACTGCTGTGTGCGGATGCCGCCTAAGTTGGTTCGCTCCCAGCTTCAAGCTCTGTTAACCTCGGCTGGACAGCTGGAGGCTGCGATCGAGGGGCGTCATTGTTGTTGGCTGCTCGTAGGGACATTACGGTCTCTCGACGTCTCCATCGTTCGGCATGTGTCAGCAACAGCCCCTAATGCCAACAATGTGGCAGACCTCACCCGTGGTTACGTGGGAGGTCGCTCCAGTGCGTGACAGGCGGCGCAAACATTCAGGGGGACTGATCGCGTGAGGCCTTCCCAATTCGTCTTGCGAACAGGTTTGGGGAGTTATCTGTTCAGGATGACGTTCCTGAGCCAGATGGTAACGGTCATCCTGAAGTCGCCATGCAGCCTGCTGGATCAACACTGTCTGAAGAGAAGGCGTGCGCGCTGCCGTGCCACGTCACGCAGAGTAAGTGGCGATCACGAAGTTCACTAGCTGTCCGATGTGGGGCGATGGGCTGTGCCCCATCGGCCGGCCAGTGAGCTACGCGATCGCGACTTACTCTGCGTAACGTGCCACGACAGTGCGCATGCCTTTTCTTCAGACGGTGTTGGCTAGATCTGGACTTTCACATAGGGTGGGTTTGCTGGTATTTGGGAGCTCCAACGTTTGACGGGTAATAGAGCCGTTTAGAGAGATGGCTTCCACCAAAGAGGGGAAGAAAGCCAACGTGCACTCCGTGTGTACATCGGGTGTAGTCATTCCAGATGGAACGGTTCTTTCTGGATGCCATTAAAGGGACGGAGTGCAGCCAACTGCAAGTGTGGCTCATGTTGGTAACAATGATATGTGTCGCTATGGATCTGAAGAGATTCTCTCAGATTATGAGCTCTAACTGAAGTGGGTGACTGCCAGTCTTGCTCGCAAGATGAAAGCAGAACTCACCATCTGCAGCATCTGTGCACCTCTGGTACAGAGTGCAGGATCTGAATAAGAGGCTCATACGGTTCTGCGTCCTTGGTGTCTGCAGATTCCTCGAATTGCGCCATCGGTTGGGGGGGGGGGGGGGGGGTTCCGAGTTCTACTTTCTACTGAATAGGAGTCCACTACACGCAGGAAGCGGCTGCACGAGTAGCGGGAGCTGTGTGGTGTGACCTGGGTGTTTTTTTTTTTTTTAGGTTAGAGGGCCTCGGGAACACACAGAATAAGAACGGGTCTCAATCTCAAAGGGTACAGGTTAAAAATAGGACGAACGCAGAACCAAAAAACATTGGAAAAACATTTGTAAATTGTCGTAGCTGTATAGGGAAAGTAACAGACCTCCAGGCACTAACAGAAAGCACTGAATCTCAAATAATCGTAGGTACCGTAAGCTGGCTATAGTCGGAGATAAGTTCAGCTGAAAGGGCAAATGGTGTTAAGAAAAGATAGATTGAATGAAATAGGTGGTGGCGTATTTATTGCTGTCACAGACGGTTTATCCTGTAGTGAAATTGAAGTAGATTGCTCTTATGATTTGGTTCTATTAATGTTACGCTCCATCCATACTTTTTTTATCGAAGAAGTATTAGATGAATCTTTGATTTGGCAGTCGCTTTTGTCGTGGTAGTTGAATGCTGTCTGTCCACAGTCGCTCTTATTGCTCCTCGGTCGTCGTAAGTTAATTTCCTCTTTGCCAATGATGTTGTACTTTGTTTCGTGGGCGCTTTCATTACATGATACTGTCGCTAGAGAAACATTAAAAACTGCAGACGTTTTAATGACAGATGCTACTGCTAACTTTGCACTATGAGTTGTCCTCTTTGTAAGTCTGAAAGATCCCGCATTTTACCGATCATTTGTGCAGGCCACCTGAGAATAAAACTTATAATGTAGTGCAAGGTAAAATCCAAAACTCTGTCCGTCAGTTGTGAACGGCGTCCACATCTCAGTGTTAAAACGACCGCAGTGGTAACAACTTGCAGCAGATACGGACACGATGCGCTATCGGTTTTTACTTCAAAGCCGGACCATAAATTGTTTTGAACCTTCAGCAGTAACAGCATCAACTTCGACCATTGATAATACGTTGTTATTAAAGTTATGGCAGTGTACTATTTAGTAATATGTGAACGGTCAGTATGTACCAATATTTACAAGGTAATTTAATGAACGCTATCTCTTTCGTTTTATGCAACCACGCTGCAGGAAGACCCTCGCCTGGCGCTAGAGATGTAAAATGCGAACTAGTGCAATCACTCGTTCCACCAAAGCTTCACTATCGTGATATGATTCAGGATGGTACAAGTAGCGAAAATACAAGACGGTTAGAGTTAACAATGAATGCGTGTGTACGGTATATATGCGACATTCGTCGATATGACCATATTAGTGCTTCATACACCCAGTTATGGTGCTTGCGGCCAGACAAACTATGGGACTGCCACCTGCTGTGCCTTCTCCATCGACTGTTCAGTGAGCAAGCACCACAGTACCGCGCCTCACAATTTAAACATCTTTCGTGCCATCATAATATTAACACAAAATCCCACTTATATAGTACCCTAGTTGTGCTCGTTCATAAAACTAAAACATTTGCAAACTCTTCGCTGTCTCTGCTGTTCGCTTTTGGAATAAGCTGCCCTGCTCTCTTCGCACGATTCAGTCTTCTGCTACCTTTGAGAAAAAGTTGGAACACTTCCTTATGTCACCCTCTTATAACTCTCGACAAAACTTAAGTAAACAGTCAAGTTTCTCTCTGTGTGATTGTAAAATCAATGCTACTCTGTCCGTTATTTCTCTTCCTCCGCTTTCATTCACCATAATCTGCTCCTCCGTTTTATCTCCTTATTACACTCATTTGCTCCCCCTTTCCCACTTCTTCCCCCACGACCATAGCTGCTAGCTGCCTTAATTAAAACCTCTCCGTATTGTAATACTTGCTATGTTTCTTATTTATCAAATTCAAATACAAACTGTGTATATGTTATTTTGTTACCTGCACTGACTGAATTTGTTTTGTAGATTTAGTACAACTTCTGTATTAGTGGATACGTAAAATACTTAGAACGCCTGATTAGATATAAGAGAGAGCCTTAAGGCCTTAATCTTGGACAGGTTAAATAAATGAGTAAATATATGAATAAAATATATGCCACACTACACTAGTGAGAACGTGCATGTATATTGCGTTCAGTTCATTGTTCATTGAACTTCAGTGCAAAAAAATGTTCAAATGTTTGTAAATCTATCGGACCATACTGCGTGGTCATCAGTTCCTAGTTGACAAACTACTTAAACTAAGATAAACTAACCTAAGGACAACACACACACCCATGCCCCAGGGAGGAATCGAACCTCCATGGCGAGCAACCACGCGCTCCGCAGCGAGACGCTTTAGACCGCTCAGGAAGTTTAGTGCACTTGGTAAGGGGATACCAAGCCTTACATAGAGATCAGAATATACTTGTATATTCCGTTCAATACATTGTTTATTTCATTGTAATCACAGAGTGTGCTGTAGTGAACTGTACCGCACATGGTGCCGCGGTGGAGTAGCCGAGCGGTCTAAAGCGTCTCGCTGCGGAGCGCGTGGTTGCTCGCCGTGAAGGTTCGAGTCCTCCCTGGGGCATGGGTGTGTATGTTGTCCTTAGGTTAGTTTACGTACGTTTAAGTAGTTGTAAGCTACGGACTGATGATCACGCGGTTTGGTCCGATAGATTTACAAACATTTGAACATTTGAACCGCACTTAGTAAGGGTAGACCAAGGGTTACGAAGAGCTCTTGCACTTCCTTGATGATTAAATAACTAAATCTGCATGGAATGTCATCTTTTTAGGTAAATCGTGTGTGATCTAAGAAAGGCTGATTCTGTGCAGTTCTATCGTATTGACTGCGCACCGACTATTTCAGCAATGAGAGAACGGAGTTCGGCAAGCGCAGCCTCATGCCTACTATGACAAGACACCTATGGCCGCTGTGGGGAGCAACGCTCTTCACTTCGCTGACTTAACACCTTAACTGCTGACCATGTAAACCATTCCATACCTCAAAACACCAACCATGTAAACCATTCCATACCTCAAAACACCAACCATGTAAACCATTCCATACCTCAAAACACCAACCATGTAAACCATTCCATACCTCAAAACACCAACCATACCGCATTCAGCAGTACGCCTAGCTGCACTTGGTTTCCTCATCGTCTGTCTGGCATAAAGAATTGTCTGCTCTTTGAAAAGAGCCAGAAGGTCCCTGTCCACGAAACGAAAAGAAATACAGAACTGCACACATACCATATAATTCACATACAACTCTAACGCCAGGAGCCCCACTAAAAACAATGTGTGTAAGTCCACTTCTCTGTAGGATAACCACGACATGTTGCTATTCCGCCATCTGTCTTGACCTCTTTTCATTACTGCCAGGGAGAATATTTTGCAGTTCTACATCCACCTTGGAATCACTACCTTCATTTCATGATCTTAAAAACAAAGAAACATTCATTGTACAGAAACTTGAGGAAAGAACATACAAAACAATCGGTTCAAGAATCATGAAACTCGAAATACTCACTAGAAATTTGATGCAGTTCTTCTTGCACAAAAGACTGGATCATCATCTCAGTTGTCGATTTCGTCGTCCTCACTGTCATTATCTATAAAATCTTTCTCAAATTCATGTAAAATTTCGTCCTGCGTAAGAGAGCGTGAAGCCATTTACCTACTGAGTGAGCGGACAACATTTTCTACCTGCTCGGTTTCATTCAATGAATGCGACCAGTCGTCCGATTTAGAAACTAAATTTGCAATATGTATAGGCTGATTTAGCCACTATATTTACAAAATAAAGCTTTTAAGATAGATCTTGTCTGTCAGAAAACTTGATTTTGTGTTTAAAAACACGAAACCGAAGATCACGTCAAATGACGTGATCGGCAATCTACAGAAATTTCCGTATCCCGTCAACTGACGTGATTGGCAGTCAAAGTGTTAACCAGCTGCACGTTGCTGGTCTGCGACACTTGGTCACCAAAGAAACCAGTAACATCAAGAAGAATCTAGTCTAGCTCACTTTTAGTTACTTAGCAGGTTTCCTTTACCCTGCTTCTAGTCGAAAGAAAGTTAAGTGTTTTTGTTCTGTAAGTAAATTATTCTGTTAATCAGATTGGCTGTTCTAGTAATCGCATCGACAGCCTTAAATGTGTGTGGGCTACAGTTACATCCAACAGTAGTTGTCACAAGAAATTTAGCAGAAGAAGGAGGCAATATTAGGAAGCAGGAAAGGAAGCTTATGCTTTAATGACCCGTCGACAGCTTGGTCATCAGAGCCTGCTTTAATGACCAAGCAGTCGACGGGACAAACCATAAGCTTCTTTCCATGCTTGCGATCCGTTTCGTGGACAAAGATGGGGAAAGGAATCGGCCTTGCCATTTCAAAAGAATCATCTCGCCATTGACCTAGAATGATGTAGGGAAACCACGGAAAACGTAAATAAGGTTGGTCGGAGGTGCGTTTGAACCACTTGTCCTTCCGAATGCGTGTGTTACCACTACGCCACCACCCAAGATTGTGGTTTAACGTCTCGTTGACAGCGTGTTCATTAGAAACAGAGATCACGCACAGATTGTTCGAGTTACAATCTACCCTGCATTTGCCTGGAGTGATATAGAGAAATAAAGGAAAATGTAAATCTGCAAATGCCGGAGGTGTATTTTAGCCATATCCTCCTGAATGCCAGCCTAATTTGCTAACCTCTGCACTACTTCGCTCGATGATTTATAGGAAAAGCCACGAAGGCAATTACCAATTAACAAGTCTTGCAATCTTTTCTGTAAACACCAGAAAAGTAGTACAATCTGTTCGCAAAACATTACGGCTTTAGTACGAATCAAATCTGCAAATGTTTGTAAAGCTTTGGGACCTAACTTCAGTGGACTTGGCTCACTTAACTTAGGTACTACTTAAGAAGACCTGGACGTGAACGGGTTGCATTTCCATACCTTGCAGTGGGTGCACATTACTCTTGATCTACAGTGCGGAGGACGTTGCGAGTTTCTATGAACACTGAATGACATTAAGTCAAGCTGTAATAAAAAAAAATATTGAAATAGCTGTTGTAGTTTAAGAGTTACAATATTTTGCTAATAGGTATTTTATAATACACGTTCGCATTCAGGAACCATTTTCTGGTGCATCGTCAGTCTAATACTGTTCAGGCTGCTGTCAACATTCGTAGGAGCCCAGTATATCTCTTGATGTAGTGTGCAATGTACCTGAAGAAATAGAAAAACCATCATTACACTTGAAACTTCCTGGCAGATTAAAATTGTGTGCCGAAACCAGGACTCGAACCTGGGACCCTTGCCTTTCGCGGGCAAGGTCCCAGGTTCGAGTCCCGGTTCCGGCACACAATTTTAATCTGCCAGGAAGTTTCGTATCAGCGCACACTCCGCTGCAGAGTGAAAGTTTTATTCTGGTGAGTTTTTAATGATTCATTTGGACCAATTCATCTCTATATATGCAATTAATTACTTATTATTTTACTAATCCAGTTATTATGAACGTTTTAAGCAAAATTTCAGTAACTTGTCACCACAAATTATATTATTAGCTGCTGTTAGTCACTACACCCTACCTCATACACTGTGTCTCAATATAAATACTTCTAAAGTTAAAGGTTAATTTTATCGTAAGAGCACTGAAGCTTGGCAGTTATCTGAAAGAAGATGAATGAGTTAGAGACTGTTAAGGATAAAGAAGAAATCCTCGATAATCAAACACAGAAAGTTTTTACATATCTTTCTCATCGGCCGCAGAAACAAGTCGTAAAATGTAAAGTACAGTGCGCGAAGGCCATTTATAGAAACAAACATTTACGGCCGATATTCCCCGACCACATGGTGCGTGCTTTTCCTGCGGAATCTCTGTAAGAGCCAGCGACCGGTCTTCGCCTATTGTTCTGAGGGTGGCTGGCTGAATAATTTACTGCAGTTTGAAACACACATTTGTGTCCGATAGAGGCTCGCATATGACATTTACATGCGTCCTCGTGGCCAGGGCGGTTCGCTGAATAAAACATTCGGAGACGCGGCACGGGATGTCCAGCTACTGCTGGCGTAGCGTCGGTGGTCGCAGAAACACATGGAAGCACAGTTGTTGGGCTGCTTCGGTAACACTCCACTGGGTCTCTTATAGTGCTAAGGAATTCACGCATACTCCTTTACAACTGTTATACCTACCAGTTGGGGATAACACACACATACACACAAACTTTATCAAAATTTAAACTTTCCACGTGGAACACCTCTATCACAGTCTAAACATGTACAGTCACGACACTTCCATAGATTTTTGTTATACACCACGACAGCAGCGCTCCAAGCGGCTGGCGACGTACATTTCTGAATACGATATCGGATGAATGTGAATACTGTCCTTTAAATTTATTTTAACATACCTTTCACAACGGGTAAGGTATGTAGTGTCATACAAATAGATAATAACCAGAAAGTCACGTATGCCTTTATGAGTTTGGAAGGTATAAACGGTACTTTGCAGGACAATTTATTTAGATTATCTTGAAATCTACGACTTTTAATCAATAATTTCAGTTAATATTAAGAGCAAAAATTGCTAATAAACAACAGAAGACCCAACCATCTACAAGAAGACGTCGGTAGGCTACTCAGATACGTCAGGATTTCTTCACTACAATTCCAGTCAAATCATTAAGTGTTGAACATAAGAAAATTATATGGAATGCATTACCTACATTATCAAATGTACCAGATCAGCCACTACAGCTGTAACTGAAAGGAAATCCTCACAAAAGTGACAAAAAGACAGTTTTCCAACAAAGAAGAAACCAATTCCACGACCCATAAAAGGCAAGGATATTCAAGACTTTCGTTTTATAATCAATTATACTCAGAAGTACATGGGTTTATAACAAAGACGAGTGAAGCGTCAAAGAAAGTTTCTATCATTTACCACAAAAGAAATTGATTTTTCTCGTCTGTTTATATTCTCTCATTTCTAGCGGAGTAGGCTACAAAACATATTCGAATTTACTTCCTCGTGAATATGTTGTTGCTTATATCACTGAACAATGTAAATTCGGCTGTTTTTACACTTATTTCACGATTATTTATGTCTCTAGATATTTTATTAATGTTTGGAACGGAATAATTACAGAAACTATTGGATAGTTACGTAGAAAAGTGATTACAAACAAACATTTCTCTTACGGCATCTTGCCCACCGCCAGGAAGGCCCGTTAGTACCAACTTTCACAGCAGTGAGTGTCGCGACTGTGTATGTTTGACTGTGCCTCTATCTGTATTCCACATTGGAGATGCGGTGTCTGTGAAAATTGAAAAACTGCTATTTTCCGCACTACAGAAGAATGAAGACACCATCAGAGGTAAGTTTAGTATATCAATAACAAACAAACACATACACACACGCACGTGCGCGAGTTTCTCACACAGAATTATAGCATACTAGGCGTAACTATAATAACCACAAATAAATAAAGTTCTATGTAAAATCGTTTTAGCCGGCCCCAGTAGCCGAGCGGTCTGCGGTCCGCCAGTCACAGTCTGCACGGCAGCTACGGTCGGGGGTTCGTATCCCCCCTCGGGCATGGATGATTGTGCTGTCTTTCATATAAGGTAGTTCATAAGTAGTTTGTACGTTTGCGGACTGATGACCCCGCAGCTAAGTCCCCTAAGCTTAACAAACATTTGAACAAAACAGTTTTATACATAAGGGCCATACACTTCCAGATGTCAAACTGTGAGTTCATATAATACTAACAACAATAATAAAATTAATAATAATAAACTTTGGAAAAGTGATATACCCGAACACGTAATAGCAAGGTATATACTTACATATAAAAATTCGTATGTTGTTTCTAATGGATGAAGACGTACATAAAAATAATTTTGTTAGCTCTAGCCGTCACTAGTACCAGTTAATTTTATCCAAACGTGCTGTTAAATATACGTGGTTAATAAAAGTTCATAAAGTACATATTGCCATTTATTACATTAACAGGTCTTATGGTAAACCTGTATTGTTATTTAAAACCATAGATGCGAAACAAAACTACACGTTCGTGGAGCCGAGTGGGTTTCAGAACAAAATTTTATTTCTCTGTCATTGAGTCTGTTTTCCTTCTGAAACACACTTAGTCCTACGACCGTGCGATTTAAAAACAAAATGTTCCAATATGTGTGAGGTCTTATGCGACCAAACTCCCTGGTTATCAGTCGCTAGACTTACACACTAATTACTTGACTAAATTAATCTAACTGTAACAGAACTAATATATTAATAACAGTAAAACCTGTAAATACTGACCAGTGAAAGTAATAAACGATAAAAAAAAGAGGTCGACCGTGTGGTTATATTGTATATCTATCGTTTTAAATGATAATGTATCTTTACCACAAGACCTATTATTGTAATAAGTGACAATCTGTACTTTTGCCATGATTAATTTCTGATATTTAATACCATGTTTCGATACAATAAAGAGGGTGTTAGTGGCGTCTTGATGCCGAGCCTAGCTGCATAGCCTCCATAGGCAGCTGGCTATAACATGACACACACAAAATGTTTCTGAGTGCAAAAATGTCCCGTACGTTATAACATGAGCTGCTTCAGATACCTATATGTGACATTATGTGAGTCATTTAAGACCAGTTATGAAATTTTTGGTATTTAATTACCATCTATGAATCTGTGCTCATCGCTAGTGATTTTTCTTAACAAATCGTTGATTTGGATTGTTCTATTCTCTTCTCTTTCGCAGTGAAGATGGTTAGTGTGTAAATGAAGTCGATTTGGAAAAATAAATTAAAAAATAAAAAATAAAATGTTTTAAGACCAATGCTGCCCATTTCACTGGTTATAAAAATCCGAGCCCTTCTTTTTATTTTTATCTGCATAGTTATTTCCTTTGTATTACAATCACCTCGACTTGTGTATATCTGATTGGCAACAGATACAGCGTTGCATATTTCATTTGTAGACAATAGTTTGACAAAATAGACCAGGTCTTTAGCGCAGTTTCTCCACTGCTTATGCCTCGTTTAACTATGTTGCAAATTTCTTGCAACATGATTTTTGCCCACTTTGAAATGAGCTTATACCAAATGCATTACTTTCTGAATTCTATATGCATCATTTGTGTGTAGAGCAAAAATGTTGTACCACTATACCAAGAACCAAGGGTCTTGCTCTTTTACATTAGGAACAGTGGAATGTTAAATTTAAAGATTTCTACGCGACTTTCCAGTGACGGTAAAAGTGGTCTTCACAAAAATGGCTCTAGTACGTGAAACTTTGCATACGTTTATGTCGGGCCCTCAGGTATATACTGTACAAATTTAATCAAAATGGGAGATGGACACTTCACGTGGAATGACCCATCGGCGCGACGCTCGGTGTGCCGTTACCAGCTTTGGTAGAGGACGATTTGTGCTGGTCACAGTGAAGTAAATGAAATATTGAATATATAAAAGAGACAGTTTGTACTCTGCCTGTCACGGGATGGGACACAGCGCGTTTTAATTACGTCGTATGGGTTGGCTTCGGTATTTGGTATTACTTAACCTATGTGTAACGCACAAGAGACTCGAAGCGTAGTTAAACATTGCCACTTCCAACTTCAGTACAGAGATGCCACGGGCCAAACATTAAACTTTCCCCTCACGTTTACATCTTAATAGTATCAATCCATAAATTCACTTTACTATGGAAAAGGAAGGTAATGGCCAACTGAACTTTTTGATGTGTCTGTGATGAAACGGAAGGACGGGACAATGGAACACAGGTTGCAAAGAAAAGACATACGGACTGGTCGGTGTCTACATGAAGATTCTAATTATCATTCTGTGCTAAAGAGGCGTGATTAATACATTGGTAAACGTACAAAATATGTGAACCGATTTACTTGGAAGATAATATTCAGCACCTGCGAATGATATTAAAGAAGAATGGCGTTTCTATCTAAGAGATAGATCCAGCACGTCGACCAAGGCAGAGCACCAGCATCAAAGAGGAAGGACACCAGGGGTGGTCACAGATGGCGCTAAAAATATTATGCAAATCCGATGCTAAAACTGTTTTCAGACCTTGAGCTTCACCTCCAACAATGTCTTCCACAGTCGAAGACGAAACGTCAGAGGAAAGAGTAGTGTATGAATCTCCGGAATTTTACGTGATGTCAATACGTGCCATGAAATGTTTGGTTCTATTTTTCTCTCGAGAGTTATTAACTGCTAAACTGTACGTGAATGGTAGCAAGTGGGAAATAAAGAAAGGGGATTGAGACAATGGTGCTTTAATATATTCATCACTGGAGCAATAAATATAAAAGATAACTGCAATCAAGATTTTAGACGATAATGGAAGACACATAAAATGAAGAACACACATTTTTTAAGTACTAAAAATAAGAAAATATGCCTCCAGATATCACACTAGTGCAGGTGGCACAGATGCGTATAAGCTCGTCATGTGCAAGGAGTGTAACTGGTCTCTAGTAAGCAGTAATGCAAACCCTATTGATATACATTATAGCGGCTAAAGTCAAGTGTTTGAGAATGGACAAGAAGTCAGAAATTAGTTACACAAAAACTAATAATAAAACCTCTTCTGTGACGGCCATTGTAAAATATACAAGTTTAAATGGCAAAGTTTTTATTTCTTTTTCATTAACAGAATGTTCTTTCCAAATTTCGCTTTGCTTTCCTTCATGGCTTTTTCAATGTACAGAAGAAAAATTACATCGCCATCTCACTCAGTTCCCAATCACTGCATTCTTTTTATTTCCTTCAACTATTAATCTTCTCTCTGGTCGGTGTAGGAAATGTAAATCACTTTTCCTTTCCTCCTGCTCCACTCGTATTCGAAAGCGTGTGTTCTAATTGACACCTCTAAAGAGTTTCTCCAAACCTACAAACGCTACGTTCCATTAAACGTTTTAGCTCTTGTGAATGATCATATATTACGCTACTTTCAAGGTATTTCTTAATCCGTTCAATCCATTGCAAGTCCGTTACTATCTCGCACAGAAATACAATGTTATCGGGAAACCCCAAAGTTTGGATTGCTCCTTCATTTCCAAATTCCTCCTTGCTTCCATCACAAACTGCTTAATGTACACATGGAATAACAATGGCGGAAGGACAATCCGTTCCCAACCATCGAGACACTCTTGCCCCTCAACTCTTATATTTGGCTCTAGAACTAGTTGATAAATTGATCGTTCTTTACAATTTACCACTTACAGCATCTGAATGTAGACTAATCCAATGAACATTGTCGAAAGCGTACTTCCAAATCTAGAAAATCTATAAATGTAGCTTTACTTTTTCATATTCAATTTGTAAAAGAAGTTTTAGGGTCAGTATTGACTCATGTGTTGGTACATTTCTCCTAAATCCAAACTGAAAATCCCCGAAGTCGTATTCCAGCAGTTTAATAGTTTTCTATTAATGATTAGTTCATTAGGCAGTCATGACGTATGAAAACGATACTTCTGAAATATTCCCACCTGTCTCCAACTACATACGTTGGAAATGGAAACATTACATTCTTCTTGAATTGCTAAATGCTTAGAGATTACAGAGTTGTCGGAACAAAGAAACTGTGCACATTAAGTTTGCTCGACCTTTTCTGCAATATTGTTGTGCGATATAAATCCTTACTAGGAAGGACTGACGGAGGATATCTAAAAATACTAGAGAATGTGTCTCTGTTTTCTGATATCGCAGTGAAGAGAACTGAGGGGTATAGACATGACAAATAAGTGGATGTTAATTACGTTGCGTGGTGTAAACTAAACAATCTCAAATTGTGTTTTGTTTTACCGAGATATTTCTGTTTCTGATATTCTTTTCTTAATTCCTTTATTTAGTCAAGAAGGAAGGTGTACCCGAGAACGAGATGTGAAGTTGAGACAATATAAAATTTAATAATAAGATGAAGTATGAGAATACTAAACCACGTGACGACGTTCGTTAAGTCACACACACTCACACACACACACACACACACACACACACACGTACAACCACGCATACATGCACTCACGTCCATGCGAAGATTCACAGCGTTCTAAATGAGAAGCTTAAAATGAACCATCCTTGCTTTGTAGAGCCACTTAAATTCATGATGCATACGACAAAAAATGAGGCTGAAAGAACTTTATATTTTGTAATGTAATTCTCTTGGACCTGTGATGTTTCATGCAAGCTTTTATTATGTAAATTAAAGTGTCGGAAAATGTAAACACTCGCTGAAGTCGCTAATTTATTCAGTGTAGCGCATTGGTAGAGAAGAATGAAAAAAATATTTCTACCATCACCGTTCCGAATACGTGGCAAGTTAACTTCTGGCTGGATCCTGACTATTGTCTTATTTTTACTACATTTATGTTGAATAATATGAATTGCTTTACCAAAATAAACATTCAATATTTACGGTTAGTATCTCCTATTTGGTTCATAACGAAAAATGACGATTATACTATTTTAAAGTTACATTGGAAAGTAAACGTTCTGTCACTATAATATGTAAACCGCCTAATAATATATCATACATGACTTTCTGTAATGGAAAGTTCGCTTATGAGTGATAACCTGGGTGGTCTGTCATAAATACAAATAACTTAGGACGTTTATTGCTGTCATGCGCTGATGTATTTCTGGATATCAACCCCATATTTTGTCTCCGCAAATATATGTGACTTCAGCGTGCATACTTACTACCCTTGTAGAGACTAACCACGTTATCCTTCAGTGTTTACTTATTTTAAATAGTTTCCTAAAAATTACTCTAAAGACTATTACTGACATCATTTTCTTGTTTCATCACTCATCACGGTTGTCTCATTGTTTCAAAAAGTAGCCGGTGAACTCCACAAATCTTCCTTGACTTTTTAATTTTTTTTTAACGGAAGTACTGTTATCACATCGTAGCTGTTCTCCTACTATGTAGTATTTGAGTGTGTATATGTTTTCTGTTCTTATATTCAAATACAATGCTCTTTGGTTATGGTAATGGGGTGTTTTAGTGTCCAAATTACACGAAACTACAATTCTTATACTAATCACGCCCCAAAATAAATATTCTTGCTTTTTTTCTGTGACCCTCAACATAATTTTTAGTTGGACTTCGACCGCAGCCGAGTCTACCACTATTTGAAAAAATTAAAAGAAAAAAATGACTTTATTCGTGTAGTGTGTCATCAGAATTTATTTTTCGATACCTCTGCGCTTCACGCATTCTAAATTATTTCACTGATGAATATATTCCATGTTTCCTTGTGTTTGTTAGTCAATAAATGCGAAATTACTGAATTGTGGTAATGAGAGCTCATAGTACTAGTGTATCTCTCTTGAAACATGACTTACCTCCGCAGAGTGAGAATGATGTCTTCCATGATATTCGACACAATTTCTGTATGGTAGGTTCTGATGATATTATGTGACTGGATCCTCTATTACCGTTTCATTTTAATACCTCTGAAGATATTTCATCGGTTTTCGTTAATAAGATTTGGCGTTCCGTCACTGTTCAAGCGTTTTCCAAAACATATTTTTGGCATCTTTGATTTACATGTCCTCCTCTCACTCAAACCGAATATTTGGTTAAAAGAGCTTAAATAGTACTTTCTACATTTAAAATTATCAAATTAAACATTTTTAATTTTTTCAGTGACATTAATTCAAATTTACTTTCTTGTATAATTTAACTTGTACTTCAAAACGCAGTTACAGGTTCCTCCTGTATGTGGTAAGTACGTTACTATTACACATTCCTTATTTGACCTTTCCTCGAGAAACTGTTTTTACTTATTAAAACAAATTTTCCATGTCTAGTAGTAAAATAACATTTTCACTATTTTTTCCTTACATACGACAACCCACTTATCACCTCTTTAAACAAAATTTTTTTCTGCAAACGGTCTTCGGCTCTCCACAGACTTCCATGTTCCTCGTGTTGGTTATGTTAAGAATCAACTGTTAAAAGACGTTTAATGTATTTCAGGCCTTCTTTGGATGATAAATAAAATAATCCTTGTAAAAGTTTTCTGAAACATGACCGTATACATTTTCCATAGTGACTTCAAAGTCCCATTGTCAGTTTGACTCAACAATGTTGGAAACTGTGCTCAAATTGCATACGAATTGTTTTAAAATTGATATTTTCATTGAATTTATCAGTAGATTTACTTTCCTTTACAATTTTCACTTTACATTAAAAAAGTAAAAAACTCGGACTCAGGATGATCGGTTTCAAAGATGGTGCCCACGTTCCGTACATACAGTGAAAGATAGACGATCTCATTTGAATATTGTCACGTTGCAATGGAAGTACGCTTGACTTCGAAGGCAACTAAACACAGCACTTATACTGAAAGCACGTATATTACGAACTCAACATACACGCAGCACTGACTGCCTCTCAGGCAGAGTGCTCTGCTATTTATACACAGACAGAATTTACCAGAAATTAAAAGAACAGGTAACATAAAAAACAACTAGAATTTAAAAGTGAACATAAGAAAGATGTAGAACCTTCTGGAACTGTAAATTACAAAGAAATAAATTTTTGTCGGTGGGCGGGATTGAACCGGTGACCTTCTGCTCCGCTGTCCGTGACGCTATCCCCTGCGCCACGCCGGCAGTTGGTTTCCCTGATCGTGATGAATTTTGAAATAAAAGCATGTATTGCGAATTTCGTCTGACACGGTAGATGTACTACGAATAAAGCAAAGCGACTCATTCCAGATGGAGTAAGTACATAATGAATAATGAACAGTGTAGTATAGAACTGTAAGTCTGCTGCTCACCTATGAAGACAACATACTTAATAAAAACTAGCTCTACAGGGTAAAAATATTGCTAAAATGTTCAAATATTTGTAAATCTATCGGATTTAACTGTGTGGTCATCAGGCCGTAACTTGCAAACTACTTAACCTAAGATAAACTAACCTAAGGGCAACACAAACACCCATGCCCAAGGGGAGACTGGGACCGCGGACGGCGAAAGGCCGCGTGCACCGCAGCACGGCGCCCCCAGTACGCACGGCTAATCCGCCTCGGCTAAAAATGAGGCAACTTGTGAACACAGATAACATGTGACCAAACATATTGAAACAAATAGTATTACAGCCACCGACTGAAGTATTACAGACACGTATCAAAGTACTTTTCGAAAAAAAAAATATCGCCAACAAAAAGCGATCATAATACACTAGTTAAATTAAAAACAGTCTGAGCCGTGCTAGCGACGTATCGCGGGGCGCAATCCTATCAATTATATCTTTGATTTCTCGCGTCGGCAGCGCGCCCGATTGTGCTTCACACTGTTCTACCTGCGGCCATCTTCGCTGCCCGTGACAGGGCCTTATGAGCAAGGAAGTGCGAGGAGACGGATAGTCGGTCTGCAGCCGCAAAGTGGTGCGTGTTCGGCGGTGGTACTCCGAACGGGCATAGACCGGGCGTGCTGACGAAATTTGTGCTGAGTGGTGTGCCACTTGCCGGCCGATCGCTGTCGCCTAGTGTGTTCTATGTGGTGACAGCAGCTTGATGTACACTTAGGGCTTCCGGGATCTATCTGCTTCTCCGCAAACTTGGATTAAAACAGACTATCCAGGCGCCCTGGCACGTCGTGTGCAACTGTTACTGGATTTTGGAGTTAAGTAGTTGCTTCGCTTGGTCAGTCTATATATTTGTGTTATTTGGCGTCTTTCCCTCCTTGCTCGCCATGTACTTGCCTGCATTCGTGTCCACGTCTTAGTTTAGGGTGGTTAGCTGAACCCCAACGGTTTTCCGCGCCTATGTCGTTGTGAATATATTGTCGCGTTGGAATGGAAGCAGGCTTCAACTGAACACAACACTTATACTGAAAGCAGGTTTATTGCGAACTGAAACGTACATGCAGCAGTGACAGCCTCTCGGGCAGAGTGTTTTGCTATTTATACACTGAAAGAACGTAGCAGAAATTTGAGGAATAGTTAACATAAGAAACATGTAGAAATTATAAGTGAACTTAATGAACATGTGGAACATTCTGGAAATACTAATAAAAAATAGATTTTCGCCGGTGGACGGGAGTGAACCGATGACCCTCAGCACCGCAATCGCTGACGCTGTTCCTTTTTTTTTTTTTTTTTTTTTTTTTTTCCCAGCCGGGATTCGAACCCTGGTCTCCCGCTTTCTAGGCAGTTGCGCTGACCCCTACACCACTTTTTTTTTATTACTTTTTTTTCGGGTCTCCTTCCTCCCCTTCAACCCGTCCTTCCGCTTGCCAACATCGCCTTCATCGGCGTCGGCTTCATCTGCCTTTAATGAAGAATAGTTGCTGCTGTCCGATACTTAAAAATAAAAGTCTTCCCATATGTGTATCTTTGACAGCATAGAAGAAAAAGAAAATGCAGAAGTCGTCGTATTTCCGTCTTGGAAATAAGGGATTTCTGAAAATAAACAGATAAAGTAACGTTGACTGGCAGTTTTGCACTTTAGCCTCTTCTGTGGCATTTCCTTTCTTCTTCTTTGACATTGGATGAACGAAAAGAATTTTTTTTTTTTAATGCAATATGATGAACAGAAAGATTTCTCCTAACTAAATAAATTATAATAATAAAAATAATTAAAATGATTCTGTGATCATTCTTTTTTCTTCGTTTTTTCTTGATCGCTTATGAACTGGTTTTTTTTTCTGGTATAAAAGGAGTGTGGTCCGACATCCGTTGCAGCATGCTGTTTCAGGGTTCTGTTGAGGCCTTCATGGCTACCGTAGCGGCCACGGGGCCCACGAAGTCCCCACCGTACTTCACCCTCAGCAGCGATCCCCTACTTTTGCATGCCTCTATTTGCGTTGTTAATTGTCTGTAGTAATCATCCTACACCCTCTTTCTCGAAGAGAATCTTCAACATATTTCCATAATTCTTTTTCAAATTTCTTTTCCGGAATATTTTGTAATATCCTTGTAGTTCAAATTCTTTAAATTCCTGGACAGTGCCAGTCCCTTTGTTGTTAATAACGTAATGAATAAAATGCCCCAGTAGCCACAAAATGGCATTTTTTTTGGGCAGGAAAATACATCTCGTCTGGGAAGAAGATAAGATTTAAAGATATTTCTCTCCCGTCGCTTCTCTTAAGGAACGATATTTGTTTCCTAAGTTCCTGCCATGCTGCACTGTATTCTGAACAAGTGAATCTATGGTCCAAGGTATCAATTGCGTCGCATTTAGGGCATCTGTTTGTATCGCAAAGTCCGAGTGCATATAATCTCTCATTGGTACAAACGATATTGTTGATAACTCTATACCACGCTACCTGTACTTCTAATGGAAGCAAATTGTTACTGATGTTTTTCCAAATGACATTCCAGTTTCTGTTTGGAAACTTAATCTCCATTCTGTTTTTGTTTTCCTTATATTTTAATCTCTCGATAATATAGTGGTAGTTCCTCTTCTTTCTGTCCAAGACAATACTCCTCAAGTAGCTTAATTCGAGATAATAAAGTCTAATGTATTTCAGTTTATAATTTATTTTGGTGATGTCGACTGGCGGCTGCAAGCTTTCAGGTTCAAATAATTTGAATAATTGCGCTGTTATGCTGACTGGGTGATCGTCAATAAGTTGCAGGGACCTTTTTATGAATAATGCTGTTGTTTTCCGCTGAATGTCAGTAAGCGCGAGTCCACCCTTTTCTGTTTTCAGAGTTATTGTATCTAAAGATACTCTAAAAATCTGTCCTTGCCAGATATATCGACATACCGTTGTCATGATTGCCTTTGCTATTTGTTTTGGAAGAGGCAAAACCTGCCCTATGTATGTCGCTTTTGAGAGGACCACGCAGTTTATGATCTTGACTTTCTGCTTCAGATTTAGATCTCTCATGTCGTGTAATTGAAGGGTGCCTCGAATCTTAGCTAATACTGTTTTCCAGTTAGCGGCAATCATTTGAAGGGGGCAGCTGTATAGGGTTACACCCAAAGCTGTATGATTCTCCACACGTTGTGCCCAAGAGACCTGTATATTTGTGAGGCCACTCAGATTTAAAAAAGCACTCTTTGTTTCATTAATTTCAGCGCCTGTCGCACTACAGTATAGTTTTAAGGTAGCCGTAAGTTTCTTAATATCATCAGTGCTTCTTATTATGACACCTACATCATCGGCGTAGGCATTAATAACTGTTTTCATTCCTGATATTAAGATATCCTCTAATTCCTTATGCAGTCTCCTTAAAAGTGGTTCGATTGCCACAACAAACAGCATCATTGATAAGGGGCTCCCCTGGGGTACTCCATTGTCAATGGGAATGTCCTTAGTGTAGTGACCATTAATAGCAACTTTCGTCTTTATACCTTTTAAAATGTTGTAGAAATTCCTCACATTATTCTCACTAACACCCAAATACGTCGGGGTTTTAAAAAGGTAGTCGTGATTAACTTTATCGAAAGCCTTTGCAAAATCTACAAATGCAAGACCGCCATATGCCGAAGAGTTTGAAAATATGCCGACAATGTCCCTGTACTCGCTAACTGTCTTCAAAATAATGCGCCCAGGGAGACATGTCTGGTGGGATCCGATTATTTTATCTAGGACTGGCCGCAGTCGCTCTTTCAAAACTCTAGCTATTATTTTATAGTCTGAATTCATTAGAGTAATAGGCCTCATTTTCTTAATATCTTTTGTTTCCGTGTTCTTGCCTTTGGGAAGTAACACGGTGAAACACTGTTTTAAATCTGCTGGTACCGCCTCTCCCTTTAAGGTTTCGTTAATAATGTCTGTGAAAGTGCTGCCTATAACATGCTAAAACTCTTTGTAAAACTCGAGAGGCAGACCATCGGGTCCTGGTGACTTTTTGGAAGGGGAAGTCTTTATTATATCCCAAACTTCTTCTTCGCTTATTTCTGCGTTAATATGTTCATTATCCTCGTCGGTGATGGTGTCCTGAATTTCAGATCCAGATAAAAATTCATTGATGACCTGTTCCTCGTTACTATTTTTGGTATAGAGTGCAGTATAAAATCGGTAGGCTTCATTGATAATGTCTTTTTGAGTTGACAGGACGCTGTTATCCTCTGCCCGAAGAGACGCCAGAAAAGTTCTTCTCCTTTGTTGCGCATGTTCGATGAGATGGTATATCGACGTATTTTCCTCCTCAACTACAGTCTGAGTGTGGGATTTTATTTTCAGACCGTCAATCTGTGATCGCTTGAGCTTTATCAGTTCGGCTTTGGTCCTCTTTATTTGCAGTAAGATGTCTTGTGACATCGGTTGCTCATAGAGTTCACGTAAGCATGTGTAGTGAAACTCTGTAGTGCGCCGCATCCACCTCGCCCTCTCTTTTCCGTATTCTATCAACGTGCCTCTTAACCGTTTCTTAGCAACAGCGCTCCACCATTCTACAGTGGATCTGTATTTGTAGCGTGTTCCTAAAGACGCCCGCCAAGTCTCTGCAATGTGGTCAGCGAGAGAATTTTCTAGCAACATGTTAATATTCAGTTTCCATACCGACCTCCCCCAGTACGTCCTTTGTCTCATTAGCCTTATACTGCACCTGACTGCTTGATGGTCAGAAAAGATGGCGGGTATCACTTCTATGGCCTGAACATTATTTTCTAAAGTCGAGGATACGTAAATTCTATCTAACCGACTTTGAGATGAGTTAGTGATATAAGTAAACTTGACAATGGTGGGATACTTTATCTCCCAAGCATCCTTCCATTTCGTATTTTTAACTAGGCCTTCTAGTTCTCTGGATTTATTAGAATTCGGTCTTTCGTGTGTACACAATTCCTGTCACCGCCAATTAAAAAGTCAACAGGGTTATTATAAAGTAATGGTAAAATGCCAGTTTTGTAAAATGCGGCTCTTTCCAGTTTAGCGTTGTTTCCAGAAGGGGCATAGATATTGATGAAAGTTTTATTAAGAATTTTGCATTTTATGCCTCTCCCAGATTCTAAAAGAGCTGTGTCTGTTATTTCGATCCCGTCTCTTACTAGGATTGCAGTCCCGCAACTGCTCTCATGGGCAATGTTTACAATTTCTTGGTAACCAGCCACATAAAGGTTTTTGACTTTTACCTCTTGCAGCAAAGCTATATCGGTGTCTGATTGATATAAAAAATCTCTAAGCGCTGCAACTTTAACTTCACTTTGAATTTTGTTTACGTTTAAGGTGGTCACATTATATGTCTGTTCCATGAGTAAGTGAGATTTAGGAATATACAAGACTTCGTTAAGGACAAAAGTTTTCTTTCATTCCGTGTACCTCCTTTCATTTTGTACACCTTGTGTGCTGTTGTTACACTGTCGAACACTATATTAATAAAATAAATCTTCTTCTGGTAAATTTTCCTCTTCCATGTCCTCATCGGCACCGTCGTTGATATCTTCGCTCCATTCAGATCTTGCCACTGCAGCACTTCGTCCAAGGAGGGATGCTTCGTCTTTGTCACGAATTAGATGGTCGGCCTCGGTATGTGATGTCTGCATTGTACATTCGACTTCTTCTTTTGTTCTACTTCCTATACAAGACTCATTGCAGCGAGCGGATGTTGGGTCCGCTTTGTTCTTGTCTTTGTCCCGCATGCTTCTCAATTTCTCCTTTAAAATGGGAGCAACTTTCTCCGCAGCCTCATGAGCCAGTCTACGTTTCTTGTTGCGTTTCCTCTTCGGCGATGCCGCCGGGGACAAATCAGGTGACTTGTCCGTCGATTCTGTAGAAGATCTTTCTCATAATATCTGATCCTTCGTCTGATCGAAGTTAGAACTTTGAGAGACATAGTGATCGTCGACATTGATCTTTTGTCCCTTTCCGTTGTTTAATTGAGGTTCATTGTCATTTTTTTCCTTCTGTGTATTACGTTTGACTTCGTCAGGTTTGTGAATTACTACTCTCTGCGACGAATGTTCCGAGCGACCTTCTTGTGTCGTTGTATTCTGGTTGGGGTTGTTATCAATAGCCATTGGTACCGGTTCTAAAGTCCCTGGCTCCTCGCACTGAAAGGCCGGAGGACTCGACGCAGAATCTGCAGATATCGTGTTCAGGTTTGCCTGCGTTGGATTAGCGCGACGCTCAGTCACGTCGTGTGTGTCGTCTGTTTCCTGATGCGCCCGGCCCGCCTCACCACTTCGCTCGTCATCGGCCACGCTCGGCCCCGCGCTGTTTCCTGATAGCTGCTGTTCCGGCGCGACGTCCTCCTGCCCCGCTGTTGACGGCCCCGCTGAGCGGCGCGGGTTCGTGGCGGCGGCGTAAGTCAGCCTGAGGCTGACCGCCTGGCCCGGGACTACAGGCTCTGCGGCCGGCAGCTGCGCGACGCGTTTCCTACCGCACTCATTGCGAATGTGCTCTGTTGAGTTACACAGAGCACATGTTCGCGGCTGCCCGTCATAGATAACAATAGCCCGATATCCTAGCACATTGATATAAGAAGGAATGTGTCTCTGCAGTTCCATCTTAAGTTGCCGAACGCCGTTCAATACAGGGAACATATGTGCCTCCGACCACTTTTCGGCGACATTGGACAGAATGGTACCATAGGGGCTGAGAACCGAATTTATTTCTTCCGCCGGCATCTCAAAAGGAAACTCAAAAACCCTCACTGTCCGAATACCTAAACCTGCGTGAGTAACAATGACATCACTCGCTGTTCCGTCTGAATGGTTAAATTTCATAACACCGCCACACTTATCAACTATTGCATAACATAATTCTGGACTTGTCAAGTTAACAAAAGCAGCATTTGAAACGAACGATAAATGTACACCAATTACTTCATTCCCTGAAATCTTCACTTTCTCGGTTAACCACTGTTTAACCTCATAAGCTTTCGGTCTGATAAAGTTTCTGTCAAAAGTAAATTTGATCGTGCCTTTCCTCATCTCTTTTGTCGTATTCATTCTGTCTTATTAATCGGGTTAACTAAAGCCACAATCGCAAGGATGCAGTTAAGACTAACCTTGTAAGCGCGACACAGCCGTTGTTTACAACAGGACCGCCAGCGAGGCCGCCACACGTCCTTCGTCCACCACGACTGCCACTCGAATGTCGTCCCTTGAGCCAAGCCGGCAGTCGATTAAATTGGGGACCTGTGGCAATATGAAGTATGAAGACCGATAATGGTTGTCGTGCTTGATACCAATTAGGTATTCTGTTTGAGCAGATATTCACTCATGAAATTTGATGTTATGTGGTTTTTAAACTACTATTTGCTGGTTGCATCATACTTAAGTGTCTCTGCGTTTTTTATGGTAGAATTTACCCTACAGTTACCTCATGGCCCGTCCGGGGAACCCCCGTAAACATAGACGGAGTGTTTTTCTTCTGTGTGAATATTATGTCGACCCGTAGTCGTAGGTTTGTGCAATGTTGTGGAACTTTAGAGCTTCCTTTCGGGTTAAGGCTGTGGCTTCTTACTTCGTTGGAATACTGCTTAAACCGATCCTATTCCTATTCCTTTTTTTTGTGTGTGTTCACTCGCCGTTCTATTGCTGGGGAAGACTGCTGCTTCGAGTCTGCTGCAATGGGAATTGATTAGTATATATCACTGATGTTTCTTTTCCTATGCTGTAATTTGTGCCATTCAGACAAGCTAAAGCTTTTTCTTAAATTTTAATTGATCCGTGCTATTTTTAAATGGTTTAAAACTCAAGTCTTTTGGCAAGCTTATGTTTATCTATCAGATATTGCCAATTGAAAAGGGTTCTTGGTGTTTAACATTTCATCTCACAGTTATCGGCAAACGCCTACCAGAACCTTGCTCTTAAGCGCCTGTAAACATAATATTGTAAGCAATTGTTGTTGCCATTCCAATTTGTAAGTTGAAGCCTTTTCTGTAATTATAAATGGCTATATTTAATTGGTTTAAAGGTTACGCCTTTTGGCATGCTTGTGTTTATCCATCAGATATTTGCCATTTAAAAAGAAAAATATTGTCATTTGTGTTTCCCGTTGGCTTTTAATACACAATGCGTGCTAGAAGTATTGAATGTAAGGTAATCCAAACCAGACCTTGCTAATTTCGTATTGGTCCAGCCTTATGAACTTACTGCTTGTATTAATTCAACGGGAAACTCAGTAACACCCTTGTATTGACTCTAACACAGTGCTCATTGCAAAATAGTTGTTTATATTTCAGTGTACGGTAAACGATATTGAGATGAACACCACCATTATGGAAGTCGGTGGCGGTGAACAAATCATGTCGAACAAACGTAAACTGTAGTTGCTGCTGTCCACCGCCACTCAGTATTGTTTACCGTACACTGAAACAGGTAATGAAATAAATACTACAATTTTGTTATCTATACTGTTAGTAATTTTATGTTATTTTTAGAAAAGTATTCCAATCTGCATGACAACAGCTTTACAATATTGGTAATTTAGCCATACAAACAGTGGGTAATTTTTAAATTAAATTTTTGAAGAGCAATATTCACGACTGTTGGCAATGCTTCAGTGGTATTTCTACATTCTAGAGCGTAATTCATATGGGGATATAATATTTCAGTTTGGAGGATGATGAAAAAACAGAACAAAGTAACAGATGCGCTTTACTTTCAGTTACTGCAATGTGACAGATTCAGTATGTCATGAAAAAGTTCAGAAACAGGACAAGTGCCATTCTTCAGTTCAACATTTAGAGAAATATAAGTAGTACAAAACTTACTGTAAAATATACCTATACTGGTACTACACAGTTATATACATTTCAGCTGTTCGTGTTTAAAGTATTAATTGAAATTAATTTTGCGATTATACCGGGTGATCAAGCACTCAGTATAAATTTGAAAACTTAATAAATCACGGAATAATGTGGATAGAGAGGTAAAAATTGACACACATGCTTGGAAATGACATGGGGTTTTATACAGGATGACGCTCCACCCCATATTGCTAGACGCCTGAAAGATCTCTTGAAAGATCTCTCGTGCGCGTCGTTTGGTGATGATCGTGTGCTCAGCCCTCACTTTCGTCATGCTTGGCCTCCCAGGTATCCAGACCTCAGTCGTGCGATTATTGGCTTTAGGGTTACCTGAAATTGCAAGTGTATCGTGATTGACCGACACTGAAAGACAGCATCGCCGGCCGCGGTGGCCGAGGTGACTGAGGCGCTCCAGTCACGGCCAGCACGGCCACTACGGTCGGGGGTTCGAATCCCCCTTCGGGCATGGATATTTGTGCCGTCCTAGTTCATAAGTAGTTTGTAATTTTAGGGACTGATGACCCCTTAGTTAAGTCCCATAAGCTTAACAAACATTTGAACATTTTTGAAAGACAACATCCGACGACAATGCCTTACCGCAATTTCATGCTTTACAGTGCTGTTCACAACATTAATTCTCGACTACATCTATTGTCGAGAAATGATGGTGAACACATTGAGCATTTCCTGTATAGAACATCATATTTGCTTTGTCTTAATTTGTTGTGCTAATTATTGCTTTTCTGATCAGATGAAGCGCCATCTGTCGGACATTTTTTGTTCTAATAAAACCCCATGTTATTCCAAGCATGTGTGTCAATGTTTACCTCTCTATCTACATTATTCCGTGGTTTATTATATTTTCAAATTTATACTGACTTTTTGATCACTCGGTATATTTCATGTAGGTTCTTTCGGTCTCGTCTGAAAGAAAGGTGGCTATTTTTGATTCTGTAGCAATTATGTATCAAGATACAGAGAAAATTACATTAGCTATTTTTGATTCTGTAGCAATTATGTATCAAGATACAGAGAAAATTATATTAGCTGCCAGTCCAGCAGGGTTTCGAACCATGTTCCTGCTTAATAGGCAGTGCCACTGATCACTACGGCACAGGAATACAGTCATCACCACTACTGCTTGGGCTAACCTAACACATATCCCATTAGACGCAAATTTTCAACTTATCCACACACATTGACTTAATGCCCCTGTCTCTATTTTCTCTCATTTACTGCAGACCGACGATTACCGTTAGAATTCAGAGTTCTGACTTGTTGTTCGTCCACAAGGAGGAAGAAATCAGTTGCTCATCTCTTCCTCGTTGTGGACGCACAATGAAAATGGAATACAGACATACAAAAACATTTCGGTTGTCCTTTTTTCCCCTTTCTTGGCGAACACGTCTAAGTCTACGCATATATCACTGTTTAGATCCGACTCTCACCACACACTTCTCTTCCTCCTCCAAAACAGACTTTATTCTCTCCCTCCACCTGCAATTCCCACGTTTCACTTTCTCTTCAATTACAACTTTAATGCTGTTCAGTCGTTCTCTGTATCCATCTTCTTAGTTCTACCTTAATCTGCTTAGCATAAACACTCTGGCTTTACAAGTTATATATTTTGTCGAAGATCTGTTTATTTGCTCTTTAAGGATTCATTCTAATCATGTTGGAATTGAATAGCTGTAGTTTCTTAGTTGTTTGCAGATCTTCTACCTTCTAATAAATTTCCTTGTACAATCTCAATCTGTAGTTTCTATTTACTATTCTTCGCCCGTAGATTCTTCATAATATTCTTATTTCGATTTTCAGAAACTTTCTGAGGTTTGTTAAGGTAGCATTTTCTATTCCATAAAGTATCACTGGCTTTACGACAGCATAATAGCATAATAATTGATGAACAAATTCTCTTTATTATAGATGTTTTAGTGACGAAATTAATTTCTCCAGATTCAGTCTTCTATTTTATATTGTAGGTTTATCGGATGCATTTGTACTGATAATCTTTCCAAGGTATATGAACATTTTCTGAATTTGAACTGCCTTTACTTGGGCTGTACTGTGTTCTTTGGATAACTTTCGTTAGTTGACATTATTCCTGTTTTCTGGAAGGAGATCTAGAGTCAAACATTGTCTACTATTTCCTTGAGTTCATTGATTGAAGTTACAGCTTCTTGTTCAGTCACATCTAAGAGAACCAGGTCGTCTGCGAAGACCAGACATTTGGGATTGTTTTCTGGCCCAATTATAGCAACAGCGTCGTTATCTTGCCAGAATGTCTTTTTCTTATCCAAAACATCATTAAACAGTACCGGTGGATGGCCACCATATTGTCTTAATCCTGCTTTCATATGAAATGGTTTGCTGATCTCTTCCTGAGATTGAACTACTGTGTACCCTAAAATTATTGGCTCTGCAGGTGGAATAAATTTACCATAACACACAATTTAGTTATCAGAAAGTAGTGCAAGTTTCAGTTCAAGAGAGGTAAGTGATCATTAATTGTGCTCAAAAAGATCTGAAAAAAACACTCCTGTAAGTACAAAAAAACTAAATAATTTCTGCAACGTGATCTCACCGGTTTCCGGAGAGGGGTATTGGCTTTTTCTCATTAAGAAATAGATTAAGTAGTTACTGAGAGATTAATAACGTATTTATTACCTTTAAAAATAAAAAATAAATGCAAGTTATGAAATTATGAATATTAAACAATAAAAAAAGAGGAAACAATGCATCTGTTAATAGTATTGCACTGATACTCGAAACCACAAGGAAAAGAAAATACTAATCAAAAGACGAAAACTAGTTTGAGAGTCAAATTTTTATTGAGATGTGGTTCAACAGCCGTAAGATATTTGAGGAAATGCATACTGTAAATCATCAGCTGTTTATTACTTTTCAAACCTCTACCGGTTTCGGTTATAAACCATCTTCACGGAAGAGAACTAGACAGACTGATTAAACAGGTGCATTATATGCCTACTTATGCATACTGGCATGCATGACACACAATAAAAGTAAATAAGACGTCACTAGGCATCAAGCCTTGATTAAAAACATAAAAGCAATGCCAGGCTCTTTTAGGTTCTCTTGTAATAGACCTCGGTTCACCATCACACATGGTTCCGTGAAGATGGTTTATAACCGAAACTGGTAGAAGTTTGAAAAATAATAAACAGATGATGGTTTACAGTATGCGTTTCCTCAAATAGTTTGAGAGTGTCTGAGCCTATACTTGATCCTATAGTTAAATTGAAATACCCGACTTAAGACTTTCACCGTAATGTCGAGAATAATGTTGTACTGGTGTTAGTATGAACCTCACCTGCTTAAGAAATATTTGGTTTGAGTGCACATAAATAACCCTAGCCGCGTTGTCTGCCGGAGTCTGTTGTGTCTCCGAAACCTATAAAATTTAGTCGGTTTTTATGACAGCTGAACTGAATCAGCCAACACTTTCTATTGCTCTTGGTTAAGCCAAGACTCGCTACTTTTCTTCCCTAGTCTAAACTATAATTCGCTGGGTACACTAATTCTGCAAATTATGCCAACGAAAGTCACCACTCAATATTTTCTGCAGACGTGTAACTGACAAAACTGTGGACTGACATAGTGTGCAACATAGTGTCACAGGTTAAGCACGTGATCCAACACTTAACACAGCCAACTACACTGAGGAAAGCAATATGCGAAATCACAGCGAGTCGCTTAAAAAATCTCAAATAGTGTTATCTCTTCATGGCGCACACGGGGAAGACAGAATCTCATCTCTCTCACTCCACTACTTGCCTATACTTTTGCATTTCTCACGCCCTCGCAAACAAGTTGCGACTGTCCCACAGTAGGCAATAAGAAGAGCTGTAACAATACGAGGATCGTCCTACATTTTGCTATTAGCCAATGAAATCATTTTGTTCCCTGCATGGGACATCATTCACACACATACTGACGTCTTTTTCCGTCGCCTGGTTCCCACGTGAGAAACCATGGTGACGAGTGGTAGTCACCTGGGCCGTCATAAGTGGTGGGTAGCTAAACAAAAGCATTCTATTGTCCAGGTGGTAGCGGCCCCTCGTGCCGAGACACGACAAGTTCTTCTCTGGTGACATGGAATGCAGGCTTCGACCACGCTGTTAAAATGTACGTGTAACCTGTGAACTCTAGCTTCTCGATATGCATTAAAGACAATTGACTTCATAAAGCACAATTACCGCTGTCTCTCACTACTTTAACAAATATGATGTGTCGAGTATCAAATTCTAACGACAGTCACCCTTTTTGGGAATGACTCAAACTGAGCCCTAATATTTTCCTAAATCACGGAAAGTTTTATTACTTCACAGTCTCTATAAGAAAGTCATTTCACTGTAGGTGAGGTTTATATAAAAAGAACTTATACGCTGGCTGAAGTCCATTATGTTGTGAGCTGTTCAAAAATGTTCAAAAGTTTGTTAAGCTTATGGGACTTAACTAGGGGGTCATCAGTCCCTGAACTTCCAAACTACTTATCAACTACCTTATACTAAAGACGCCACAAATATCCATGACCGAGGGGGGATTCGAACCCCCGACCGTAGTGGCCGTGCAGACCGTGACTGAAGCGCCTCAGTCTCCTCGGCAGTCTCTTCGGCATTCACTAAAAGATTTGATGTTTCAGGATCTTTTCGTAAATAATAAACACGTCAGTTGATATGAAAACTGATTTTATTTCCATTTAAATGAAGTTTAAACCAATCACATTCTTGCACTGCTAGAAGTATATCAAAACATGGTTTTACTCGAACCTCTTTCTACGTAACCGCGTAATAAAATTGACGACAAATTTTTGTAATTCACAATTAAACAATATTCTTTTAGAATGAAACTTTCACCCTGCAGCGGAGTGTGCTCTGATATGAAACTTCCTGGCAGATTAAAATTGTTTGCCGGAACCGCGACTCGAACATGGGACCTTTGCCTTTCGCGGGCAAGTGCACTACCGACTGTGCTATCCCGACACGACTCACGAAACCGCCTCACAACTTTACTTCCGCCAGTACCTCGCCTCCTACTTTCCAAACATCACAGTAGTTCTCCTGCGAAACTTGCAAGACTAGCACTCCGGTTGCGGCACACAATTTTAATCTGCCAGGAAGTTTCATATCAGCGCACACTCCGCTGCAGAGTGAAAGTTTCATTCTGGAAACATCCCTTAGGCTGTGGCTAAGCCATGTCTCCACCATATCCTTTCTTCCAGGAGTGCTAGTCTTGCAAGTTTCGCAAGAGAACTTCTGTGAAGTTTGGAAAGTAGGAGGCGAGATACTGGCGGAAGTAATGTTGTGAGGCGGCATCGTGACTCCTGTCGGGATAGCACAGTCGGTAGTGCGCTTGCCCGCGAAAGCAAAGGTCCGAGGTTTGAGTCCCGGTTCAGGCACACAATTTTAATATGCCAGGAAGTTTAATATTCTTTTACTTTAAATATGCAAAAATACAGAAATTAAAATATTACATTTAAGCTTTAACTATTTATCTCAATGTATGTACATGTTTCAGGAAATTTGTATTTAATGTGGTACACAAATTTAAAATCATCCTTTGACTAGTGTTTACAGTGCTCAAATTATTTACATTATTTGTGTTTTCGAAGTGCACACATATCAGTTTTGCCAATATTGTGTAGGCGTACTATTATTGTGACATGGAATTTTACTGTATTTCAGTTTGCGGAAATTTTTTTTATTAATACGGATTTGTATATCGTCGTCGTATTTTTGTTAATTTCGAAGATAGTTTCTTAGTACCAAACGGATTATTAATTTTAGTGCTTAATTTAGGATCCAGTGATATATAAAACATGGTCTGCCCTAATTTATTTAAACAAAATGTACATATGTAATCACATTGTGCAATAGTTATAACATATAGTATTGTTGTTTTTATACAAATTAGTATCTATATAGGTTCAGCAATTTCCGAAACTATGTGTAACGCATTTTTATTGTTTGCAGCTATTATTTATGAAAGTATTAAAAATTGAAAATTACGTAAAAGGACAGCCAGAGTTATGTTTAAATCAACGTACTATTTCTTAAAAGCATTTTACTAATAGTCTTAATAGTATTTCAAACTGAAGGCGAAAATGTGTTATTTTACATGTCCGGTAGCGAAGTTTTGTTTTAGGTATCCGATATTTTGTGTTTGTAATGTTGGCAACAGATTTTTTGTAAGGAGCATGCAACATAGCAGAAACGTTACAAAATTAATTAGAAAGATGAGTGGAATACGATGATTAGTATGAAAATAACATGGAAGTAGGTCAGGTCAGAAATTCTTGACTGCTTATAATACACATGAGGAGTGAAGGTGCATGTCAAGCAACCTATTATGTACAGTCTGAGTTGAAACAACACGACCTATGGCTACAAAAGATCATTATTTATCACGTTCACGCTCCTCTCAGGGGCCCTTCAAGCTGAAATCTATATCTATCGTTAATCAGCTACGTTCACGCTCCTCTCAGGGGCCCTTCAAGCTGAAATCTATATCTATCGTTAATCAGCTACCATGGTAGCCTTTTGATGGCAAGGATGAGGCAAATCATGTTCGTGAAGCTCTGCAACTAATTGACGTCCGAAAAACATTGGTTCACTCGGAGAGGTCTGGTGACTTTCCTTGACGACAGTCCCTCGTGAAACAAGGTAACCAAGTGGATACCATCAAACATCGGAATTCAACTTCTGGCATGGCAGAACTACGTTCAACACAAACATGAACTTCCTTCCTTGCGTTATGAGTAGAACTGATCGGCCGTGTTACCAACTGGCACTGCTCATGAACGGCGACTTACATCTATGTGCAGGATAAATGACAACAACCAAAAGAAGTGCGTTCTTGATGCAGTATACATATACAACGTCACTATATATATATACAGGGTGTCCCAGCTATCTTGTCCCCCCTAAATATCTCTGGAACAATAGCAGCTATTGGCAAACGACTTTCACTGGTTCCTCTATTTTCTTGAGTTCATTGATTTGTGATATGTCTTAAATTTTTATCCTCCAGCTGTTCTTAACTACCATATAATTTACTGCATTACCTACCAGTGGAAATTGAATTAAATCTCTGCGGAAAGTGTACATTTTTCTTCAGAATAGCGTTTTGACTGCTCAGAGTTTAAAAGTCGACCACTGTACGTAACAAGGGCCTTGTTTTACCACTAAAATTAGCAAATAAGGTCCGTGTGAACTACCGGTTACTCCCTGCTATAAATCCTTCTACCCTGGCCCAAACTGAGAACTGACTCGTTTCAAATTACTTCAATAAGTTAGTACTACAGTGGTCAATATACATAGCAGTTCACACGTTATTATAGACAGACATTAATAAGCAAGCCACCACAATTGAACTTATCTTAGAAAGGGGACTAAGAAAACAATAATGACGCAACGGAATTTAGATATAAGAAAAAATGACATCTGTACTAGTTCTCAGCACTTGTGAAGAACAATATTAAATAAAAGAGGGAAGGTGCTCTAAAACTACAATCTATATTCAAATTACGGATTACGCTAAACTTAAACGTGTTTATTCAGGTAGAAAACAAGCAAATTGGGGAACCCAGCCTAAATTATACATGAATTAACGCTACTGGGGGTAAGGATTCACAAACAACACTCATTCTCTCACACACATGCAATGCCACAGCGAAACTCACCAAGTTCAGCGTGCTAAGACGAATCGGAAGCAGGCGCCGCTATCGTAGGCGAAATTCAACAAGTCGGAGGTAGCACAAAACACAATATACAAAACACGTTGAAGCTGGCCCTGGTCTGTCGTGATCGTTTTGAGATCGTGTGTGTGTGTATAGCCAAGTTAAATTACATCTGAATTGGACCGCGAGCAAACATGCTAACGGCGACACACGGCTACGTTACAGGAACGCATTCCACTAAAGGTGAAGTGGCTGAAAATTAGATTCATTATACAAAATTATGGTGGATTCTTAAGTTGCAGTCTGTCAACAATCGATCTAGGTACTGGTTTTATATGAGAAGTGGCGTGAACTCAGGCTACTAGCTGCAAACCCTGGAAGTCGGAACTCGGATCCACGTGGTTCCGAAAACCGATAAAATTGAATAAATTCAGTTTCCGAAAAATAAAGAAAATTAACTACAGCATGAAACCAATAGAAATGCTTAGAATTACATAAGGAAGCGAAGGAATACAGCTACACGTGATAGGGAGCGATTAGGAGAGACGGATGAAGTCCAGTTTAAAAAAAGCAACACAAATATGAAATAATTACACAGTCTGAAAGATAAAATAAGAATTACGGCACGCAACCCATAGAAATGTTTAGAATTACACGAAGAAGCGAAAGACATGCAGCTACACGCGATAGGGAGCGCTCACTCGTAAAAGTGAAATAATTACAAAGTAAGAAAAATAAATTTAAGAATTAAATATTACAGCAAGCAACCCATAGAAATGTTTAGAATTACATAAGGAACCTATTGAAGGAGGTTGTACAAGGTTCAGAGAGAATTACTGACAAAGAAAGTTCGTACTACAAGTCGGAGAAGGAACAGCAACATTAAAATAGGCGGGGAGAGAAGATCGCGAAATATTTGTGGAAATCAGAAGGATACCCTCATAGTTACTTGCCTGATGGGCATGAAACAAACAAGAGTGGAAGCTGAAGGCTTTGTTCTATGAACCAACCACGTGGAACACATATCACTCACGGAAGGAAACGAAGGGAAGATTTTTACATGCACTGTACAAAAATGAACATGTCACCTATTAGAAAACGGGCCCCACAAAGCTAGAAAGTATTCACACAGAGTTCATTCACCGCGACATGATCACAAAAAGTTTTAACACACCAGGCCGTTATCAAACTGCAACTAGAAACACACACTCCGCGTTTATGTGTTGGAAATCACTGAACTGAAAAACGAGAACACATTTCCGCACACGATCTGAGAAAATATTCCCAAAAATGATTCTAAATTCACGAATCTAAGTTAAACCTGCTAGTCAATGAAACGCTAACATCTCCAGAAACAAGATCAGAACCAACCTTACCTCACCAGACGACCAGGCCCGAGTGATCTGCCGCGCGGCCACAGGGGCGCGGGAAGACGCGGGAAGCCACCAGAAACTGGAAAATCCACGAAAATAGCGATGGTGGGGAACGAGAGACTCGCCAACCAGCTCGCAACCAAAGGGTGTGGAAACCTCTTTAGTAGTATCAGCAGCTATCGATACTGAGTCAGAGAGAACGATGCAAAATGAGCTGTCACTCCCCACATCAAACAGCACACACTTAAAGGTAAAACAACTGCACATTGTGATAGGGACAGTGGCATAGCGGAGAAGCCGTACGTATGCCACAGTAATTAATATAATAATAAATTATTAACATAACAAAATAAGAAAAACCTTGCAATTTTAACTAATATTCTAACACATAAAATAAAAATGTTATTCCTCAAGCCTTGATAAGAGTGGGGTTCACGTTTTAACAAAATGATAATCTAGCGACATTAAATAAATTATAACTTTACAGAAACTCTACAAAAAGACAGATGACAGATGACAGACGGTCGTCTTTCAAGTTATAGAGACGAGATCCTTCGAAGCTTTGTTGTGATCTATCCTGGTGCCATAGGTTCCTTCCAGTGGACGATAATCCTAGTCCCCACAGGGCTGCGCCGGTGGACATGCGTGAAGCTGAGGGAATTGAACGAATGGCATGGCCAGCATGCTAATCAGACTTAAAGCCGATTGAACATGTCTGGGATGCAGCTGGCAGACCAGCCTTCCCCACAACGGTTGCAGGGCTGCATGTTGCACTCTTGGAAGAATGGCCACATATCCCGCAAGAGCTAATTGTTAACTCCATACCATTCAGGCCACACAGTTGTGGGTGAACAAAGTGATACTGTGTGTGTACTTGTTTTAAATACGTTCTTCACTCCTATACTGTTCTGTTACCGTAGCCGGTCGTGTCACGTGCTCCCCATGAGGTCCGCGCCTGCTAGAAGTGCCTGCCGCATTGCTTTCTGGCTCCTGGTGTTGCCCTTCATTCTCTATGTGACCATCTTCTGGTGCTTCATTTGTTGTCTGATTCAGCACCATTTTTTCAGTCTGTATTATTTGTGCTGTCATATGCAGATTTATTGCTCCCACAGTTGGCCCGATGCCGTCTTCAGGAGATCTAGTGCTGGAATCCAGGTGGAACTAAGCTGATATCTCGTGTCACGGTTGATAACATTTTGCGTGTCCTATCTTTCATGGATTATTTGACAACACTATCCCAGTATCTGGGAATTTGTGCCAGAATGTTGACATCATCGTAATTTATCAAATGATTTAATTTCAAACAGTGCTGTGTTATAGATGATTTGGAAGCTTGTTTGGTGTGTCGCTTGTGCTCCTTACTTCTGACGGTCCTGGTTGTTTGGCCAATATGTGACAAACCACACTGGCATGGTATGTGGTAGGTTCCCGGTTTGTATAGGCCTAGGTCATACGACGAGAGTCTTAATCTTGGGTGGTGGGCAGAATACGCTTTTAACATTATACTTGAGAAGTATTCTGGCAACCGTCAATAAATTAATACAGCTGTAATTTAGTATTCTTTTCATAAAAGGAAAATGTTATTCACATTTTTAATAGCAGCAACCACTTACAGTCTAATCCCTCTTATTGGCTTTATTCATCTTTCTCCGCTACTTTGTGTGCAGGAAAACAGCGCCATAGTTGAAGGTAATGTTAATATATATATATATATATATATATATATATGTGTTCTTAATGAATGTCAAACTCATAAATGTTGATGAGGAATACACTATAGTCTCTTAAAAATAAAATATGTAAATGCACAAAGAAAAACTATGATATGAAAAGAGTTCAAGGTTGCTCAAATATGGACGTAAATACATAACCTGAGTGACTGAAAGCCAAGTGCTGAGATTGAGCAGGCTGTAATAATAATCAACATTCACTTCTGTGTAATCTGTTTGGATTCTACGTGGAGTGAAAAAGACAAGAGTGAGAAAGACTCAAAATGTGCATGATCGTTGCTGCCATATTATAAATGTGAAAGAAGCTCTGTTTTTTACGTCTTCACGACTAAACCACTTAACCACTTTTGATGGAGAAATTGGGCTACTTCAGAAAGTGTATAAGACATTTTGAGTACATGCCTAATACTATACGTTTTAACATATTTGAATACATTGGTTACACGTCAACATCTTCAAAAAACCGTACCGATTTCGATGAAATTATAATCTCTATATATAAAAGGAAGTGTCCCGATTGATTGACTGACTGAATGACTGACTGACTGACTGACTCATCATCGCCCAGCACAAACCACTGAAGATAGAAACACAAAAATTTGTGGAGGGTGTTCATCACACTCTGTAGGCGTCATTTGAGAAGCGATTTTTCGATATTCCGTTCGTAAGGGGGTGAAATAGGGGATGAAACGTTTTTTGAAAATACATAGCTATTTAGGCAATTTTGAAGCTAGAACTACAAAATTTCGGATTTTAATTCAGGGTTCGAATTTGAAAGACACATGTTTCGGCATTTTTGAAATTCGACAAATAAGGGGATAAAATAGGTGACGCAAAAAATTGATTTTCAAAAATATCTTGCTGTTCTCTAATTTTAAGCTACAACTACGAAACTTCGGATATGGAATTTTGGTCAGGATTAAAAATCTATGATTATAAGTATTTTTGGAAATTAAACAAGTAAGAGGGTTAAATAGAGGATCAAAAATTCTTTTTGAAAACACGTTGCTATTGATACAATTTTGAAGCTAGAGCTGCAAATATTGATATTTGTATAGTTGGTTAGACGATAAAATTACGTTTTTCGGTATTTTTGGAAATTCAACCGTCAATGGGGATAAATTGGAGAAGGAGTGTTTTTGAAAATATGTTGCTATTTAGGCAATTTTGAAGTTAGAACTACAAATTTTCAGATTTGGATTCGGGGTTCGCATATAAAAGACACGTGTTTCGGTATTTTTGGAAATGAGACTTTAAGGGGGTGATGAACGGGATGCAACAATTGATTTTCAAAAATACGTTGCTGTTTACTCAAATTTCGAGGTATAATTACGAATCGTAGGATATGGACTCTTGATTAGGATTAAAAAGACACGTGTTTCGGTAATTTTGTAAATTCAAAAACTAATGGGGTAAAAGAGGGGATCCAAAATACTTTTCGAAAACACATTGTTGTCAAGACAATTTTAAAGCTAAAGCTACAATAATTGGTATTTGTAATGTTCGTTAGAATTTAAAAAAAATGAGTTTCGGTATTTTTCGATATTCAACCATCAAGGGGGTTAAATTGAAGAGGGGATGTTTTTCAAAAATCTTTTGCTATTTAGACAATTTTGAAGCTACAACCACAAAAATTGGCATGTTTTCTTTGTAAGAATTAAAAAGACACGTGATTCGGTATTTTCAGAAAATTAATCAATTAGGGGGTGAAATGGGGGATGAGACATTTTTTGAAAATACATTGCTAATAAGCCAATTTTGAACCCAGAATTACAAAAAAATGGTATTTGAATACTTGTTTGGAAATTCCGATTTGGACTCTTGGTGAGGATTTAAAAACTGCGTGTTTCAGTGTTTATAAAAATTCAACGATTAAGAGGGTCAAACAGAGGATCAAAAATTCTTATTGAAAATACGTTACTATTGGGACGATTTTCAGGCTAGATCTACGGAAATTAATATTTGGCCTGTTGGCCAATTGAAAAAGTAAAAGAATGTATTTAGGTATTTTTGGAATTTCACACATCAGGATTAAAAAGAAACAACTGGTGCAGACCAACCAGCCTACGCATGCGAAGCAGCGGGGGTTCAGCTAGTCTCTATATATAAAAGGCAATTTCCCGATTGACTGACTGAGTGACTCATCATCGCCCAGTCAAACTCACTGAAGATAGAAACTTGAAAGTTGTAGACGTTGTTGATCTTACTCCGTAGGCGTCATTTAAGAAGATATTTTTCGATATTCCGTCCGTAAGGGGGTGAAATAGGGGATGAAACTTTTTTTGAAAATACATTGCTATTTATGCACTTTTGAAGCTAGAAAAACAAAATTTCGGATTTTAATTCAGGGTTCGAATTTAAAAGAAGCTTGTTTCGGGATTTTTTGAAATTCATCCAATAAGGGGGTAAAATAGGGGACGCAAAAATTGATCGTCAAAAATATGTTGCTGTTCATTCAATTTCTTTGTACAACCTTGCAACTTCGGATATGGAATCTTGGTAAGGATTAAAAATACACTGGTTTCAGTATTTTTGGAAATTCGACAAGTAAGAGGGTAAAATAGGGGATGAACATTCTTTTCGTGAACACATTGTTGTCCAGACAATTTTGAAGCTAGACCTGCAAAAATTGATATTGGTATTATTCGTTAGAATTTAAAAAATACATCTTTCGTTATTTTTGGAAATTCAACCATCAAGGGGGTTAAATTGAAGAGGGGATGTTTTTCGAAAGTCTTTTGCTGTTAAGGCAATTTTAAAGCTACAACCACATAAATTGGTATATGTTTTCTTGGTCAGAATTAATAAGACACGTTTGTTTGTTTGTTTTGTAAATCTATCGGACCAAACTGTGTGGTCATCAGTCCATAGCTTACAAACTACTTAAACCTAGGTAAACTAAGGACAATACACACACCCTTGCCCCTGGGGTGACTCGAAGCTCCCACGGCGAGCCACCGCGTGCTCCGCAGTGAGACGCTTTAGACCGCTTGGCTACTCCACAGCGTCCTAAAAACGCGTGTTTCGGTATTTTCAAAAAATTAATAATTTAGGGAGTGAAATAGGAGATGAGACTTTTTTGAAAATACGATGCTACTCTGCCAATTTGGAACCCAGAACTATAAAAAATGATGTAAACGAATGTATACGAAGGTTTTCGCGGCCATTGTCATTGTTTATAAAACTCTTCTGGGCGTTGGGCCGCATCGTCAATATATCAAGTACTTCACCGACGTTTCGGCCACTATTGCAAGCTGCCATCTTCTGGGTGTTACGTTTACTGTAAACGTAACACCCAGAAGATGGCCGCTTGCAATAGTGGCCGAAACGTCAGTGAAGTACTTGATATATTGTCGATGTGGCCCAACGCCCAGAAGAGTTTTATAAACAAATTACAAAAAATGATATTTGCATACTTGTTTGGAATTTGTAGACACATGTTGGGGTATTTTTCGAAATTCAGCTATTAAGGGGTGCCATAGTAAAATCAAATATTTGTAAATCTTAAGAGACTTAACGACCAGGACATCAGTCCCTAAGGCTTACAAACTAATTACTGTAAACTAATTACTGTAAAGTAATTTAGAGGAACTTATGCTAATGACAATACAAACACGCATGCCCGAGGGGCGAATCGAGTCCCCGACGGCGAACAGCAGCGTTCACCGCAGCATGGCGCGTCAATATTCACGGCCATTCTGCCGCGGCTACAAGCAGTATCACACAATTCATTATGATAGTACTTAAGCTATATCTATGAAAATTTATGTCAAGAGGGAGAAACAACTGGCACAGACCAATCAGCCTACGCAGCTAATACTACATAATTCAGCGTTTTAGTCACATCGTAAGAAATATAGTTTCTTTTCGTTTATATCTACTTCTCAACCATCACAACGACTGGATGCAGCCCCTGTTTGGTGCTGTTCTTATTTTGTGGTATGACCATTTGCCTACGGCGGATATGTTATTGTACTTGACCTGTAATTTATAAACTTTTTACGTCCTCTTGTCTGAAGATTAGATTAGTTTAGATTAGTTTTTCGTTCCGTAGAGCCATGTTGAGGAGATCCTCGTGAATGTGGAACATGTCAAGAAACAAAATTTACAAGTTGAATAATGGATAATACTAATAATATAAATACAGGTACATACATTTATAAGTTTTTTTTATTTTTTTAAATTTATTTTTTAAATAGCTGATAAAATAATAATACTAATATAGTATGAGTACATGCATCTTTTGGTACAGTTTCACTAATGGAGTAGAAGGAGTTGGCCACTACAAAGTCTTTTAGGTTCCTCTTAAACTGATCTCTATTTGTAGCTAAATTTTTTATACTTGATGGTAAATTATTGAAAATGTGTGTTCCTGACTAGTGGTCACCTTTTTGTACTAAAGTAAGTGCTTTTAAATCCTTGTGTAGATCATTTTTATTCCTAGTATTGTATGTATGAATTGAGCTGTTTGTTGAGAAAAGGGATATATTATTTATTACAAATTTCATTAAGGAATAAATATACTGAGAGGCAGTAGTTAATATATCCAGGTCTTTGAAGAGGCTTTTGCAGGACGTCCGTGAATTTACTCCACAAATAATACGTATTACACGTTTTTGGACTCTGGAAACTTTTGACTGTCTTGAAGAGTTACCCAAAATATTATACCATATGACATTACGGAATGAAAGTAAGCAAAGTATGCAAGCTTTGTTATTTTTATGTCTCCTATGTCTGATAACACTTGTATTGAAATTAGAGATTTGTTGAGTCGCTTCTGCGGTGTGCTCCTCCCAACTAAATTTATTATCAAGCTGAGTCTTTTCAAAGTTTAATGACAATGAGTTGGCTTTAAACCATTTATTAATGTTCATGAAAATACCATTAGCAGACCTTTCTATAACTATGCCTGACTTACTTCTTATTGCAATACTTGTATCAGCTGCAAACAAAACTAACTCTCTTTCTGGTAGTGTAGCTGATGAGAGGTCATTAATGTACACAAGAAAAATCAATGGCCCTAAGATGGATCCTTGTGGGACACCACGTGTAATTTCTTCCCAATCCGATGACGATTTTTGGCGCAATTCACCTGAAAAAGGTGTACTTTGTGACAGTGGAACCTGGATTACATTCAACTGTAACTTGTGACTGAAGGCTGGAGTTGTTTAAAAATATATACATGTGGCGTCTGATCCGAAAGAACAGACATCATTCTGATCCTGCAGTTGTTATTCTTTAATATTCACAGAATATACCTCATCAACTGCGATTGGGCAAAGCTGAAAATGTGTACCCAGCCGGGATTCGAACCCGAGTTCCTGCTTTCTAGGCAGCTGGCTGACCCCTACACCACTGGGGACACAGTGATCACCGCACCTGCAAGGACTACCTAAGCACGCCTCCCGTCAGATACAAATTCCCAGCTTCACCCTGCCCACAGTACTCAAACTCGTAGTCATGAAACTAATTCCCGTAAGAGTAAGGGCTTCAAACTTGCCCACCCCTCCCCACTAATGATATATGTATATATATAATATGCTGGTGACAGGCAATGATCCTATCGTTAGTGGGGAGGGGTGGGCAAGTTTGAAGCCCTTACTCTTACGGGAATTAGTTTCATAAGTACGAGTTTGAGTACTGTGGACAGGATGAAGCTGGAAATTTGTATCTGACGGGAGGTGTGCTTAGGTAGTCTTTGCAGGTGCGGCGATGACTGTGTCCCCAGTGGTGTAGGGGTCAGCGCAACTGCCTAGAAAGCAGGAGACCTGGGTTCGAATCCCGGCTGGGTACACATTTTCAGCTTTGTCGAATCGCAGTTGATGTCATATATTCTGTGAATATTGTTTATAAATGTCTCAATAAAAATATACTGCACATCGTATCAAAGAGCTGTAAAGAGCCGATGTTTTGCAGTCAGTCTGTAGCTCAGACCCCCAACAGGGCAGGGAGAGCCCTGTGTCCAGTTAGCGAGCTGACGGCGAGTATGCGTTCGCCTCCCGTGATGCCCCCCACACGCCTCCCCCCACCGCCCTTCAGAACCGCTCAGTAACGCCGGCGCGTTATTCGGTTACTGCAGCTCCACCGCCACTCTGCCATTAGGGAATGAAAGTAAGCAAAGTATGCAAGCTATTTTATTTTTATGTCTCCTATGTCACAGATTTGTTGGGTCGTTCCTGCAGTTCTGTGGTGTGCTCCTCCCAACTAAATTTATTATCAAACTGTAATCCCAGGAATTTAATACTGTCAACCTCTTTTATCTACTCTTCTTCATACTTTATGCTTATGATTACGGGAAATCTCTTACATGTTCTGAACTGCATGTAGTGAGTCTTGACAAAGTTTAATGACAACGAGTTGGCTTTAAACCATTTTTATGAAAATACCATCAGCAGACCTTTCTATAACACGACATCTGCTAACAGAACAAACTCTGCTTCATGAAAATACCATTAGCAGACCTTTCTGTAACATGACATCTGCTAACAGAACAAACTCTGCTTCTGGTAGCGTAACTGATGAGAGGTCATTAATGTACACAAGAAAAAGCAATGGCCCTAAGATAGATCCTTGTGGGACACCACATTTCTTCCCAATCCGATGATAATTGTTGGCTTAATTCACCTGAAAATTGTGTCCTTTGTGACAGTGGAACCTGGATTACATTCAATTGTAACTTATTACAGAGGGCTGTAGTTGTTTATAAATCTGTGAATAAAAACATGCTGCACATCGCATCAAAGAGCCGATGTTTTTCAGTCAGTCTGTAGCTCAGGCCCCCAAAAGGGCGGGGAGAGGCCTGTGTCCAGTTAGTGAGCTGACGGCGAGTATGCGTTCGCCTCCCGTGATGCCACCCACACGCCTCCCCCTACCGCCCTTCAGAACCGCTCAGTATTGCCAGCGCGTTATTCGGTTACCGCAGCGGCACGGCCGCTCTGCCGGCACGCGGGACAAAGCCTCCCGCGCATGCGCACGCGCGCAGTATTAGAGCGGCGCTCTCCCTTATTTACGCCACGCGCCGTTCCCTCCTTTTATAATTCCACTTTCATTTCCCCGGGCCGCGCCGCCACCGAGCCGCGCCGGGCCCGTTGTTATTCATATTTTTCTGGTCGGCCCGCGGCTCCGGTTGTAGCGCAGGGACCTCGCAACTTGGCGCAAGTTTCCCGCACTTTATTGTCTCTTATTCTCGCTGCTTTTGTGCGCGCGCGGTGTTGTATTTAAGAGCGCCTTTGGCGGGCGCAAATTACCATCGACCAGGCTCCCCCCCTTCTACCCTCCCCCTACCCCCACCCTACCACCCACCTACCGGAACAGCCCACAGTGGAGCGCGCTGCACTCTCCCTGCACACACGTGTGCATCCGCGCGGTAGGGATTTTCCACTCGCATCGCGCGCGCGTTAATTCGCAAAGCTGCAGTCGACAGCCGGATTAAAAATATTATCATAAAGCCCGGGAAAAGTATAATTTATCGAGGCCATTAGCAAAACAGATTTGTAGCTTTACGAAAAAAAAAAATACTTCGCGCTTCGAGAGCGACTTTGCTGACATCGGAGCCAAATTCCCGAAAATTTATTGAACAACACCAGCTACCGAACTGTAACGCGAATCTGGTATTCATCAATAGGGAAACAATATCGGTCGTATGCCTGTGGCTTATTAAAGTAGTAATCAACCTGGTGGTCATTACACGCTTTAGTTGTTAGAGGTATATCGTGGACCTGTACCACAGCTGGATACTGAAGGACTGATGCACGTGAATTATGACTAAGTATTTAGTACACTGCAGAACGATTTGATTTAGATATCTGTATGATGTAAGTATTGGCAGTTGACTCTAAATAATGAGAAGTGTGAAGTTGTCCACATGAGTACGAAAAGAAATCCGTTTAATTTTGTCCACATGATAAATCAGTCTAATGTAGAGACTGTAAACTCCACAAAATACCTAGGATTTACAATTGTTCCTGACTTAAATTGGAAAGAACACGTAGATAATGTTGAGGGAAAGGCGAACCAGAGACTGCGTTTTATTGCCAGAACCCTTAAAAGATGCAACAGAACTACTAAAGAAACTGCATACGCTACGCTTGTGCGTCCTTTTATGGAGTATTGCTGCCCAATGTGAGATCCTTATCAGGTGGGTTTGACGGAGGATATCGAAAGAGACCACACAAGCGCAGCTCGTTTCGTATTGTCACGATACAGGGGAGACAGCGTTACGGAAATGATACACGATCTGGGATGGGAATCATTACAACATCGGCGCTTATCGCTGGGGCGTGGGCTACTTATGAAACTACAATCGCCAACATTCTCCTCCGAATGCGAAAATATATTGTTGACTCCCACTTGCCGGCCGCGGTGGCCAAGGAGACTGAGGCGCTCCAGTCACGGTCTGCACGGCCACTACGGTCGGGGGTTCGAATCCTCCTCGGGCATGGATATTTGTGCCGTCCTAGTTCGTAAGTAGTTCATAAGTAGTTTGTAAGTTTAGGGACTGATGACCCCGTAGTTAATTCCCATACACTATACAAACATTTGAACATTTTTGACTTCCACTTACAAAGGTAGATATGATCATCAGAATAAAATACGAGAAATCAGAGCCCGAACAGAGAGATTCAGTTGTTCATTCTTCCCGCATGCTATTCGAGAATGGAATGGGAGATAAAATAGTATAACGGTGGTTCCATGAACCCTCTGCCAAATGTCATTTGCATGTAGATGTAGATGTAGGTGTAGACACACTGTAAAGAGTTAAGTCGTATGGCATTAATAACTGGGAGAACCAGCAAGTTCAGCGACCTAAATGAAAAAGTTTTCTCTATCCTTCTCGCCCAAAGGCACGTTTCCTTCGTAAATTTCTCGTCCTATATGCAGATATACAAAGATGAAAAATATCGATGCTCCATTTGCATGTAAAGTTCGAATTATTCAACCATTACTAACATCTCCGCAAATATGAATTGCTCTTCCAAATGCTATTTCAATGTTTGGTGTTATAATGTAAGGTTAAGAATAAACCTGTGATAATTTTAATTAATAAACATAGTTAATAGTGATCAAAGATTTCATGAACTATGTATTGAGGAGTCTGTGCCAAATGTAGCTCACTATAATGGATAGGTTTGTAGTAATGTGTCTTCTTCGTGTTACAGATGATGGAGGAATGGATGAAAGGTATATTTATGTGGGTGTGTTGGAAATAAAGGTTGAGGTACGGGGGAGGAAGGACGGTATGCAAATGGAGTATGCAAATGGTTTGTTCACTTGATATTAAAGGATAGGGGTGGCTAACCCACCATCAAACATTTAATTAATTTATCATCTCGTTTGCAAGTATTAAAACCCATTCAGCCGGCCGCGGTGGCCGAGGAGACTGAGGCGCTCCAGTCACGGTCTGCACGGCCACTACGGTCGGGGGTTCGAATCCCCCCTGGGGCATGGATATTTGTGCCGTCTTTAGTATAAGGTAGTTGATAAGTAGTTTGTAAGTTTAGGGACTGATGACCCCGTAATCAAGTCCCATTAGCTTAACAAACATTTGAACATTTGATTTGAAACCCATTCAGAATTGTGTAAAGGGGGGTTAACTAATTTTAATGATTTGAGTAAAGAAATTTGTTTGGAGTCGTTTTATTCAAATGAACGTCAGAGTTGAAAGCAAGGTACACACAACTGAACACAGGAAAAAATATACGAATTTACAAAACATAATATACACTTCTACAGCAAGTGACTGGTAAGTCGAAGATAATTGTATTTGATTCTAAACACTTGTGATAATCCAAATTTAACTGGAAACCTTGGCATAATCGAGAGGAATATTCCGATACCAGATTTCTATGAGTTTACCTAACGTTTTCAATAGTCCGAAAACATGAATATCCCTCGAAACACTAACAAATGCACGCGATACTGTACCAAAAGGTGCTGGCTGGCGATGTCAGCAACACGACGGCTGGGCGGCGGCTGCGAGTGTAGCTGGAAGTCAAGGACCCGGAGGTAATTCAGCTTCGTATTCCAGATAAGAAGCGATATTTAACTAATGTCAGCCAACTTCGACCCCGGCGGATCTTAGTGCCTACGCTCTCACTCGTTCGGCTATGTCACCACTACAAACAATTTACATGTAAAATACGAATGTACTTTAGGCAGAGATGACACCAGAACTGTCACAATCGCAATTAGCACGTCGGTGCGTCTAATATCAGGTAGGCTGCCCTTGCTCTCGGCTTGCTAATACTCAGCGCTATTAGGACAAGTTTTGGAGCAACTACAAAAATTGTACCATAAACTCTACGTACTGCTGTCCGAAGACAAGTATAAAACTGAGAGCAGAAGAGAAGCGTCTGCTCTCCTCGGCAGCCCAAACACCAGTCTTCTCTCCACTTCTAAAATCTCCGTCTCCTCTCTCAAAAACCTCCAGGCTCCACCTGTCTCTACTGAAATGCCAATTCACAACTAGGCGCCCAAGTACGGCCAATCACGACTTGTGTTCGTGAGTCGCACAGCCGAAACCCCTTACTATAAAACAGCAATCAATGGCCAGCTCTCCCGCGTTTCCACCGGTCAGGCCTAGCCCTTCCGTCCAGCGTTCTCACGGTAGCGGCGGATGGCCTTCAGGCACCTTAGAAAACACGGCCAGAAATTGTTCCCAGCAAGCAGCCAAACTCCCTCACTATTGTAGAAGTGCGGTGCTCGCCAGCTTAGCGCCAGATACGTACAAAGTACGCCAACTCGGCGCCAGACGTCTTAGTTCTCCCTTCGCAAAGCACCATACGCCGTGTATTATATTGATCCAGACGCTCCCGCCTAGACGACGCCAGATACTTGGAAGGCTCACGCCTCAGTTCTACCTGGCCACTGTGGCCTTTCGTCGTAAGGCGTCTTCCGGGAACCGCTCACCCTCCGAATAAGAGTGTCACCGTCGTGCTCGCCACCGGTCGCCGTTAGCTCTGAATGCGTGTTTTTCTACCCTGCTACAGACCTCACGCAACCAAGTAACAGAATATTTCTCTTTCGCAAGCTATTAAATCGATAACCTACTAATAATCTAATAAAATTAACAAGGTTGCGTTGTCCTTTTACTGTTGGCAAGCAACGTGGCAGTACTGAAGTTCAAAATGTTCAAATGTTTGTAGAGCTTATGGGACTTAACTACGGGGTCATCAGTCCCTAAACTGACAAACTACTTATGAACTAGCTAATACTAAGGACGGCACAAATATCCATACCCGAGGGGGGATTCGCACCCCCGACCTTAGTGGCCGTGCAGACTGTGACTGGCGCGCCGCAGAGCGTTCGGCCACCGCGGCCGGCAGTAGTGAAGTCTCTCAAGGAGAGGGTGAGACTCGGTGCCAGCAAAATGCCTCCTCTTCAAAAACATTACAGGGGCTGAAGAACTTTATGTCCCGCATCATAATCAACAGTTTCAAATTATAATAATTTGTTTGAATTGCACTTAATTTTCTATAAGTCATTTCTTTTATTCCTTCTGTGGTAGTTTTTGGTTACAATACGCAATGAGTTGGATCACAGTATCAGAAATAATTTTATTGTAATTTTTTTCTGTTATTGACATAAGCTGTATACAACTTCTTGAGAAGTTTGTCCTGAATTACATTTTCACTCCGTAGCGGAATGTCCGTTGATATGAATATTCCCAGCAGATGTTTTGCTGAGATTGTATTTTATCCATAAAGATTCTGAGCTGTATTGTATTTCAATAAAACTTCCATAGTTCTCTGACGTCAGCAATAATACTAGCGGCCTCTGGACGAACATCTGCACTTCGGCGTAGGTACCTGTGAGAATTAATTATAAGTGTGTTATGACAGGCAGTGATGTTCGTATGGGTGCTGTATTATACAGGGTGTGAAATAATAAAAGCAAATATTTTTATATGTTCAGATATAATTTAGTTTATTCTTTTTCTTCTGCAGTCATCCCACTCAACGAATACAAATGTTGGAACCTGATATTTTCCTTTTTGTTGCAACTAAACCGCAAGTGAACGACATCTGATGTCTCCACAGGCAAAACTTCATTATATAAAGTTATCGAGTACACTGCTCTGAATCTATAATTATTTTCACTTATTTATGTTACTCCATGTATAATGCCATAATTACGCTTCGAGGCCAGTAACTTATATACACCACTGGTTATAAAGCAAGACTTATCTGCTTAATTGGTATGTTATACACCTTCAGACACATTTGGATTTTTTGAAGCCTTTGTCACTATTGATGTATTTTGCCTTTAGGTGATTCGAAACTAGATAAGTTGTCCAGAATCGGTCATAATTAAATAATACGCAATGCAAGAGTCGTTGTTATCAGATTATAAACCTGTTGCATTATAAGGATGTGGAATTCCTGCAAGAGGAAAGTGATGTATTGTTCCAACAGGAAAGTGCTCGTCCACACACCCTGAGCATGATGCGCAAATGTGTATGCAAAACGTGCGGAAACTTACCTGGCTATTAAGATTGCATGTTTGGACTACGATAGGACAGCATGTGACTTGTCAACCCACAACTCATTCAAAACAACGTGAACAGGTGGAGCAGGAGTGGGGCAATGTATTCCTAGACAGTATTCACCATCTTCATGACCGAATGTTTGCCAGAATTCAGTGGCGGCTGCTGCTTCTCAAGACTGCGGGTTCACTTCATTAGTGGCGGATCTTTATAGTGGCTGCCCCCTCTCCCCCCCCCATGCTCGGCGACCAAAAAAGAGACAATTTGGAGCTCCTCGGCGAGTGGCGCCGGGAGAAATTTTCGTTAAAAGATCTGCAGAACCTCTTACCTCGACTTATTTGCGCTTGCTTCAACTCGAGCTGAGGCGTCGGCCTACCACGATTCCTCATTTCTCACGTCTCTTCCGAGAGACTGTAAGAAAATGACTCTGTTACGATGAAGAGACAAGCTACATACGGGTTACGTAGCACTGCAAGCAGCACTCCCTCTTAAATCTTACGCATGCGCAAAGATGATCTCCCCCACATCTTTTCAAACAGTTAAATATTTGTTCGAAGAATATAGATGTCAATTACATTCAAAATAGCGTCACAATTGCGAAAACGTACAAAGATGTCTGTCGTGTAACAATATAAAAGTCACTGTTGTTGCCATATTTTTAGAAAAAATATACATAGCATTTTAAAAAATTGCTCACAGTCGTTGTTGATCTCAGTACCTTTGACACCACAGCGCGATGCAGCTAAGCACACGGCTGTTCTTGCTAGGTGGAGAGCAGTCACTTCTTCTTTCTTCGTTTCGGCCATCTAAGGACCAAGCACCAATTTCAATGTTTCCTCCTTTGTTCTTTCTTTTTCTCCAGTATTCTTTAATATTTTCACTTTGCATCCTTTTTCTCTGCTCAGACCACTTTACTCCTGCCTTCTTCTTCCTCCTGCCTTGGAATCATTCCATTTTTAACACTTTCTTCTTAAAAGCTTCTGTTTCTGTTGCATCTATTTCACTTATATTGTTTATTTCCAAATCTTTCCTAACTACTTGAATCCTTGCTATTGTTGACTTCATGTCCCAGAGATATTTAAAAATCTGTTTGGTTAACCTGTTGCTGTTCATTATGTATAAATGTGCAAAGCATAGCAGTCGCCTCTTCCGTAGTGTTTCGGTTACTTTTTCTATTTTGAGATAAACTTCTGCATTACTTCTTAGTTTCCAGACCTCTGTATTTCTTAGTGGACCAAGTATTTTTCGAATGATTTTTTTTCCAGGACTTCAAGTTTATGTAATTTGTAATTCAGTACTAAACATTCACTTGCATAAAGACATTCTGGCTTTACTACTGTGTTGCAGTGGTGTATTTTCAGATTTTTACACAGAGACCTTTTGTCCTAAATGATCCTGGTTATACCATATGCTCTGTCCATTTTATGTAATCTTTCTTCTACAGCAAATTTTTCTAAGCCATTTTCCTGAATCATTTCTCCCAAATATTTAAATTTATTTACCCTTTTTATCGGCCCAATATCTGTTAGTAGGATTACTGGAGCATTTCTTATGTTTGTCATAAAATTTGTTTTCTCTACAGAAATTCTTAAACCTCCTTTGTTGGCTATTTCTTCTAAGAGATTGATTTGGATTGCTGTATTTGTTAGGTTTTCAGAAAGAATGGCAAAATCATCTGCAAATGCTTGACAGTGAATTTCAATACGTGTTTAGTCCCCAGTCCGATTGGTGATAGCTTATGATCTTTTAGTTTTTGTTTCCATTTTCATACTATTTTCTCTAGGACGCAGTTGAAGAGGAGTGGACTTCATTATTATTCATCGTCGTAACTTTTGAAGGCTTTTACAGACGATGTGTCTTTAATTTGCAGTTATATTTTACCATATGTCTTCCTTCTGATGAATCTTCAGTGTGCCAAAAAACAAATGAGGGGCGAATGTTGCTTTCATTCAGGATTAGCGCATGCAAAAGGCGAGGTGCACAATAACTCCACTGTGTTCACTTTGGGACCATTTGTCCGTAACCACCAAAGCTCGAGTAGCCAGGAGCTAGTGTCTTTACCAGCTCCAACGCCTATGTTGAAAGCGGCGTTTCCCCTCGACCCACCCTTCGCGGGGGCGACCATTTGCTGTCTCTAGGGGCTCAGAAGATAATATGAACCTTAGGGTTCATACTGCCGGACAGGCCGAGCCGAGCCGGGATGTGCCGAGCCGGCTAACGCCTAGTCGGCGCACGTCGCCGGCCTGGGTGTTCACACTGCGCGCCGGGCCGAGCCGTGACGGAAAAAGGGGGGAAAATACACTTTTCCGATTTTCACGTTGTAAAAGATTTTGACGCCACATCGTTTTATCAACTTATTTTTTCCTTACGAGCTTTGGTTTGCCTGTGAAAAAATGTCTACTTTTCATTCCACTCGAGTTTTTAGTTTCGTTGAGCTTCTCACTCGATTTTGATCAAAATATGCAGTGAGAAAATCTGATTTTTGGACACATAGAAATAAAATATCTAACCTTTCTAATAAAGCATTCACCTTTTCATAATTCGTAACAGTCGTTTTCAAATTACGCTATTTGTCAAGTACGTGCGCTTGATTTACAAATCGCGTATTGAAAAAGTTGGATAGCTGGCAGGTTACTGTTCTATGCATTTTCGACCATACATTACTGCGAGTGAAATAGAGCTAAAAGTACAGAAAAGTTTTTGAAATGGTAGTGTCACTGATATCTACCTCCTTCACAAGTAATTACGAGTTATCTGAGCGGCGTTAAGCCGCGACCACAAGCCTTCGATCTCGGCGAAAGTTGGGCATTACGTGATGAACTGCAACACGGAAAAAATGAATTGCTGGCCACGTGTGTTGCTCCCTCGTGATGTGTTAATGATAAATAATAAGAAAAATATATAAACTATTTTTTCTTGGGTGGCGACCGATTACAATTGACAATGATCTGCTAATCTTTTACATGAGGTCATACTTTATAAGAGGCACAACAACTGATTTCTTCTCCACATTATACAATTAATGGAAAAAAATATTTCGTGTTTGGAACGACAGGAAAAGAATAAATTAGTGTTAACTGCGACTTTCGTTTTGATGGAGTGAAATAAAATTTTCGGACAGGTCAGGTCAGTACAGAATGAGCAACGCATGCCTCCTTGTTTCTTGTTTTGTTTTTTGCTTCTTGGTGGGCTTGTCCCCAGCAACAAGGTATCCTCACCCACTCTCAGCTGAAGATCAAGGGAAACGCGGTGGTGAACAAAACTTTTTCATTGCCGTCTACTTAGAGCCAGCTAACAGTTCATTGATTTTGTTATTTTATTTCTATTGTTATCACACTGTAGTGACTAATCGGATTTTAATCACACATAAAACAGTTGGTAATGGACTCATCCCACAAATTTCGACTGACGTTTAGGGGGGGGGGGGGGTTCTGTATGAGAACAGCTAACAAAGATTTCTGAATTTTGTATTCATTTTACAGAATTAATAGTAATACAAGAAAAAATAAAAAGAACATATCTTCAGAAGCGTTGTTTTAAGAAAAAGCTTTCATCCAGAGAGACGTGTATTGGTAACAGGCTGCAGACGTGAGATACTTAATGCTGTTGTTGTCACACTGTAGTGACTCGTCTTATTTTAAGCACATAAGAGACAGGTGGTAATGGACTCGTCCCATGAGTTTCGACTGACATTTAGGAGAGTTTTTCCTTATGAGAACAGCCAAACCAAATTCTAAATTTTGAATTCATTTCGCAGAATAATAATAATACAAGAAAGTATAAACAAATCATATTTTCATAAGTGTTTTAAAAAAATGCTATCATGCAGTGATACTTGTATAGAAAACAGGCTGGAGACGTGAGATACTTGTGCTGCAGAAGCAATACCATAGCCCAATCGGCTCGCGCCGCCGCCGGAGATATTAAACATTTCGAATGTCGTCAGCTCGGCGTGAGCCGGCTGAAGCAGAGTCCTCTCGGCCCGGCCGTCAGTGTGAACAGTGCGATTAAAAACAATGTTAATCTTCCGGCTCGGCTCGGCACGGCACGGCTCGGCTAGGCTCGGCCCAGCCGACAGTGTGAACACGGCCTTAGCCGCGCATGCGCATTGCAACGCTGTGGCCACTGCCGCCTGTAATAAGCGGCCGCGCTACGACTAGTATACCTACTGTCTCCGCGACGTAAAATGTTTCTCATGCGATAAAAATACTTTGAATGCGCATATAAAATGATCTGCTAGAAGAACGAAACGAAGAATGATGGTTTAAATACATTTATTATATTATTTATTTATTTAATTTGTTTCAAGATGACTTGTTTTCGGAGATTTAGTGAACCAGTGATCACATAGGACGCGCCATCCCTTCCAGAATCAGCGCCTGAATTGCCGCCCCTGGTGTCCACAGCTTGCAGTAATGTGGCTGTTGAAGCATGCACCGACAACTGCACTGCACTGTGCCAACAATGAATCTTAAGTGAATGGGGAAATTGTAAGACGGTGCACTACTTTTTATTTTCAGCAGTGTATTTCTCGTGGTGACTCAAAAATAACATTCTACCGGGTGAAGCGAAATTCGGCACTCGTGCGTCGCAACGTGATTCTTCACAAGCCAGCAATAAGAAAATGTCTCCTACAAAATTTCGTCGTGAGCATATTTATGGCAGTAAATGGATGTCGAAAACGGAGATGGGTGCTTGTTCCATTCGTCATAGTGTTTAATAATTAGTCAATTTCATCAACAAATATCTAGGGGATGTAGAAGGTGTCTTGAGGAGCAAAATGAGCATAGAAATCCATAACCGGAAACATCATCCAAGGGAGCTATAGTGCGTCGAATTTCCTGGAAGGGATATCTAGCCTATCTGGAGTGTCCGCGTGGTCTACGGCATCATGCTGCGGACTGGACGGTTGCTCCCGCCATAGGTTAGAGTCCACCCTCCGGCATGTGTGTGTGTGTGTGTGTGTGTGTGTGTGTGTGTGTGTGTGTGTCCTTAGTGGAAGTTAGTTTAAGTAGTTTGAAAGCTTAGCGACTGATGACAATAGCAGTTTTGTTTACAAACATTTGAACATTTTTAGGGCATGTCTCAGACTGGCACAAATTCCCGCAACTTGGCCTCACCGTAGCGCCGTTGAATGTCGTGGTGTCGTGTTCGGGCATGTGTTTCTATGCTCTTTTTGTTGGTCAAGACACCTACCACATTCCGTAGAACTTTATTGGCGTATTGTGTAATTCTGGAACACTCACAAATCTCAGTCTCGAACATTTATTTACTGCCGGACGTAATTTCGAGGCGCGGCGGATTTGCCGCGCGCATTGACGCGCTATGTTCCGATGCAGGAGGCCGTTCCCCGTCGGGGGTTCGAATCCTCCCTCGGGCATCGATGTTTTTGTTGTCTTTAGTATCAGTTAGTTTATAAGTAGTTTGTAGGATTAGGAACAGATGACCCAGCAGTTAAGTCCCATAAGCTTAACAAACACGAAAACTCAAAATTTCTAGAGAAACCTTTTTTTCTTATTTTTGACTTGTAAGTCAATGCGCTACGAAGCCCGAGTGCGAGAATTTCACTCCACCCGGCTTCAGTGTACTTTGCCATTTTCAGACTTTTCAAAATAGGTATTAGAAGTCGTATGACTTCAGATTACGCAGTACCTCCAGATACGCGTAGCTCCTGGATGCCAGTATTCCCAAAGACCAAGGGCAAACGGGAGTAACTATTCTCCGGTAGTGGGAATGCAAGGGAACGATGGAAGTACATACTGCCAGGCATCGTTCTCTTGTAGCCTAGGCATAGCAAAACAGACATAAAGTTGCAACGTTTGTGTTTGTTGTATGGGATGACTGTCCGATGTAGGTGAAAAGGAAATAACAAAAAAATGTCCAAATGTTTGTAAATCTATCGGACCAAACTGCATGGTCATCAGTCCGTAGCTTACAAACTACTTAAACTAAGGTAAACTAACCTAAAGGACAACACACACACCCGCACCGTAGCGAGGCGTCTTAAGACCGCTCGGCTACACCACCGCGGCAAGAACTAACATTCTAATACGAGTTAAGGTATGACATGTAATAATATTTGCATTTATAAACGGACATGTGAACGTTTGTAAATATATTTCTAAGTGTTTGTGAACTCCAACCGGGTATTCAGCTGATGTGCGGAAGTGCCTAATCTACGTCCACGCTGGTCAGCACACCAACGTATATCGATGGCCGACCGCGTGTATTTGAACTGGTGCCAGCATATTTCCCTATGCTGAAAATCTGCAACTTAAAACACGCGGCTATCCGGAAAGGAGCAAGTGTGTAATTAATAGTCACTGTTCAGCATATTTTTTGCGTTTACAATTTAAATAATAATTAACTGTTGACAGTCACACAACTGGTTTTGCTCACTAGCATCTCATTTGAGTATACATGAAGTCACAAGCGATTACATATTTTTCATCACAACATTTAGAAGTATAAACTAGCAGTACAGGCCCCTGATGATTGGATATAGCGATGTGAATTTATAATAAGCTATTAAAACACACGGTATTTTTTACAACACTGCAGTAATTTACTGCTAATAATAGAATTTATTAACTGTGTTTGTCATGCATAGGACCGATTTTGTTTTATTTTACTGCACCACAGGTTAGTCGCCCACATTCCACCCGCCTCGACCCACACAAAAGCTGACCCTCCACACACACACACACACACACACACACACAGTCACACACAAGTGCGCGCGCATGTTTGCACGTACCCACAACTTTGTTTGTTACACTCGGCATATCAATATCTACACACTTCTGTTCCAATGAGAAAAGTGCTTCGCCTATTTTAGTTTCCCTTTACTGGGACCAACAAGAATGCTAAACGACAACAGAGAGCAAGTATTTTACTTGAATTCAAATATTTGTCTCCATAAATGGTGCGTCAGACGTCTCAATTGTTCGTGGTTATAAAAAGGACTCAGTCTGGAACATTAACTACCTTAAATCGTATAAACGTAAGAGATAAGCGCAGGTATTGTCGTATGATTGGGACAGTGCCATTATATTAGGGGAGTCTGCGAATTCGAGTAAGGTTAGAGGCTCTCTTTCGTGCAAATCACGAAATATGAAGAAACTTTAAATTTGTCAGGTAGGAAACAACGCGCACTGTTTGCCTACTGCAGAACGTAATGTGGATGCATTCTGATGCCCAAGTGTGCATTTCTGTATAATTATCACAGATTATGTGGGAAAAAAGGTAGAGAAAAAGCTTTAAGACTCATTCCAGATTAGAAAAAAAACTCGATTTTAATGTGCGTCTATTAGAATGGGCGCTGGATCTTTATAACATATAGGTAAGCATTAGAAACTGTAACGATACACTGAAATTATTTATTTTTTTGTTTATCTTTGATCAGCGATACTTATCGCCTCTGGTTCCCTCTGACTCGCAATGCAACTAATTTAATTTCGTTGGTCATTTTTTACTTAAAAACAAGCGAGAAGACGGAACCGAGATAGTAGTTTTACTCACTCTCTTGTCTATATTCGTTCCGAACGGACGTCTTCCATTCATGTATCTATTCAGGTATTGTCATGCAAGTTGTAAAAATATATTACTTAAATTTAAAATCATCCCCTCTCTTTGGCTTTTATTTAAATGAATCCCTCCACGCCAAATATTTAGTCTCTTAAGGTTTTCAGCTCCTCTACGTCCATAATAGTTAAATGTTCAGACGCCATTACAATCGCTTCGAATTGTCTACAAAATTTCAATCAATCAATCATCCTTATACTATATTTTGCTTGAATTTAGAACCTGCAGTCATTTCTTTAGTAATTTCACGAAGTCCGATCATTTTTAAAAAAAAATTTTTTATCATTACCAGTAGCTATATGTTCCACCCACGGTCACACAACAATGAAAAGCGAAATAAACAGTCTGAACATTGATCTCCTACGGAAAGTATCTCGAACATTCATTTATTAAATAAGACGTAAAAGTTATCATTTCCAGCTTTTACAATACGAAGTTCAGGATACAGCTAGATGCTTTCCGTAAGTTTTATAACGTGCTGTTGATTGTATGGTGCCCAACTATAATATGCAATCCGCGGTTTATTTGGTTTAATGTTCATTTTGTGCTGTTCGTTAACTTTTTTCAAAATTCAAACATTCGGTACCATCACTTCTTTGCCCAAAAAATATAATCGCGGAATCTACTTTTAACAATTATGGCATCATTAATGATATTGGTAAATATAATTATCACTCTTGTTATCCATATATGGTTTTTCTTTAGGTGCCATGATTTGGCCCTGAATTGATTTTCCTCAAATAATGTATTGGGGCAACTGTGAATTTTCCCTATGCAATTTCTAGTCATTTCGAAATTTATGATAAATAAAAACAAAACCTATTTACTAACTATCAACTTTACAATAATCAAAAAGTGTACAGGACACAGAAAATGGTAATTCTTGGTTAGTGAAATATTAATTTCATGGAAGCACTATTTCTCAATAATACATCCCAGAGCTGTAAATTGTACACTGAAATATAAGTAGTGGTATTATAAAAAAAGACGGGTTTCACTTTTATAGCTAATGGGATTTATAAATGTATCATCTAGTGTATTCGTTTTTTCAAAATGTCAAAAACATCTGACGTCACACCTCTGCGAGCGAGCCCTCGAAAACGGAGTTTCGTTTCAGTCAGTAGCGAGCCAGGGTGTGCATCGGACTTTCAAAAGTGCCACGATCCCCCTTGAAAATGTCCTCCGCAGTCGGGTACGAAACGTTGGGCTTCCGTAATAAATCCATAAGACCACGGTATAATAGCCTGGAAATTTTTAGTAATTTTGAAGAAGTGTCAATGATACATTATGTATACGGTTGCGATACTAACAGATTTTTAAAATCTAGTGAAGAAACTGGTTACAAAAATTGAAAAGTTGTCCGGGGTGAGTTTAACATCACGAATGAAAGAAATACAGTGCCACTAAAACAGAAGTGTTGGAACCGATATCCGTGCTTTAAATGTTTATCGTGTGCTCCTGAATCAGTGTGTCAGATCGCGAGTATGTCGCAGGTTGGGAGCCCAGTGCTTTGGTGTAAGCGCGGCAGTGTCAGGTATTGGACGATCAGCGTAGCGCTGTTACATGTGGTGAGCCGGCAGGTAAGAGAGGATGCGGTGCAGCCGGCAGACAGAGGCGTCGGCACGCGCCTGCGCAATCGATGCTAGCAAATGTATGCAAAGCGCCTCCCCCCCCCCCCCCCTGTCACAACACCTCCTGCGATCCCATCGCTGCCGCCGCAGCAGACCGCACGAGCGCAAGTGCCCTCTCTGAGTGCGGAGCACGTCTAGCCGGCGCGGCGGCTGCAAGGAGTGCGGGTGATCACTTTATCTCATGATAAGGAGGATGGTTCACCAAATAAGAAGGAAAGGCCTCTGACATTTCTATCCGCTTTTGATGGGACCATACCTGAAAGAGGAGTTTCACAACTTACCTGCTTCTGGGTAATCAATTAAAACCAACGTCTATACGGCCAAACTTTCAGGAAATATTCCTCACACACAAACAAAGAAAATGTGTTATGTGGACATGTGTCCCGAAACGTTTAATTTCCATGTTAGAGTTCATTTTATTACTTCACTTCAAATCACATTAATCATGGAATGGAAACACACAGCAACAGAACGCACCAGCGTAACTTCAAACATTTTGTTACAGGAAATGTTCAAAATGTCCTCCGTTAGCGAGATTACAAGCATCCATCCTCCGTCGCATGGAATCCCTAATGCGCTGATGCAGCCTTGGAGAATGGCGTATTGTATCACAGCCGTCCACAATACGAGCACGAAGAGTCTATACATTTTTTACCGCGGTTGCGTAGACAAGAGCTTTCAAATGCCCCCATAAATGGAAGTCAAGAGGGTAAGGTCAGAAGAGCGTGGAAGCCATGGAATTGGTCCGGCTCTACTAATCCATCAGTCACCGAATCTGTTGTTGAGAAGCGTACGAACACGTCGACTGAAATGTGCAGAAGCTCCATCGTGCATGAACCACATGTTGTGTCGTACCTGTAAAGGCACATATTCTAGCAGCACAGGTAGAGTATCCCGTATGAAATCATGATAACGTGCTCTAGTGAGCGTAGGTGGAAGACCATGAGGCCCAATCAAGACATCACAAACAGTTCCTGCCCAAACGTTCACAGAAAATCTGTGTTGCTGATGCAGTGACTGCAAAACCACGTTCGTGATGAACACTAACCAGTTGATGCTGCGTACTGATGTGCTTGATGCTACTACTGTAGAGCAATGAGTCGCATGTCAACACAAGCACCGAAGTCAAAATTACCTTCCTTCAATTGGGCCAACTGGCGGTGAATCGTGGAAGTACAGTACATACTAACGAAAAAAAATTTGATATTTTGACAATTGTCTGCACGAATTATTTCAATTTACATTGAAAGAGAAATACTAAAATGAGCTCTAACATGGAAATTAAGCGTTTCTGGACACATGTCCACATAATATATTTTCTTTCTTTGTGTGTGAGGAATGTTTCCTGCAAGTTTGGCCGTACCTTTTGTAACACCCTGTATATCGAAATGAAAATTTTTCAATCCCGTCCGTGCTTTTGCTGTACTCTAGAAAGGAATCAAAATTATCTTCCATCCCGCACAATTACACGTCTTGACTTATTTAGACGTACATATGGCTAACACGTAAATTCTTCGCAATTGCTGAGTACGCATGGTAATTGGATACAATACATCCTTTTCCTTCACTTCCTTTCCCGCCTCCACCGCCCCCCCCCCCCAAAGAAACCATCTTCCTCTTCGTCTTTAAATGTTACTTCTGTTTTCTATTTTTTATTATTTTGTCATGTCTGCATTAATTAAGAGAGGTATGAGTTTGAGTGACCTGTAGCCGGCCTGCTGGGAGACGGTTCGCGCCGGACGGAGCGGTCGGTAGTGTCATAACGCACACAGTTTCCTCGTCTGCGAGAACAACAAGGTAGCATTGCGACAGGGAAAGTGCCTTTCCCAGCCGCAGTACGCTGTAATAGCTTAGTAAGTGGAAGCGTCAGGACCTTTGGAGAGAAATCGGACGGGTACGTGCCGAAACACTAGTAACATATGAGAAGGAGCCTTGAGAAGGCGTATATAAGGAGTCTCAGCCCAACACAAGTCAGTCAGAATAAGCTCACAGAGCAGTAGCCCATGTGAGTGGTTGCAAATGAGCCGAAGAAGGTAGGCTGTAGGAAGGCAGCGAGAAATGAAACAGTCAGCCAACAGCAGGGTCATCCAGCAACATCTACCGTGGAGCCCTCCACAGTAGTCGACGCCCGCAGCATCAGTCCCCAGATGTCACCATGTTGATAACTCGAGGAATGCAGCAGCAGTAAAAGCTATCATTGGTGAGAGGTACCCAAGGGGCAAAAGCATTGAGCTAAGTAACAATTTCATTTAAAGTATTTCTTTGTGAGGAACAGAGGCAAGTCATCATCTGTCTCCAAGTGGATATTGACGTTATCCTTTCTGTAACTAGGTACATACATGACCAAGCTTTATGTCTCCTTATAGCTGTGGATCAGCTATTTCATTCACTGTGCGTCAGTTATAGCTGTGCGTCAGCTAACTGCAGTCACTGTATGTCAGTTGTGGGGAAGAACGAATATATAGCTCATTCGCAGTACGTTGATGATAATTGAGTAAAAGGAGCAGCAGATGTGAGACACCTCTCCTAATAAGGCTAAAGGGAAATAAATACATTTGTCAAATCAATTTGTACTCGATTTAGCACCTCTCTTATCTCTGTTTACCACCACTGTTTTCCTGAGGAGCCTCTATCTCCCTCTCACTCCGTTAACAGGGAAAGTAGTAGCCAGTACCCACATGTCGTCAATGTACCACCCTAGGGACACGACAATTATTCTTTCGAAAAAAATTAAATGAAGAGAAAGAAATGAGATAATTGAGAAAACAGAAGCTACAATGTGGAGCTCGATCGTTTTACATCACCAATAGGTATGTAACTAATGCAACTTTGTTTTACTTTCCATAAAATACCACTACCAAAAAACCAAGAGACGAACACTGAAGAATCTGAAACTTACTTTTAATATCTTTATTTAAGCCAATGATTACCAAATTTCTCGTTGTTTCGACGACCGGTTTTGCTCAGTGATGACCATTTTCAAGTCTACAGAAAATCAGAAACAGGAGGACACTTTTAGTAATAAACTACCTTATAAAACATAAATAATGCACTAAGTCATCAGTATATAGAAACGTGTTTAAAAATATTATACACCATACCTGTTGTTACGTTCCTTAATATTACAATAAGGAATATAACAATAGGTTTGCTGTATAAAACTTTTAACACGTTTTTATATCTTGATGAATGTAATGCATTATTACGGTAGTTACTAAATGTCCTCCTGTTTCTGATTTGCCGTAGACTTGAAAATGGTCATCACTGACCGAACCCGGTCGTCAAAACAACTAAAAATTTTTTGATCTTTGGCGTAAATAAAGATATTAAAAGTAATTACAAAAAGGATCACTGACATAAATTCACAACCATGTCGCACCTTGTGAAACTAAAACTTATGTAGACTGATAATTGACTTAATTAATGATACGTGGCCTGCAACAACTTTCGAGATTTTTGTTCTACATTTCATTGTTGATTAATTTTAAATTAATTACCAGCTATAACTGAAAATCTCTTTGTTGACGAGAGTTGTCAAACATGGCAACTTTTGTACGCACGCCGACAACATGAACTAGATCCTCATGTAAGTGTTAAGTATAGCAGACGTCCACCTTGCCGAAAATTAATTTAACTACTAGCTATTAGCGTATTGTGAGGAAATATTTTATGTGGAATTTATCGATGTGTTGCTAGTGTAGAATTTCATGGAAGGGAATAATTTTATTGACGTGTGAAGTAAAATAATGGTTAAGACTAGTAGGATAGCGAAACCATTAGAAATGGAGTCTATAGATAATGTAACAGGCGAAAATATTTTTGGCAAGGGTAGTAGTACCAATCCCATAATGAGTGAGCACAACCGTTGCAACGGACGTTCACTGTGTGTTAACTAACAATTCAAGCGCCGTAGTGACAACAATCTATTAGTGGAATGTGCTATCACCTGTAAAAACCACACGAAAATGAACATGGTATAAACAAATCACAGTTATAATCAGACAGTGCAAGTGGACACTAACACAAAATTCTTATAGACGCTGCAAAGCGAACTAACATTATTATTTAAGGACTGACACTAGTGTTTGTTTTCGATTATTTTTTCCATGGAATCGAACGAGAGGCGGACGGGTGAGTTGGATCCATCGCCTGGTGCAACAACGCACGGGGCGATCACGGCATCCAATCGCATGCGAGGAGCGCGCTGGGCACCGAGACTCAGCTAGCGTCAAGGACAAGAGGGGCGGGGCACAATCTGTCTCACGTGCGCTACAGCTGTCACGCGTGAAATGTGGGTGCGCCTAAAAAATAATGGTGCGATACTTGAGTGCAAAGGCTCATTTTGATTTATGAGCTGAATTGGCGAAAGAACAAAACAAATGACATTTAAAAAAGGCAAATAAAAAAAAACGTTTTTTCATTGTACTTAATTTAACCCTTCAATAGTCTATTGTTATTCAGACTGTAATATATGTATGCCCTATAAGAGGTGACGAAGTTTCCAGACGATTTGATACAATATTTCAAACTATTTCTTTCAGCAATTATGAAGCTAAAAATCAATGCATAAAAATATTAATATTTTATGTTACATATTAAAAAAAATCAAGAAAAGTTACTTTTCATATTAATATTCAAAGAAGTGATCTGTAAATGTTAGCAGATAAGCAATATAAATTTTTGAAGACATAGTTAAGCCTTAACGAAGATTGGAAGTGGGCTTGTCGTAACTTCCACTCTTCGCAGAGGCAATATAATGTTAAAAAAGTGTACAAAATGAATAGTTTTACCTTTAAATTCTTTACATTTCACTAAAATAATAATTGAGTGTGGCTCATTGGCTTAGAGCAAGTCTTTCAATTCGACGCCACTTCGGCTACTTGCATGTCCCTAGCCTACCCCAGTTATCCAACCGGGGAAAGGGGACCTTCAGCTTAACGTGGAATCCGAACTACGTGTCGTTCCGGGCGACTCCTCACACCGTTGAGAGGTGAATGAATGGTTAAAATGCAGCGTGAAAAAATGCGAGGTCCGACCGAGTTTTAAACTCGACACACTTGGGTTTCCAGTCGAGCGCTTTACCCCAAGACCACCGGGCCCGACGTAGTTCACTGGAAGTTTATATATATATATATATATATATATATATATATATATATATATATATATATATATATATATATGTATATATATATATTAATTTTACAATTCACTTAAAAATATTAATTCTTATTAATTCTTTCTGTAACATAATTCAAAGATTAATTAAAATCTGTGATAAAAAGAAGACAATTTAGATGTATCATTGTTTTGTGAAGCAGCGGTGTACTAACTCGTGTTGTTGCTCTCGATTACGTTGGATGGAATATATAAGCTGGTATGATTTTCAGAATAATGAAGTTGCTTATTGAAAGTTAAAATTCTTGTATTTGCTTACATTATTTCTTGATAATGTCTTTACAAATAAATACATAAATAAAAATAAATGAATTTTTTCATTAATATGAATTTACAGAATTGTTTTTCAGGTAACGACCATGCTATCATTGTACAAGCGAGGCTTAATAGTTGGAGGACGGAATAATTAGTCTTTTGTGTTCGATTTCAATTCATATCTTTAGCGCCCTTGAGATATTTTGTTATGTTTATTAACTCCGTTTGTGGAATAATATTGAATTCGTCCTAGCCGGAATATTTTCGTTTAACTTGAATTTTTGCCTCCAATTATTATATATAATCGCTTGTGTGATAGACGTCGAACTTACGGTGATGCAGAAAATTTGGTAAAAATTTACATCACTCATAAATGAACTTTATTTCATGATTGACGAACTAAACTCCACGGTGCATGACCACTTCGAAATGTTACTTCTGATTACGTGGAATGAGTTTGCAATAATACAGTTAGGATACATTCTTGCTCGGCACTTACCTTCGGCAACTTTAAATTAGAAAACGGAAAAATAATTTTCTCATTTCTTTCTCTTGATTTTTTTTCCAAACAATAAAAAAGAAAAAAATTATACAGACGTAACATTTAACTCGATCTGACCATCTCCTCATTCCTCATTACACTCTCTCTCAATCTATCTATCTCTGTCCCTATCTCCTCACTCCCATGGACATTTCCTATCCTTTTCTCTGTGTTCACATCCTCTCCCTCGCGTTGATCGTCTTATATTATTATCAGGTATGACACATTGTTAGTCAGTTGAAGCCCCTTAATATTAATGAAAATTGGTGGGAATCACTGGTACACAGGGAATGAGACATCTCTAGATCTCTAGCTGCGAGCAGGTACTAAAAGAATTAGCTGCTTACGATAAAATCGGTTGCAAGTTAGAAACAGTACAATTTTTGTGTACTATCATAAGCGAGGATAAAATAAAAATCGTATAGACTGCACGATTTAAATATATTGATGACCGTTTACGAGCCTTGCGTGAATATCCTCAGATCTACTACAATGTCGAAATGGAGACGAGCAAGTCATGTTAGGCTTCCATCTGCTGTCACTAGTGTGGCAATCCACAGCGTCTGCTCCTCTACGTGTCAACATTGCAGTAGATCCGAAGATGATCCCCACTAGGTTTGAAACTTATCAATACATGTACATAGTGCACTCCCGAGTGTTTTTTTATTTTATTATTGACAGAGTGTTGTTAATCTCACTGTTTACGGTAACAAAAAATCAAGGAGAAAGAACATATTCAGAATTGTGAAATGTTGAAACTGACCTCCTATCTAGTCATTGATATCCTCTACCCAGCATTTTTACCCCTTTATCGAACCCTCCTGATTTTCTTTCCCCATCTTACATTCGTTTAATCCGAGCACGAAATTCTTGGTTTGACAATATTATTATTCCCTTTTGTTTCTTATAATTATTGTATATTACCATTCTTTTGACACAGTTTCATCTTATTTTTCTCAAAAGTTCTAATATCTTACACTATTTTACACTGGCTATAGTTTTCCAAGTCGACAAAATCTTTAACAGGCCTTGAGTTACCTCTAGTTTCTTCCATTATTGTTATTCATCGGTTGTTTCAGAATGAGAGACCTTAGCGACTTGCAACGAGATATACACTTATCCTCAAACCTTTACGTAACGTTTTCTTGCTTCAAATTTAAGAAAATGTTGAACGGAAGTAAGTTGATCGTCTATTAATTTTCTGCTGTCTCTTCGGCATAACGTTATAATTTATTGCTTCTTCCCTACTTCTTTACAGTCATAGTACATACATTACTGAATGTCCATCCGAAGTTATAGCTTGAGATATGAGTTCGTGAAAAATTTAGTTTATGAAAAACTGCTCACTTACGCTGAACTTATTGATTTAATGCGTCCTTACCAACAACTCTATTCATGTCACATTTTTCAGACAGTGTGTACGTATGCCACCTATCACATCGTTGAAATTGTATCATATTACGAACCACATTCCCGGAGATATGACATAAGTATCACACGAATGAAAAATGCTTGGTGATTAAATTTATTACGTTTCGACTACCAACCCCATTCGCAACATATTTCGCCTCCTCAATATTGTGCCTATGTTGTAGATGGTAGACATTTATTACGAAAAGTTGCTTCGTCACAGTGTTTGACTTACAAAGAATTATATGGACCGTAAGTAAATTATGTTGGGAAACATTTTGTTAATAACTGACTTGTCGTTTTTGATGGTTATTCCATCACCAGCACAAAAAGGGAAGAGCACAGATGACGTCAGGCAAAATGTCAGTCACTTGCCATCCACTTTACAGAAAATATAATGTGCACAGTGTGTCAAGAAATATTTCTGAAAAATTTTAGAAATAAGGAATGATTTATTGCTGGTTTAAGAAGTCATCTGGAATTTACTGATTGATGGAACAGCACTGGAAATGGCAAAGGAGAAGTGAACTATGGTCGTTGGTACGATGTCGATATAATCGTTCTTCTGACTGCACTTGCTCCCGGTAACATGCCCATTTGCTTTCGGAAGTCGTCTGTGTAAAAAGTCCCTTCACGGACTTACCGTATTACATCCCTTCAAGAAGCACTTAGAGATTTATGTCAAGGTATGTTATTTTTGAATGCTGTATCCGGATGTGACACGACATCGTCCTTGTCTGGCCAGGGAAAGAAAACAAACATTCACACTCCTCGAAACAGCCTAATCTACGGTAAATTAATTCTGTATTCAATAATGACAGCGCAAGTGCTCAGAAAGTGACTGAAGCAGGAGATCAGTTTCTGTTAGCATTTAATGGAGCACCTGAAAGGACGACATCATTAAATAATTTTTGATATCAAGGCTTTATAAAAGCTGTGACAGCATCCTCCAATCACCTCTCAGATAGTGCAGTATGGAGGAGCAAAGAGTAGCTACTCACTTCATGAAATGAGTCTCTAAAAATAGTTCTCTTCAGCCAAACTGAAGAACCTCCTGCACTCTACTTCATCTTCATATCTTGAATCTGGATTTGAACGAAATTATCGTTGACGCAGTGTTGTTTTACAGTATTCTGTTTTGTGTGAATTTCGCAAAGGCAATGGGTGTAGCAACTCAAATATTCCAGATTTTGATGAGGATGATGAAGAACCTTCTTTGCAGGAGTGTGATGAGAAACTTGATTCGGATGTTAAAGATGTGATTCATATTTCTAACAGAAAATTTATTAAGACATTCACCTAGTTATATTGTAACAATAATATTCGTGTGTGGCACTCCCTATTGTCGTTCAGAGTACAATCTGTTCACTTTTTTTGCACATATGCAAAATTATGGCCAGACCCTTATTAGTTTATTCAATGAAAATATAATATTGTTAGAAATGGTTCCTTTTGAAAAAAATAATTTACTTCTCATCTTCAACCAGGCAGTAAAGCTGGCATAAATTTGTAATACAAATCAGCCATTTTTATATTTATTTATATATAATACATTTTTGTCAAAATAAATGCTGAAATGTGTGGAATATTTATAGAAACAGTCGCTTCACTATCTTTTGAAAATATTCATATGTGTCTACAAGCCTTGAACAAGGTTTTAAGAAATATCTGCTTACAATTCAACATGTGGTCTGACTAGTGAATAATCACACCTTATAGTACATAATTTCAGATAAATCTCTTATTATTAATGATAGGAGAAACATACTATTATTGTTTTAAATCTCTAAAAATGTGTTACTTAATTTAAATAAATCACCATCTCATTGCGTAATTAGGCAGTTATGAATAGAGACAGATAAAAAAAAGGATTAAAAAATTAAATTTAGTTAGTATAACTCAGAAGGAATGTTATATATATCTGGTATTGCTATATAAACGTTTTTGAGCTCTTCCTCTGTAATTCGGCACAAAAAAGGCATTTTTATGTCAATAATGTGAGAATTTATAGCCGTTCAAAGGTTATTCTATAGTTTCTTGGACCGGCATATTAAAGACGTCATAACCGCGATTCCACAGCCAGGAGATTAGGAGACTTTTAGTATGTTAACTAGGCCATCAAACTAAGACTATCGCAGGAGGTTTCATCCCTCCCCTAATTTTTCCCTATTCAGGCCATTTTTGCATATGTGTCTTGGACTATATTAACTGATAAATGACAGAAAAAACGGCGACCAAGAAAAAAGGCGAGCTCCTCACATTGTATGCTAAATCATTTACAGGGATAAGAAACAATATGGGCCTTATAACACTTCTATGGGCAACACTAGATATCAAGTCTATTTTTCTCGATGGCAATACGTCATTTACAATATACTGTGTACTTTCTGACTGGAAATCGCGAATCCAATCGTACAAAAGTGGCGATATCCATGAGCAAGCAATTTGATTAGAAGCAGCTTGTGAGTTACAGTGTCGAACTCCTTCCGGAAATCTAGAACTGCAGAATCGATTTCAAATCCCATGTCGATAGAACTCATGTGAGTATAGAGCTAACTGTGTTTCACAAAAACGATACTTCGTGAATCCATATTCGTTCGATGTAGTTCATAATGTTAGAGGAAATTATATGTTGTTTTCATATTCACAGAATATACGACATCAAATGCTAGTGGGTAAAGCCGGAAATGTGTACCCAGCCGGGATTCGAACCCGGGTCTCCTGCTTTCGAGGTATTTGCGCTGACCACTATATCACTGGGGACACAACGATCACCACCCCTGCAAGGACTACCTAAGCACGTCTCCCGTCATACACAAATTCTCAGTTTTATCCCGCGAACAGTACTCAAACTTGTAGTTTCAGAAACTAATTCCCGTAAGAGTAAGGGCCCCAAACTTGCCCACCCCTCCTCACCTCAGTAAGGTAAAGATGGGAATTTGTGTGTGATGGTAGTCCTCGCAGGTGAGCTGATATCTTTGTCCCCACTGGTGTAGTGGTAAGCGCAACTGCCTAGAAAGCAGGAGATCCGTGTTCGAATCCCGGCTGGGTACACATTTTCTTCTTTGTATATTCCCAATTGATGTCATATATTTTGTGAATATGTAAGAATAACAACTGCAGGATCAGAAGTGACTGTTCTTTATATAGAGAGAGTACTAGCTTAAACACGCAGCTCCGCTCACGTATTGGTAGATCAAATCACACGTAAAAAGGCACTCGTTTTGAAGAATCCAGTCACGAAATTCAACAATACTGATTGTAATAATATCACAGATCGATAACTTGATGTAATGTAATCGATTTAAAAGAAATTTCTTTTTTACTGCTTTATTAAATTATTCCTATATTTCCTTATTCATATGCTTTTCCTTACAGAGAAAGAGCTGAAAACATTGTAGCCCGCATAGACCAAGCATATGGTCTGTGGCATCACGTTTCGTTGTATGCAACCTCCTTGCTATAGAGTCCGATTTTTTTTTAATATAATTTGACGACTTTCAACCATCATATCTTTCACCCCATTATAGCTATCGGCATGGAATTGCTATGGTGTTCAACGGAAGACTTCGGACAACAATTACACACAGAACATTCGTTTGCGTTCTGCAGTTTACGCTGCAAAGCTAAATATTAACACACACACACGCGCGCACGCGTGCGTACAATTTTATATACACCGATAACTTGCCATCCTAATATACTACTACACCCTTTTAACATTATCACCCTCAAGCAACAATGCAACGATAAGCCATTCAAAAATGTTAAATGTTACCAACTACATACGAACTACCTAATACTAAGGACGGCACAAATATCCATGCCCGAGGGAGGATTCGAACCCCCGACCGTAGTGGCGGTGCAGACAGTGACTGGAGCGCCTCAGTCCCCTCGGCCACCGCGGCCGGCAATAAACCACTTTTAAAGAGTAAATATAATTTTCAAAGAGTAATTATTGTTCCGCATTTCGCGTTATATTCTTCAAATTACTAAATATCTATCAGATCGCTATAAAATCGTGCCTAAAACCTTCCTCGGATATAAATTAGTAACTGTACAAATATTTAAGTCATCTCGTTCGGACGTGATAAGCGTACACCGAACAGACATTCACATTAATATCAGCTATCCTATCGCCATAAAACCGTCCATAAAGCCTTCCGCGAGTAGACTTAGTAACTGTACAAATTTTTAGCTCTCTGTGTCTTGCGGTTCAGACGTGGTAAACATACACCGAACAGACGTTCATATTTATAAATATGTCCTGAAATCCTGCTGCATAGCGCCGTCAATAATACAGTCCTCTAATTTTGCGGATCACTCCTATTGCTTTTCTTGAACAGTGGAATTCACTTTGCTAGTTCCCATTGATTTTGGTGTGGATCTTTCGCTTAGCGAGAAGTTGTATATGGTACCTACGCAAGGAGTTATTGTATCGGCGTGTTCTCAAAGGAACCTGTTTGGTACACAATATGGACCGTGTGATTTACTTTTGTCAAGTATTTAAGTTGCTTTAACACTCCAGGGTTATCTACTTCTACATTACATGCTGGCAGCTGCTCTTGATTCGAATTTTGGAGAATTTGCTTCGTCTTCTTTGGTGAACGAGTTTCGGAAAGCTGTTTTTCGCGATTCTGCTTTAGGAAATCTGTCATCAGTAGTATCATCACTGCCACCGCATAGTGAAGGTATTGGTTGAAATTTGTCGCTATTATACATTACATATGACCAGGATTTGGTTGCATTTTCTATCAAATTACGTGCCGGAGTTTCGTTGTGGAAACTATTATTTGCTTCTCGCATTGAATTTCGCGCTAAATTTCGATTTTATGGCTTTGGGGATTTTGTGTGTGGGTAGCGGTGCTCAGAGTGTGATGCTGTGTATGAAAACTTCGTTACAATGAGAGGCAACGCAAAATTGTTTACCATGTTTTGTGTTGAAAGAGTGCGGATAAGTCCGCACGACAAATTTTTATTGAGGGAGGCGGAATGAAAACAGAGGCAGTTTGGTTCCCAAATTTTCTCTTTTAAAAAGGAACCTGTTACGCTTTTTGTGCTTGGACAGGAGAATTTTTCGCCTGGCAACATAATAATAGTAAATTTTAAGAAGAAGTTATCAAACACATAAAGAAACTCAAAAATATTAAATCCACAGGGGAGGATGGAATTGAAGCAGAATTTCTCAAAAATATAGGGTCTAATTAAAGGAAGAAGCTTGTAAGAATTATGCAGAATATATGAGTCACCTAAGAAATTCCGAAAGACTGGAAGTGTGCCTTAATAAACCCATTACATGAAAATGGGACAAACATAATACGAATATTTACATAGGAATTTCTCTATCCCTATCACGTATAAGATATTATCAGGCTGTTTTCTTAAAAGAGCACAAGAACTGCTAGAACCTAAAATATCAGATTTACAAGCTGCAGGCCCAGAACAAATTTTAAACATAAAATTAACTACAAAAATAAGGATGATGTGAGGCAAGCGTACAGAATGTATCCTTGTTGATTTCAGAAAGGCGTAAGACTCGATCCACAGACCCGTGATATTTAAGAATCTTGAAGAAAAAAGATGGGATCGGAAAATACGGAATATCATTCAACAGACATTAACAAATACAAAATTCAAAGTGAAATATATGGGAAAACTTCCAAAAACATTCGAGATAAAAACTCTGGTTAGAGAAGGTGATGGGTTATCGTCTTTGTTGTTCAATGTAGTTCTAGGCAGAGTCATGGAAGAATGGGGAAAGAAACTCGAAGAAGAAAACAGCTGGAAGCCAGTTTCATTAGGTACGAAAAAACATAACCTACAAATCCCCTACTTAGCCTTTGCAGACGAACTCACAATAAATAAATCTTCAAATGTTTGTAAATTTATTGGACTGTGTGGTCATTAGTTCGTGGCTTACAAACTACTTAAACTTAGGTAAAATAATCTATGCCCGAGGAAAGGGGGTGGGGGGTGGGAGGGTGCTCGAAGCCCCGACGGCGAACGGCCGCACGCACCGCAGCACGGCGCCCCAGAACGCACAGCAAATCCTCCGGGGCTCTCACATTAATGGCAGAGTCTAGTAAGGTGGCTATAAAACAGATAAAAACTGAAAGAATGTGCAGAAGAAGTCGGCCTGTAGATATCACTTGAAGAGACAGTGTTTACAATAACAAATCTAGAAATTTTCTAGTTGTAAACCAAATGTGAAGAAATTAACAGATTACCACACTCTAAATATCTAGGAGAAAATATCTCTGAAAAATATGCACAACAAGAAAGAATACAAAAAGCTCGTAAAGGTATAGGATTAGTACTAAACCTCTATAATAAAAAATGCATATATTTAAATGACAGAATTAGACACTAAGGAACAGTAATTAAATCAGAATAAAATTTTCACTCTGCAGTGGAGTGTGCGCTGATATGAAACTTTCTGGCAAGTTAAAAATCTGCCAGGAAGTTTCGAATTCAGCGCACACTCCGCTGCAGAATGAACATTTCATTCTGGAAACATCCCTTAGGCTGTGGCTAAGCCATGTCTCCGCCATATCCTTTCTTCCAGGAGTGCTAGTCTTGCATGTTTCGCAGGAAAGCTTCTGTGAAGTTTGGAATGTAGGAGACGAGGTACTGGCGGAAGTAGAGTTGTGAGGCGGCATCGTGAGTCGTGTCGGGATAGCTTAGTCGGTAGAGCGCTTGCCCGTGAAAGGCAAAGGTCCGAGGTTCGAGTCCCGGTTCCGGCACACAATTTTAAATCTGCCAGGAAGTTTCATTAATTAAACCATCAATGCCATATGCTAGCGAAACCTTGGCTCTAAACAGAAAAACTGACATTGAAAATTTAAAGAAAGAAAAACAATTAGGGAAGTTTTGGGACCAAAATGGACAGCGAACTTGACTACAGAAAACATCCGAAATTGAAGAACATTCTAGCATTGAGACAGACATGGGGAAAAGACGCCTCAAATTCTCTGGCCACATAATGCGGCTTCCCGAACACAGACTAACAAAGAGAATAGTAAAATACGTAGGTTCTCTTGCTATTGGAGGAGAATGGATCCAAAATGTTAAAAAAGACTTGGAATTAGCCGATATCACCAAAGAAGAAGTAGACGCAAGGAGCAATTTTTGAATAAAAGGAGAAAAATTGGAAGTTCAACCAGAGACAAAAGTTCTAAGAACCGGAACTAAATGGAGCGAAGAAATGAGAGATACATTCTCGCAAACGATGAAAAACTGGTGGGCAAACAGAACTAACCAAAAGAACTGAAAATAAACCATCTTACTTAGCCTCTTCCATTCTGGGAGCTTTGCGATTAATAATAAATCTATAAAAAAGTTGCCCTACAAAGGGAGAGGCACCGCTGGTACATATAAGGGGATAGGCGGCCTGTGGGAAGTTAATTACTCGGCTTCCGAAGTGGCAGCAGTGTGGCCTGTCTGATTACTTGACGTGCCCAAGCGGGCAGAGAGTCCGCTTGGCGCACCTCATTTGTTGTTGGCGGTTCTGAGGGAGCGGCTGGCCCTTGCAGCCCTTGCAGGCCGGCCCTCCAGACCTAACGAGCTTCTGCAATGGGCTTCCAGCCCTCACAGGCCGCTCCTGTGTGTAAGGGCCGCGGCAGCTGCCGGAAAGCCCCGCATACCAGCCGAGGCCGAGGGCTCATTCACCAGTCGCGTTACCTCTGTTGGTTCCCTCGTGAAGACCACCGTCCGGATGTACTTATTTTACATCCCAGTCTGCTCACATCACAAAATCTTCTTTTCCCATTATCGTCTTGTAGCCCACTTTAGGTTACGGTAGTAACACTAAAAGTGGGCCTTTGCGATCGTCTTTTGACAGTTCGAAATTTAAATGAAAATAACGACTTAACCATTCATCTGACACGAAAATTGAATAAACAAATTTGTAGAGGAGAAAATGCTCTACAACTTTGCTCTCTTATGTTTTTTTCATATCTCGTATCCTTTCAGAGATATTTGCAAAAATATCGGCGATTTTGGGATGTCTGTCTGTCTGTCTGTCCGTAACGTTCCCCGTTTTTAAGACAAAACGTTCAACCGATCAGCACCAAATTTTACAGACATATTTGTAGGCCCCCAGAGATCAGAACCTCCCTTTTTCAAACTTTTCGGATCAAAAATACGGTAGTAATACGAAAAAATGCCGTTTGTAATGTAATTGTAAGTGTAAACGAATCGTTCGTCTGACACGAAAATTGAATAACCTAATTGGTAGAGGGAAAAATACTCTCCTATTTCGCTCTATTATGTTGTATCCATACTCTACGGTCGGGGGTTCGAATCCCCCCTTGGGCATGGATATTTGTGCCGTCCTTAGTTGTAGGTAGTTTCTTAAGTAGTATCCTATGAGAGATATTTGCAAAAATAACGGAGTTTTGACACCTTGCATTGAATTAACGAAAACCAACGGTTCGCAGATGTCACGTGACATTCCTCGCCCAGAACTCTCTCTGGCATACGCCATCTTGCGTTGCGTATTTCATGATTTTTTTATTGTAACTTGTACGTTGTCATTTCAAAGCAATGGCGCACTGAAGAATTAACAAAAACACGTCGTTCTTCGTACGATAAATGATAATCTAGTGTCTACAAATGCCATATTAGCATCAGTTAACAACGGCCATCAATAATATGAGATTTTAGATCGCAATTCTTAACTGTTAGCTGTAGCGTAGTGGGCAATGCGTTAGACTGTCATGCTGAACGTCAGTGGTTCGGCACCCGCAACTACTTATTTTTTTTCTAAAAGGGTTTCAGACACTCTTATTAAACACGTCAGTGCGATTTTTATGGCATACATCCCACAGTCATTATACTCTCTTGGGATTCTTTTCCAGTTTTATTATTGTAGGCAATGCATTGACATTTCTTGGAGTCATCTGACACTCCCTTGATTGTAGGAATCTTTCAACTACTCTGATATGCAATTATAGTAGGTACCAATTTTACTCTGATAACTGTATTTCGCGAAGTTTTAGACAATAGGCTCGGTTTGATGCCTATCAGACATGATGATTATGAACATGTAATTTACGCTGTAGAAGAAGGATGGGTAACTCTGAAAGACAGAGTAGTGAAGGCCGCAGAGGATCATTTAAACAGAAAGACAAGGCCTAATAGAAATCCTTAGATAATATAAATATAATATAAAAATCCATCAAATGAAGCAAGTAAAAGGTGTACATCTGAAAAATGAGGTTGACAGGAAGTGCAGAGTGGCTTAGCAGGAATGGCTTGATGAGAACTGTAAGATCGAAGAAGAATGTAAAACTAGAAAACGCCTACAGGAAAATAAGAGAGAAATTTGGGAACAAGAAAAGCAGCTGTATGAATATCAAGAACTTAGATGGCAAACCAGTACTGAGCAAAGAAGGGAAAGGTGGAAGGAATAGAGGGTCTGTACGAAGGAAATAAACTAGAAGGCATTATTCGAGAAATATACTATACTGCAAGAAGAATTTGATGGAATACTAAAAGAAATGACTCCAGACAAGGCGCCTTGAATAGATTATGTTCCATCTTAACTGATATTATCCTTAGGAGAGCCAGTCATCAAGAAATTGTTCCCAACTGGCGAACCGACAGATCAAAGTGCAATGCGGCATGGCACACGCAGAGGCCTCTAACGGACGACTGCAGAGTTTTGCAGATGTGGGAGTATCACTAGCGCAATAAGGGATCTTTACATTATCTCTCATACGGTTTTGGTGTATATGTGTTTGTTCGAGCCCAAGTACTTTCCTTGTCAGTACGAAGTTGAACTGTCTTTTATTTAAACGACAACAGATGCTGAATAAATTCGTCAATGATTTTTTTTTTTTTTTTTTTTTTTTTTTTTTTTTTTTTTTTTTTGATCAACGGCCTGTAACTTCAATCAAATGTTCAAATGTTACCAAACTGTATGGTCATCAGTCCGTAGCTTACAAACTACTTAAACCTAGGTGAACTAACCTAAGGACAACACACACACCCATGCCCCAGGGAGGACTCGAACCTCCACGGCGAGCAACCGCGCGCTCCGCAGCGAGACGCTTTAGACCGCTCGGCTACTCCCCCGCGGCTAACTTCCATCGGCAGCTGTAATTTTACACAAAGGCATTACCAGCTTTCGTGTTTTCTTGGTATGGAACAAAGCAACGTCATCGTCTTCCCCTTCCAACGACAGCGCAACAACCGCGGCAGTCGGCAGACACCTCGCCTCTCACCGGTGACCGCGCTACTCGCCTGCCGCTGTGTCAGCACGCAGAGGCGGCGCTGTCGTTTTCGGCAGTTGCGGCGGGTCGCTGACGCCGTGTTTGGACTCGCACCTTCACAAGGTAGATCCGACCCACACAATGGGAAGTGAGACTCGTCAACCCAGGAAACATGTTTCTAATCAATAATCGAATTTCAGTGTTGACGGGCCCAATTGAGGCGTAAATCTTTCTTTAGCGCAGTCAGCAATGCTACACGTGTTGGTTTTCGGATTCGAAAGCCCATATCGATGATGTTTCGTAGAATGGTTCGCACGCTGACACATTCTGATGGGCCAGTTTTCTAATTCGCTGCAACTTACGGAAGGGTTGCCCTTTTTGCAGTATCTTTTTCCGGCCGCAGCAATGTCGGATTTTTGATCTTTTATCGGATCCCAGATGTTCACAGTGCACTTTTGAAATGCTTGTACGGGAAATTGCCACCTCATCGGTATCTAGGAGATCCTGTGTCCCATCTCTCATGCGGAGACTGTAACATCACGTTCAAACTGAATTACATCGTGATAATTTGTCATTGTAGCAGCAGTAACCTATCTATCGCCTCCCCGACAGCAGAACCGTTCTCTGTTGATACACCGCATTGTTTGGATAGGCATCCTATATGAGTTTTCTTGATCTTCAGATTAATAGCCCAAGGCATTAACTGCTACCCGCTATTTACGTCGGCATATTTGAGACGTTACTGTCATACCGCCTCATTGCTCCACCTAATCGATTTTGCCAATTTCTCCTACCTTGCTCATGTTTTTCTTACTTTTATCAGTAATGTTTGCTATTTTCAGTATAAATTGATTTAACTTGAGCATTATCATGTGGTTTCATGGCCGACTGGCGAGGGCAAAGAAGTAGAAGCAGAGATGGCGATTTTCTGTTTATATATATATATATATATATATATATATATATATATATATATATATATATATATATAATGCGATTTTTTCACACCAGACGCGTTTCGTTTTATTGAATGTAAAACATCATCAGTGGTCTGAAATAATAGAAATCTACAGTTTGTTTTTTGTTTAGATCGAAAACAGTTCTTAAATGGACCCTGAAAAGTAGGCCTAATGTTTGGTACTTACGGAAATTTTGTCTCCTTTTCGCTTCACATCATGGAATGCCGGTCTGTTTAGTGCAATACCGCCAGTTCTTCATGCTGTGTCGTTTTCTCACTACTTTCACTGTCACTGTTTCACTGTTTATCGTTGCTTTCCACAGATCAGAAGTGTTTGTTTTTGTTTTTACTGATTCTGCTCAGTGTGTTATTGGAGTGTTGCCAACCTCACAAATGTAGTTCATTCTCTATGTTTTATAATAAATTATGTTTCGATGTATTTAGTTTTGATGTAAGCAGATTGGGATAGTGGCAGAATAATACATGTATATATTTAATGGGAACATTATTATTATTATTATTATTTTATTTAATTTTCTTAATTACTATTATATTATTATTATTGGTGGGGGGTTTTAGTAGTAGGGAAAGATGACTGAATGGTGGTTGGATTTGGTAAGGTGTGATGTGAAGTGAGATGGAGGACAAAAGTGATGGATATGAGGTGTGGTGAAGAAATATTAAACTCCTGGGTGGTGGTAATGCAAGTAGTGTGCATGTGTGTGTGTTTGGGGGGGGGGGGTTGTGTTTTTTGTTGAATCTGGTATGTGATGTAGGGTAACAGTGATGGGAACGAGGTTGAGTGTTTGTTAGCAGGGGGCGGGAAAGTTTGGGAGTTTTATATCAATATGTGTGACACGTTCGGAGGGTCTCGTGTTTAGCGGAGAGATAGCTATGTGATTTTATTTTACCTTAGCTGTGGTGTGTTGGTAGTGGTATCTGGAATGGGATGTGGAAGTAGTCTGACATAGTTACGGGCATGACGGGGAATGTTTTATGTGATTTCATCAATTATTTTATACAGTGTTTGTTTTCCAATATTTATTTGGTCATTTAGTAGTTGTTTGTTGTGTGATAGTGATTTGTGTATGTGGAGGTTTTCTTGGAAGGGGAGTAGGTGTCTGTCTCTACTAGTCTGTATGATTTCCATATCTTTTTCTATAGTGTTCTTGTTTCAGGTGGTCGGCAAATGTTGAATGGTTTGTGCCATACTTCCAGGCTCTGATGTGCTCTTTGTATCTAGTATCAAATGTTCTGCCAGTCATCCCAATATATATATTATCACAGTCTCTGCATTTGAGCTGATAAATACCAGATTGTTGGTATTTGTCTCTTTTTGGTTTTAGTTTGGGGATGTGTTTTTGAATAGGGTTGCTTGTTTTGTAGGCAATGTTTATGCCTTGTTTCTTGAATATATTACCTATGTTGTATGTGAATTTGTTGTGGTAGGTTAGTGTATGCCATTTGTTATTGTGTGTGCTGTTTGCCTGTGTCAATGTGGTTTGTGTTGGTTTTTTCTTCAACTGTGTCTTTATTTTCCTGTTTAGTTTGTCTACAAGGGTTTCTTCATAGCCATTTTTAGTGCAATTTGTTTTATAATAGTTAGCTCCTTTTGGTAATTAGAAGTGTTTAGGGTGATCCTATTGAGTCTGTTGAGCATGTACCTAATTGCAGCTTGTTTGTGACTTTGTGGGTTGTTTGAAGTTGCATTTATAATGATGTCTGAGGTGGTGAGTTTTCTAAATATGTTAAATGTGTGTGTGTGGTTTTCTTTTGTTATTGTTATGTCTAGGAAATTGAGTGTGTCCTTTTGTTCTTCCTCTATTTTAAACTTTATGTTTTTGTGTATGGTATTTATATCTTTATGTAGTTGTTGTATTCTGTTTTTAGGTTCATCCACCATACATATTATATCATCCATGTATCGGTACCAGTAGATGATGTTGTAATTCTGCTTTGTTACTATATCTTCAAATATTATTTTCTCTATATGATTCATGTAAATGTTTGCTAGTGTTCCTGAAATTGGTGAACCCATGGGTAGCCCATCTTCTTGTATGTAGTAGTCCCCATTGAATTCAAAATAGTTTTGTTTTGTTGTTAGTTCTACCAATTTTATTATTTCATTTATTTGTTCTAGAGGAAGCTGGCTGTGTGTTTTTAGATTATCTTCTATTAGCCTGATAGTTTCATTTACAGGGATGCAGCTGTACATGCTTTCTACATCAAAAGAGAGCAATGTTGCTGTGTTAGGGATGTTTATGTTTCTGATGTTCTGTATTAATTGAGTGGTGTTTTTCACTGTTCTGTCATTTTCAATTGTGTAGTAATGTGTGAGCTGGGACTGAATTTCTTTTGATAGCAGGTATGTGTGAGCTGTTCTGAAATTTACTATCTGACGGAGGGGGTAAGATTTTTATGGACCTTTGGTTGGCATCTCATGTTGGGTGCTTGAGGATTTTTTTGCACAATTCTCTGTTTTTCTCTGTCTGAAAGTGTGTATTCTATGTTTATGAGTGTGTTTTTGACCTGGGTTTGGAATCTGTTGGTTGGGTTTGATTTTAGCTTTTTTATGTTGTTTTTGGTGATGAAATCTTCAGTTATTTCTATGTACTCTTTTGTTTCCATGAGAACAACACTATTGCCTTTGTCTGATTTGGTTATGATAATGTTTTCTGCCTGCAATTTCTTCTTTAGATTTTTAAGTTTTGTTTCATCACTTCTATTATTAAACTTATTAGAATCTTTTTTAATTTGTGTTTCTATGTTTTTAATTTCCTCTTTTATTAATTCCCTAGTAAGCCCTGTATTTACAGTACTGTTTTCGTTTTTTTCTTCTGTAGTGAGGATGTACTCAGTTTCTACAATGAGATTTTCTATTTGACTTTCATTTGCTGGCGAGTCAACATTGTTTTTTAGACTCTTTTCTAGGAGTTGTTGTTCGTCTTTATTTAATGTTACATTTGTGAGGTTGATAACTCTTGGGTAGAAGTTGTGTGTGTATGTGTGACTGTTGGTTTTAGGTTTTGTGTGCTGTAGTTTGAGACTTTTTATTTTCTTTTGATGTTTTAGGCGCATATTATCTACTGCTCTGCATGTGCAACATTCGACTTTTTCCACGATGGAAGCGAAAATAGCAGGATTGTTTAATTTTTGCGCTATCTGAAGGTGGATTTCGTATAGCTTTTCATTAAGTGTTTGTTTTTTCTCGTATAATGATTTTAACTCATGCCTTAGCCATGAATTTTGGGCAGCTTGTCTGGCTGCTTTTGCTGCTTTCGAACTGTTTTTGATCTTTACATTGATGTATTTTGGTACAAGATTATTACGTCTACAAAGGTTATTAAATCTGATAGTTTCTACAGTTTTATAAAGATTAAGATGCATCTTCTTAAACTCGTAGTAGAGGCCAATTGGAAATGCTTGACAAGGCGGCGAAAAATTCTTCGTTGGTGTGGCCATAATGTCCGTAGTTGCTTTCATAATTATGAATGGCAGTGATTTTCCGTCTTTGCAACTACAATAAAATGCGATTTTTTTCACACCAGACGCGTTTCGTTTTATTGAATGTAAAACATCATCAGTGGTCTGAAATAATAGAAATCTACAGTTTGTTTTTTGTTTAGATCGAAAACAGTTCTTAAATGGACCCTGAATAGTAGGCCTAATGTTTGGTACTTACGGAAATTTTGTCTCCTTTTCGATTCACATCATGGAATGCCAGTCTGTTTAGTGCAATACCGCCAGTTCTTCATGCTGTGTCGTTTTCTCACTACTTTCACTGTCACTGTTTCACTGTTTATAGTTGCTTTCCACAGATCAGAATAACACCAATAACACACTGAGCAGAATCAGTAAAAACAAAAACAAACACTTCTGATCTGTGGAAAGCAACTATAAACAGTGAAACAGTGACAGTGAAAGTAGTGAGAAAACGACACAGCATGAAGAACTGGCGGTATTGCACTAAACAGACCGGCATTCCATGATGTGAATCGAATAGGAGACAAAATTTCCGTAAGTACCAAACATTAGGCCTACTTTTCAGGGTCCATTTAAGAACTGTTTCCGATCTAAACAAAAAACAAACTGTAGATTTCTATTATTTCAGACCACTGATGATGTTTTACATTCAATAAAACGAAACGCGTCTGGTGTGAAAGAATCGCATTTTATAGTAGTTGCAAAGACGGAAAATCACTGCCATTCATAATTATGAAAGTAACTACGGACATTATGGCCACACAAACGAAGAATTTTATTCCCTCTCTCCCACTCCCATGTTTCTCATCACAGCGTGAGCGAAGCAGTGGTTGAGCATAGTTGAACCAGTAGGGGTACTTTAGCATGATGGTGGCGGTAGTTTGTGAGTTTTTCGCTTTTTTTGTGTAGGCAGCTAGTGTTGCTAAGAGTTTAGCAGGCTTTGCTGCTGGTCGATGGTAGGAGGTGGGTTCGCGAACGAGTAAAAGGAAGGTGCCCAGTTGGCTGCACCTGCCTCCGCCAATCAGGGCGCGTCTTCTTGGCGTGTTTCGAATTGGCGGACGGTTGAGGTAGATGGCTATCTTTAGTGGAGTTGGAAGGAAACCATCGAGATTTACGGACGCTGGTGCTGCTTGCTGCGCAAAATTCTCCAGAATGTGGTAAGAAACGCGGCACAAGAGATAATTAAAGTCATAAGTGGGGAAGTGGAATTTGATTTAATAAAATGTCTTTAGGTAAATTTAAAGTAATCGTAAATTTTGTTCTGTATATTGCGTCCACAAGCCCACTTCCTGTTCGACCAGCAGGATTAGTTTGAGTAGTAAATGTGTAGAGATTTGCGCTAATTATGCAGTGAGTGATTTGCATGTTTTATGTCCGTTAGTGTGCAGATTTCCTACCCCCCTCCTCACCCACCATGTGTGACATTGAATAGTGTACAGAGTAGTTAAAAGCAGTAGGAGGTCAGTTGAGCAATATTTATAGCAAATTATGATTAAATTTTGTGTCAGAATAACTGATTTCCCCTCAGCTTCTCCTTCAATGCTCCCAATTTTGGACGGGAAACAAAGGGATCTCACAATCATTATGAGGATTGAAAGTGGTATTTGTTCGAACTTACCCTGGGGTTTAAAACTAGACGTATCCTTTCTTGAGGTGGATGTGTACTGGTTCCGTTAACTCTAAAAAAAAAAAAAAAAAAAAAAAAAAAAAAAAAAATGCGTCACGCCACTTTCATTTGTCAAGTTTAATCAAGCCGGTATGTTCATGTGAACATAGACCGAAATAATTGTGAACCAGTATAGATCCATGCTCAGGATAAAGCCTACGCGAAATTACCAAGCACATTTCATACTGTGTATGGAAGCCGTTGCTGTCAGTTGAACAGCGCTTGGGTAGGCCCACCCAGCGGTAAGAGAAAAAAAAGGTTAAACTGTTAAGTACAAACAAGAACGAAAGAACTAAGATAAGAGGGTACGTCACATATTCCAACAGCACCAAAAATTACGATTGCTCAATGGTGAGACCTGTACTGGATCGGTCTTTCACTTGTACTTATGCCATCTCAATGATAGCCTTTCTTTAAATTCGTGACCTCAAGAGTAACAGTCGTACCAACGTATGTGTGCAGACTGAGGGATCGTATGAAAATTTTACGGAGACCGAAATTAAAATCCCGGGATTCCTGCTGACGACACAGCAGGGCTAACCACCACGACGCCCTGTGAAAGCGGCTACTCATAATCACAAAGTTCTACCCTGACACGCGTAGCTCAATAGTCCAAATTCTCCCCTCCTCCGCAGTCTGCATTATTTTATCAGTAATCTGAACTATATTGTAAAGGTTGTGTGCACAGATTTTGGTGTGAAGCTGCTGTTCCATTTACATTGGAGAGCTTTTTACACTTTATTCATGTGCAGACTGGATACAGTGCCATATCTTCCTACCTCATAAAATAGCTGTATGCGTACCACAGACAAGGCACAGACGCAAAGTTTCTTATTTGCGAGGATACTAGCTGCCTACACTAAATCCAAACAGAAGAGAAATGCCAATCTACTCTATAGAATTAATATATATATCAAATGAGTTTTACATCTAAAAGCGATGCTTTTGAATTAAATATTTGAAATTAATTTTTTCACTTAATAACCAATTGATTTTTATGTTACATGCGTAGCACCACTGATACACTTATCAAACATTAAATAACGAGTAATTTTGTAAATAAATTGCGTATTTCTGTGTTATACTGGAAATAGATTAAGAGTAAAAGAAATAAAAAAGTAACATATACTACAGGATTGCTTTTCCGATTTTGCAAACAGGAAATAATAATGCATTACCGTCTATTTTACCGAGTGCTTGGGTGTGTTATGCGTGGATACTTTGCCGTTATCGACAGATATTTCAAAGATAGGAGGCCAGTTCTTTTTTATGAATTTCGAATTAACAGGAATATAGTAGTTGTGATAAATGAACTGGTCTCATAGCCATGATTTCCTGATCGTTTGTTCAGGCATAAGCGTAGAATTTTCTTACACGCTGTAGCTGTTTAATGACTTGAACATAATGTTATCCCATTTAGGGCAGAATTTGTTTGATTTTTATAGGCTGCAAGATATTCCAAAACTTGGAAGTACCGTCGACCATGTCCTCAACTAAGTACCCCTGCATCCAGCCCTCAGAAACAGGGTTACAAGCATCGAGCCATGCAATTATCCCAACACAGAACATATGCTACTGTACGTTTAATAAGGAGATGAATGTAAAAAAAAGTGCTAAAATGTGTGAATTAAAATTTCTGTTACGAACAAGCGTTAAAATATACAGCATCTATTTGTAAGTGATTGGCCCAAGTAAGAGAATTGTTTTTATTCGGTTCACCGTTTTGCATGAAACTACACATATAGTGAACGTCGACTAGTAATGTAATTCGGTACTGTGGATAGTCCGTCCGGAAACTTATGAGTGTGGTTTAGTTTCTTGGATCCATCCCACTGAAGTACATCGTTCAATGTTAAACTGATGCAACAGAAGATTTTCATATTACTGCAAACAAATTATAAACAGTCACGTTGTACCTGAGTACAATAATAGTGCCAAAGAAAGATTACAATTTTGGAAAAGATAAAAAAGTGAGATCACTGAGTTTATGTAGCAACTACAACCAACATCCACTTCCTCTACAATTTCCTAGCCGTCTCCATTCCTCAAAACGACGTAATATCATTGCAAGAGTAGAAAAGCGTCTCTCTAGCTATTTTTTTAAGTTCTCTTATTCTCAATGTATAGTTTGAAGCTTTTATCCCATCTTCAGATTCTCGTTACTATTTCGTAAAGGGTTCTTTCATATACTCGCGTAGAAATTAAGAGGACTAAAATGAATCACTTTTCATAAACTACCTAAGCAAAGTTAGTCGTGATTATTATGTTCTAACATCATGGCACTGAATCGAGTACATGGGAGCAGTGAAACCAATAATCAAAAGGAGTATTTTTGGATTTTTGGGTACAATGGGTAAATCTTGGTAAGCAACAAACATAGGTCAGAATGTTCGAAGTTACGAATTCACCGAATTCACTTACGATTTCAGATCATTTTAGTAAAAATGACGTACCTGACTACTCGCTTCAATGAAATTATTTTAGAGGCTTTAACCTTCCTATTGTAAATGGGTCTAACTGACCCAGTTCGTTTACTAAAATTAACGTAAACCACTAAATGTTATTTATTTTGCAACATGGTATTATGTATTCCTCCAATACGTCATTATTTACGTTATCCTCAATTTTCTTTTCAAAAACTAAAATGCTTTCGGAGATACTTAGCTTTGACACACTTATTGGCGGAAATTTTTATTTACTTTCTACTAATAAATTGTTATAAATACTTGTGATTGTTCTAAAATGTCTCAGAGGCATTTCACATTGTTGTGGGACTCTGTATAACGACTGCATATAGGCGTACAGTCTGATTTTGTTTGTCGGTTTCTAAGTGATGAACAGTTGAAGGCTTGTAAATGAGTCATAAAATGAAACAGAAGGGTGTATCGTCAATGATCAAGATTCTGTTGACAGTTCAAGTGATGTTGCTAATGTATTGATTAGAAGTGAGGAGAGTGATGTGATCGAAGGAGACGAAAGCGTGGTTTTGTTGTCTAAAGAAACCAGCGTAACTGGAAATTTATATAAGTCGCGCAGTGGCACATAGTGGTCTACAAATCCTCCAACTGTGTCAAAACCAAGGTGAGCATAATAAATTTCTTTTACAAATCACGAAATGAAGGCTTATTTGGGACTTCTTATATTAGCTGGTGTAAAGAGATCTGCTGGAGAATCTCTCGAATAGCTATGGGACAACATGAATGGTCGGCCAGTTTTTCGCGTAACACTGTCACTTCAGCGTTTCTATACAATCAGGATTCTCAGATTTGAGAAAAAAGAAGATCGACCAGCTAGGCGATGCCTTGATAAACTGGCTGTCTTTGAAATGTTTGTGGAACAGTTTCCTAAAATGTACACTCCTTATGAGAATGTCACAGTGGACGAGATACAGGTTACAATCAGAGGAAGGTGTCCCTTCCGTCAGTACATGACTTCAAAACCAAGAGGAAAATATAGCATATAATTATGGTTGTTATCTGATATGAAAACAGCATATGCTTGTGCAGCAGAAGTCTATACAGGAAAGCCGGAAAATGGACCACGAGAAGTAAGGTAGAAATGTTGTATTGCGGCTTGTGGAAAGAATTGAGAAAACTGGGCGAAACATTACCACTGATAATTTCTTTTCGGACTACCCTCTGGCCAAACAACTTCTGTAGAAAATTCTAACATTAGTTGTATGCTCAGAAAGAACAAAGCTGAGATTCCGAAAGAAATGCTGACAAACAACAGTAGACTTGTGTTTTCAATCATCTTTGAATTTCAGAAGTATGTATCACTGGAATCGTTCCTGCCAAAAAAGAATAAGGCTGTCGTATTACTCTCTACCATGCACCATGACTATACCGTGTTTGCAGAAGAGCATAAGAAGCCGGAGGTAATACTGCATTACAACAAAACGAAAGGAGGAGTTGACATGACAGATAGACTCGCCAATACGTATTCCTGTAAAAGGTGTACGAATCGATGGCCTGTTTATTTTATAACATGCTAGACATTGCTGAAATAAATGCTTATGTGTTGCATGTACACACTAACCCAGGCTACTATTGAAACAAATTGTACAGAAAACGCCTTTTTCTAAGAGAGCTAACAAGAACAATGCAAGAAAACAGAATGTCCGAAAATATTCCTAAAAAGATAAAATATTGGAAAATATTGCAGGAACGAGTTCTGGAGCAAAGGAACAGAAAAGGAGCCAGTACCAAAAGTGTGGACCGAAGAAAGATCGAAAGACTAATAAGAAATGTAACATTTGTCAATCATTCCTATGCCAAGATCATGCAAATATTTACTGCAATAATTGTGTAAGCTAATAAAACACGCATATATTGAAGCTAAATATTGTTATTTTGAATTAATTATCATATTTCATTGTAATTTTAGGTTAACTAGTGTTTGCAATAAATGACAAAATTTAAGCCTTAGCTTGCACTTTTATGCAACAATTCGCTTATAAAAACTTGTATGAACATTGTTTCACAAAGTAAAATATAATAATTTGTTACACTAATTACGTTCAATAAATGCTGGAAAGCCTCAATATCTGTTTTTCCACATGAAAAACTATATATATTTAAAATATATTTTCAAGTAACTTCGAAATATATATATAAATTGTGTGTCTCTGTTTCGAACACAATAGAAAGGTTAAGAATAACCAATTTGGCTTTGGCAATTTAAAGCATGTGCTATATTTTACTCCAGATTTTCCTGTTTAACAATCAGTGCTAGATAAACAGGAAAGTATGTGAAAAAGCCTCTATGTAACTGGTGTTATGTATTACTTACAGACATTCTGAAAATGTGTACAAGTATGAAAAGCACCATTGAGAGTCAAAACAAATAAATAAATCAATAATCATTGTCGCGGAGACGTATTTTATTCCTCTAATTGCAGAACTCTGTTGTTAACCCAAGTCATTGAACGTTCAAAATTAACTTTTCTTCGTGCGTTAGGAAATGTCAGTCAATTAGTTAACTCATTCCTCTGAAGTTCTATCGGAATGCAGTTTGCCAGTTTGCCACCATTTCTGTACAGTACTTTTTTATCGGTATGGCTACCTAAATTTCAGCATTTTGCTGTAACGTCTTTTTCTTTTCTGCACTGCTTATCAGCCACGTTGCACCTTGTAACTTTACCGTGAGTAATAGTATCAGTATACACATGTATAACTCTGTACACGCCTAGACGGCAAATACTTTTCGTGCATAGACTCCTCTAATTCAGTCATTTTTCGAGTGGCATACATAAATTCCTCAGAAATAGCAAAGGACTATTATTGAACTACATTTTGTTTAAATATATACTATACCCATTGTCACTGAAAGTTTACTTATAGATTTTCTCTAAAGATAGTAGTGTCCCATAAAGTGATACAACAGAGTTTTCACTGTTTTGCATGCTATTAATCTCCATCAATTATCTATCCAAATACTTTAGACTATATCCATTTTCAGTGAATACTACTGTTATCAACTCCATCTCAAAACCGGAAAAGTAAAAGAAAACTGTGTTGTACTGCTGGACTTAAGAAATTTGTGTAACTTGACTATTGCAAACTTATTGATACGGATACCTTAACTATTAACTTATATTTGAATAATTATATTATTCCATTATTATATTCTGAATTTAATCTCAAATATGAGTAGAGATGGACACAAATGCAAAAGTCATCACTAGTTGTAATCTTACTGCTCCGTATATCAAAGTTCTTCAAATTATTAATTTCACCAAAAAATATCCATCCTAATGAGGTAAGTAATAGGGATAAATTTAAGGTTGACACAAGTTATAGAGCAACTCAATGATTATTTAAAGGATACACTACTTTCTGGCTGGTCCATTCGTATTATAAGTCTAAAAGTACTTGTTCAGTACCACGTGCTGTGGACGAGTAGTTGCATAATTGCGCTACTTGAAGCGAAACCATCACGTTGCTCTTCCTGTTTGGCACAATTTCCGCTTCTAGGCGTCGTACACTGTTTACAGTGTGCCACAATGCTAAGGGAACTATCCCAGAATGAGACTATTCTTGACACGTTTACTACAGATAAAAGCCTCCGGTTAGGTATAAAGATGCTGCCTTGCTCACGCCTCATCATACACGAACTCTTGGAGGAACTGCCGATAATCCGCGCTACATGTATCAGTCTCTTACTATGCGCCCCAAAATTTGACGCCTTCCACAACAGCATCGGGGAGGTACATATACTTTTATATAAATACAAATAAAATAAAAGTTCCCTACGTTTAAACCAGATTACAGTTTTTTACATTCGTAATAATAGGCGTTACCGCAGAAATGTTGGACAAACAACATAAAATCGTATTAACTGATTCTTCCGTCGCTTCTTGGTAGACCTTATTCTTTATGAAGATTAAAATACACAATTTTGTGTTTGTTCTTTGGTTTTGTTTATTTTGTGAATCGATTTTCAGCTTATTAGGCAATCGTCATTGAATAAAAAGTAGGTGGAAGTCAAAACATGTCGAAATAAATTCGTTAAATCAGTACCAAACTTCGTCTCATTTAATTGTAATTGTAACTTTTTATTCAATGACGAGTACTACGAACAGATAGATGTAGTTGCGATGGGAAGCCCTTTGTCGCCCATCATTGCTAATTTATTCATGGAGGACTTCGAAGATCGTGCACTGGAGTCAGCGGCGTTGAAACCTGCTTGTTTTTTCAGATATGTAGACGACACGTTTGTTGTTTGGCCTCATGGTAGTGAGAACTTGAATCATTTTTTGGAACATTTAAATTCAATCCATCCCAACATACGTTTTACAATGGAAGTGGAAAAGAATGGTTGCCTTCCCTTCCTTGATTTGTTGGTCAGGAGAAAGGCAGATGGTACGTTGGGACATATAACGCATACTGATTTGTATTTGCAAGCTGATAGTTGTCACAACGCAGCTCAACGTGATGGGGTTCTTCGAACCTTAGTACATAGGGCTCATGTCATTTCTGACCCAGAAAGTTTGCCCGCTGAGCTGTCTCATCTGGAGGTAACATTTCGACAGAATGGCTATGGTGAAGAGCAGGTTAAAAGAGCGTTGCGCTATCGACCACATGTTCAACGGGCTAGTGATGATAACACTGAGTTGACACCCACGTCAGTAGCCTTTCTGCCATACGTTGGCAGCACTTCTAATAAGATTGATCGCATTTTGCGTAAAAGTAATGTAACATGTGTGTTTAGTTCACCTTCAAAAATTCAAGCACTGTTGGGTTCCGTTAAGGATGAACTCGATTTGCGTAAGGCGGGTATTTACCGTATCCCATGTAGCTGTGGCATGTCATATGTTGGTCAAACTATTAGGACTGTTGAGGACCGTTGTATTGAGCATAAACGTCACACACGTTTACAGCAGCCTAACAAATCTGCTATGGCCGAACACTGTCTTGACACAGGTCACCCTATGGAATATGACAAAACTGAAATTCTGGCATGTACTTCCGACTACTGGGACTGTGTTATCAAGGAAGCTATTGAAATAAAATTAGGTGACAACCTCATGAATAGGGATGGAGGCTTCTGCTTAGATTCAGCTTGGGATCCTGCTCTCTCACTTGTCAAAAAACAGAAGGAGAAAACTAATCCGACCTCATCTGTCGATAACTGATATTTACTATCGATATTATGACCGGATTCATCATTGGTCGTGTCGGCGCTGTGTGCTTGCTTGCTCGGTGTGTGTTGTCTTTCCTGTTTACTCATTGAAAACAGAGGTTTTAAAGATCGTTGCACATTGCTTTCTTACTGCAGTTTCGCCTTGAAAATGGCAGGGTGGTCTCCTGCCGAAATATCGGCCGTCGTAGATTTTGGTACCTGGCAGCATACCCGTAAGTTTTTGGAAGTTGTTATTCGCCAGGAGAAATTAAGGAATCACATTTGCGAACACTCGACGAATTTCGGCTGCCGAAATCTGGGAAATGCTTAGTCGATTCCTGTCTCCCAACTCTTCGAGTGTATGGGGATTGCTTGCATACACCTCGTCTTTTAACATTCGCCAAAGATAAAAGTTACAGAGATTTAGATCTGGAGAACGAGGAGGCCAGTCAACTATCTTATCATCAAAAACACTATGTATTGCTGCCATAGAAGAATTGGCAATGTGTGGTCTTGCATTGTCCTGCATGAAATAACCGTACAGCTTTTCGTTGGGTGAAAGTTCTTGAAAAAATGGACGTCAGAATTCATTGTTTCGTGAAAAAAGGTTGGTCCAGTTATTTGCCTCGCATTAATTGCACACCACACTCCAGTTTTCACATCATGAAGAGATTGTTGATGTAACTTATGTGGATTTTCTAGCTCCAACGTCGATTGTTCTGCGAATTTACGTATCCTGACAAATGCAGCAATTCTTAATCAGAAAAATAAAGCGTCTTAGGATCAACTTCCCCATCGTTCACAGACTAACAGCCATTTAAACGACGTCGAGCAACAGTATCTGAGTTCGTGAGTTGATACACTACCGTTATTTTGTACGGCTTGAAATTCAGTTAGTGTCCTCTTGACACAGCCGTCTAAAGAGCCAAACGGCGAAGAGATTTTCTCGGGCTTTTTTCCAATGCCTCCCGCTGTTGCCAAGTGTCCCAGAACACGCATAGCGGCAACCGGCAGACGGAGCGGCAGCAGCCGGCAAACGCGCCGCGCAACTCGCGGACCTCGCCCAGGCGTCTTTCGTGAGACATCCTCTAGTTAAAAAAAATAGTGAAAATATATACATTACTGTAATAACCACCATTTAAAATAATACTAGAGATGAAAGAGTGGAAAAATACACTTCTTTATTATTTTTCCCCTTTTGGCCCACTTTAGGTACGGTAGTAACACTAAACGTTGGCCTTTGCTATCGTTTTTTGGCAGCTCGTAATTTAAATAAAAATAACGGCCTAACCATTCAACTGACACGAAAATTGAATAACCGAATTTGTAGAGGAGAAAATTTTCTACAACTTTGATCTCTTATGTTTTTTTTTTTTTTCATATCTCGTATCGTTTCAGAGATATTTGCAAAAATAGCGGCAATTTTGGGATGTATGTCTGTCTGCCTCTCCGTAACGTGTTCCCCGTTTTTAAGACGATATTGCAAACGAACCGTTCCTCTGACACGAAAATTGAATAACCTAATTGGAAGAGGGGAAAGTTCTCTACAACTACGTTCTACTTTTTTTTCATATCTTGCATCGTTGCAGAGGTATTTGCAAAAGTAACGGCGATTTGGCGATGTCTATCTGGCTGAAACGTGTTCACACTTTTTAGGTCGAACCGTTCAACCGATCGGCACCAAATTTTACAGACATAATTTTTTGGCTACCAGAGACAAGAACCTCGCTTTTTCAAATATTTTGGACAAGAAATACGTTAGTAATACAAAAAAAGACCGATTGTAATGTAATTTTAATTGCATATAAACCGTTCATCTGACACTAGGCCTAAAATTGAATAACCGAATTTGTAGAGGATAAGATTCTCTACTGCTTTGTTCCCTTTTTTTCATATCTCGTATCGTTTGAGAGATATTTGCAAAATCAACAGAGTTTTGACTCCCTTCACTGAATTAACGAAAACCAGCCGTTCGCAAATGTCACGTGACATTCGCCCAGAACTCTCTCTGGCATAAGCCATCTTGAGTTGCGTGTTTGATGATATTCTTATTTTAACTTGCGCGTTTTCATTTCAAAGCAATGGCGAACTGAAGAATTAACAAAAACACGTGGTTCTTCGAACGATACATGATAATTTAGTGTCTACAAATGCCATATTAGCATCAGTTAACAACGGCCATGACTAGTATGAAATTTAAGAACGCAACTTCTAACTGTTGGCTGTAGCAGCCGGGCGCCGTGGCTCAGCGCGCCCGGTCAGAGGGCTGCACACCCTCTGTAAGAAAAAAGCTGAGCCAAACGTTCAACGAACAACCTCGAACAAAAACGATCAGCGTCCGCAACGAAGAGAACTACCCCAAGAAAAAAAAAAAAAAAAAAAAAAAAAAAAAAAAAAAAAAAAAAAAAAAAACCAGCGTAGTGGGCAATGCGTTGGACTGCGTCGCTGAAGGTCAGTAGTTCAAAACCCTCCACTACCCAACAATTTTTTTTTCCTAAAAGGGTTTCAGACACTTTTATTAATTAATTTTTTATTGTTTACATTTTTTTTGTCCAAAATGTTTGCAAAAACTTATAAAACTACAAATCTCAAATGGGCCGTAAAACACGTTACTGCGATTTTTTACTACATTTTTCTGCATCTAGTATCTGTTTTACTACTGTCACAGTCTGTTAATAAGTTTGAGATCTCACAGCGACTCCATTCTCATTGAATTACAAAATATTTGCGTGAAATGTCTCAATATAAAATCAGTACGTGAAGCCGAAAACATGTCTAAAGTTCAAGGCTGCTGCGGTCGACCCCTTGTTTAAAAGAAAACATGAGTTTTTGTTTACTGGTATAAATGACAAACTTCGGTATTCAAAAAGGCGTTTCTGTGCAACTACAATTTATATTTTTTACTGCTTCACTTCCTAATATGACGAAAATAATATCTCATTTCATTTCATTACATTTTTCATTTATCAGCTTGCTTTTCTTGGTGTTATCAAAACATTATGAAATGACGTTAAACTCCTACTTGCTTGGATAGGATACCTTAATTCTGACGTATCCTGTATTTAGGAGTTCACAACATAACAACAGATCCTTGTGCTCATCTGTAACTTGGCCCTCAGAGTATGTCAGTAGCTACTTGCGTGCAAATGCGCTTTCCTGATAAGCCATTAACCCTTCGCGCAAACTCTCAACTTTGCGTTCATAATGCGCCTTTGGCTCCTCGCACACATCATTAACTCTCCGCTGAATATTAGCATCCAAGTAGAGGCGATATAGACTCGGACCATAACTTATTGATTATGAACTGTAGATTAAAACTTAAGAGACTACAAAAAAGTAGGAAATTAAGGAGATGAAATCTAAACAAATTGAAGAAGCCAGGTGGTTGTTTCAGTGGGAGCATTAGGCAAGGATTGTCTGAAACGGGGAAAACAATACAGCAGAAGATGAATGGGTAGCTCTGAGAGAGAGAGAGAGTAGTGAAAGCCGCATAGGACCATATAGGCAGAACGACAAGGCCTAATAGAAATCCCTCGATAACGCAGGATATACTGAAATTAATTGATGAGAGGAGAAAATATAAAAATTCAGCAAGTGAAACAGGAAAAAGGGAGTACAAACGTCTGAAAAAAGATTGACAGGGGAAGTGCAGACTGGCTAAGTAGGACTGCCTAGAGGACAAATGCAGAACCGTAGAAGAATGCATAACTAGGGGAAAGATAGATACCGCCTACAGGAAAATAAAAGAGATATTTGGAGACAAGAAAAGCAGCTGTATGAATATCAAGAACTCAGACGGAAAACCAGTAATAAGCAAAGAGGGGAGGGCTGAACTGTGGAAGGAATATATGGAGGGCCTATACAAAGGAAGTAAACTTGAAGGCAGTGTTCTAGAAAAGGAAGACAAAGTAGAGGAAGATAAGATAGGATATACTATACTGCTAGAAGAATTTGACAGAGCACTAGAAGATTTGAGTAGAAACAAATCTGCTGGAGTAGATGATATCCCGTTTGAACTGCTGTTATCGTTAGGAGAGTCAGTCATCAAGAAATTGTTCTAACTGGTATGAAAATGTATGAGACAAAGGAAATACCCTCAGACTTCAAAAAGAATATAGTGATTACAAATCATAAGAAAGCAAGGGCAGACGCCAAATTGCAGAACTATCATTTTAAGGAGTTATGGTTGAAAAATACTACCACAAATTATTTACATTCGAATCCGACCATGGCGTAAATGAATTTAGATTTAGGAGAAAGTAGGAACACGCTAGTCAATACTCACAGTACAACTTATCTTAGAAGATAGGCTAAGGGAAGGGAATCCTATGCTTTCAGCATTTGTGGATCAGGAGGAAGGTTTTGACAATGTTGTCTGGAATAATGTTGAAATGTTTGTAGAGTCTATGGGACTCTTAAAACTTACAAACTACTTATGAACTAGTTACAACTAAGGACGGCACAAATATCCATGCCCGAGGGGGGATTCGAACCCCCGACCGTAGTGGCCGTGCAGACCGTGACTGGAGCGCCTCAGTTCCCTCGGCCACCGCGGCCGGCCTGTCTGGAATATTCTCTTTCAAATTCTGAAGGAAGCATTGGTAAAATATAGGGAACGAAGAGTTATATTCAATTTGTACAAAAACCAGACAGAAATTATTAGAGTCGAAGAACAAGAAAGGGTCGCAATGGTTGCGAAGGAAGTAAGACAGGTTTTCCCCAATATTGTTCAATCTGTAAATTCAGCAAGCTATGAAGGAAAGGAAGGAGAAGAAATTTGAAGAATCGATTAAAGTCCAGGGAGAGGCAATAGAAACCTTGCTTTTTGCTGACGACATAGTAGTTCTGTCAGAAACAGCAAAAGAAGTGGAAGAGCAATTAAACGGAATGGGCAGTGTCTTTAAAGGAAGGAATAAGATTAAAATTAACAAGAGTAAAACGAGGATAATGGATTGAAGTGTCAGAAAATAAGGCGACGCTGAAGGAATTAGATTGGGTAGTGAGACAGTAAAATTAGTACAATATATATATATATATATATATATATATATATATATATATATATATATATATATATATATATATATATATATATTTTTTTTTTTTTTTTTTTTTTTTTTTTTTTTGTTATTTAGGAAGCAAGATAACTTCTGATGGCCGAAGTAAGGAGATATAAAATGCAGAATGTATACAAGAAGAAAAGCGTTTCTGAAGAAGCGAAATTTGTTAACATCCAATATTAGTTAAAATGTTAGGAAGTACTTTCTGAAAACATTTGTCTGGAGTGCAGCACTGTATGGGAGTGAAACGTGGATGATAAGGAGTTCAGACAAAACAATTATAGAAGCTTTTGAAATGTGGTGCTACAGACGAAGAGTAGATGGGTAGATCACTTAACTAATGACGAGGTGCACAAGAGAATTGGGAAGAAAAGGAGTCTCTGGCATATCTTGATTAAAAGAAGGGCTAAGTTGGTCGGACACATTCTGAGACTTCAAGGAATCGTCAACGTTGCATCAGAAGGAAGTATGTAGGGTAAAATTCGTAGAGGGAGACCGAAGGAAGAATACAGTAAGCAGATTCAAAAGGATGTAGGTTGCCGTTCATATTTGGTGAAGTATAGGCTTGCGCAGGACAGGGTAGCGTGGAGAGCTGCATCAAACCACTCTGCGAAGATAACAACAACAACAACAATGATAGACTGAGGTTAAAATTTATCTCTGCAATTGAATCCTTCGCTACGATACTTTCCCATCATTTGGCTATTTCACCAAGATGTCAAAACTTCCCAGAACTCTACGCACAGCGAGATCCTAACTGCTAATGAATGTCAGTGAGATAGGCGACACCGTGTAGTATGAGCTCAAGAATGACGAAATTCATGGTGATTGTTTCCAAGGAAGCACAAAATTATTCATTTCTTTACCTCTAGCCGAACTAATTGTGAAGAAACAAATTTTCCATGTGACTTCGTAACTATAATACCCTAGCGAAACGTGTCAGGTTCGGATCACTGAGAGGTAAAAATTATTTTTATCGTGACTTCTGGTTCCAGTACCACGGCATTGGTGTATGTAATTAATATCTAATTTATTCGGCTTATTATCAATTCATGGAAGCACTAATCCCGGTCCACCACTACATCTTTACTTCATGGTTTGACACACTTCTTAAGTTGCACTGTATTATGACCGCTAAATGAATACGAAATTTCTGGTGCAATGCTAAAATTATCGTCATTTATTTCCATGTTTGGACATTTGGCACTGTAAACCGATTCTAAGGAAAAAGTTGATGTTTTACGTCTTTTTATGCCGATTCCAGTCTCGGTCAGACACACAAGCCTCATTTGGTGAACAATGGGATCAAATTGAGATCAAACAAACATCCTTCATGGTATTTGATTAGTACGATAAGACATCTGACGTGTCACTTGTTGTAATGAAATTTAACTTTCAAGAATTGGGTACTATCTCAGATCTAATAACGTGTTCCTGATATTTTCTGGATGATTGTTTCAATCTGAACTCTTAACCATCAAGACCCATGATCTACAGTAAACTCTGGTTTTACTCACTGTGTACAGTCTAACAATAGGATTTGGGTGTTCAGATGATTTGCAATACAGCTACGTTATATTTTGTATTATTCACAAGTGGCTACCCTTTTCTGCAGTCAAGTGTATGTCTGCTACCAAGAAGGTTTGAATACAGGGAGATGCCTGAAAAGATGAAGCCTGCCTCCGTCATATTGTAAAGTTTTGGTTAAGTGTTCGTATTGTAGAGCTAAACAGGAATAAAACGACCGATGGTTTTGCCGTGATGTACAACGTGTTAAAAGAGTTCAAATAAGCCGTTAAAAATTAAGTTTTCAAATATATTATGATGAGTATTTATTAATATTTATTCGAGAATGTATATTGTTTGAAAGTACATACGTTGCAGTGACTGTCATTTCAATGCATTAAAAGTACGAGTGTCGACATAACGCCTAGTTTTAACGGAGAAATAGTATTCGAAAACTGACCAAGATGGCGGACAGGCTTCAACTGACGTATGTGCTCGTCCTAGATAATGGCATCTCCCTTTATTCTAACCTTCTTATCTGATACGTTGATTTGCAATCTGATGAACCTAAGACCACCTGCATTATGTTTAACAACTGCCAGGGGATGATCAGACATACCAAATCTTCTTTCCAACACTTCACACGGCTTTAACTACCAATGCTTCATCTGCATATAGTCCCACACACTATGCTGATTTTTTATAGATGAAAACACAGTGCTACAACCTTAGAAAACCATCAATTTCAAGTTCCATGATGATACATCAACCGTGCTGTTACGTATATGTGTTAAACGTCTATTTGATGTGCACTGTGCAAGCGTTTACTAACGTTACATCAATTATCAATAAATACATTCTCGGAACCTTCGTGGCGGTCTAAGACTGTGTGTCGCAACTGGGATTCGAACCTGGGACCTTTGCCTTTCGCAGGTAAAGTTCCCAGGTTCGAATCTCGGCTACGCGATACAGTTGTAATCCGCCAGGAATGTTACATATCAGCGCACACTCCGCCGCATAGTGATAATATCTTTCTAAAGACATTCCCGGTTATCCGTTTACTATTACTGATTATCAACTATACCCTTCCACACCTAGTAATTATTTCACAACGAGTTAAGTTATTAGATAGACCAACCACTCATAACGGATTTTGCCATGAGACTTCTCCCAGAACACGCCTACTCTCTAGAGCAGGTTTAATTACTAACAGCATTCAGACACCCAGCAATTACCAGTACATGAAACATTTTAGCGATTAAATAAGTCAAGTACAAATGATCACTCTAATTTTTCTAAATCGTAGGAGAAACTTGTCTATCACACTTTTATTGCCGAATTCATGTGTTGTAACCATTGTTCTGGGATACAACAATTATTCGTCATCGCTGTATACGTAGGGTAAACTACAAAGAAATTTTGTTCAGGTGAAATTAAGTAAACATTGGGGCAGTCTTAGAATGTATCTTCTCCTATCAAGTGTTCTGAGAACTCTCTACACTTCAGAGAATTCTCTTCTTAGAGAACAATATCCTGTACGGACTAAAGTTGTGGTTAACAAGAGACTAATTGAACCGTGAAGGATTTTGATTTAGGTTGCGATGCTACATTTGAGAAAGACGTAAGGAAGATATTAGAGTAGTGTAGGAGTATATACGGAACAATAAACAAATTTCTAACAAATAAAACGAGAAAAGAAAAAAGAAGTTTTATACGACAATGGTATTACCAATGTTAATTTAAAGAAAGAATCATAGACCCGTAGAGATTAGGTTCCTAAGAGCTGTAGAAGGATGGAGAAGAGCCAACAGATTTAGAAACTGATGAATTAAGGCAGGAATTATATGTTCAACATCCTCAAAATCCGTCAATATTCCCAATTGTCGCCATCGTACAACTGTTTGTCAATTTGTATCATAGAATCTCGCACCATTTGTCAATATGATAACACTATAGTCGTCACGACTTCGAGACTACATTGTCCCATTTTCAAGTGCTAAAACTAAGGACTCACATAAATCAGATATGAATACGATGTATAGAGTAATGCCATTCTGGGGGACTATCTTGTATAAACTTGCGCGATTATTTAATAAGAAAGGTATACAAATCACTTTTAGAACAGATAAAAAACTGGCGCAGAGGGTGATACATAAGACTGATACAGGGAGCATTGGATGGGGAAAGCTATAGTGTATGAAATTAAATGTCAGGATTGCGATGTGAAGTACGTTGAACAAACGGGTAGAAACTTTGAAGTAAGATTTAAAGGGCATAGCAATAGGGAGAATGGCACATGGACGGTTGCGAAACACCTAAAGACATAATAAAAAAAATTGCGTTGGGCAACATCAGTGACAGTATGCGAGTAGTTCATTTTGAAGACAAAGGACGACTGTTATCATATCTGGAGGAAATTGAGACTGTCTAAAAAGCAGTTTTTTGGGCCCATTTTAGTAATGTCCACCTTTTGAAATAATGGCTTATCCGTTCGGTTTACCATTATATAGGAAAGTGTTTTTCTAATTTACACTGTATATTAAAACCTCGCCTTACACGGACACTATTTTTGATCCCTTCAAAACATCATCGTTGATAGCCATGATTATTCTCTGTTCCTTATATCTTTTACATGTGAGAGCAGTTGTCGTGCTGCTTACGACTGAACAACATTGTGGTTACGTTGCTTCACTAGTGCATTCTGAATTAAGTTTTATGAAGGACATGCACGAAGCTTACGTACGTTTTAGAGTCTGAGGTTGCTCATTGGCAGAAAGGTTATTTAATATACAAGATGAGTGTCTTTGGTGTATTTTCAGTTCGACATTTCCAGTTTTTTAAAAATATCGTATTTATATATGATTTATTTGATTCCTTGTTTTTAGCACTTGAAAATGGGACAATGTGGTCTCGAATCACGTCGTGACGAATATTTTCATATTGAAGAGTGCTGAGAGATTTTATGATACAAAAATCCGTCAGATATTGAGAGTACAAATCGAAAGACTGTGTGGGAAAAGGCTGCCTCTCCCGTTAAGAAGACTGAAGTCAGTTGGGAGAAGATTTCAAACAAGACCGAGGAAAAGCAGAAATAAATTTTTGAAAATGATGATGAGGAACTTGGATAATTAATTATGATATTTTAAAAAGATATAAAATAGCCAAGATCGCTTATCATCAGTTTTTATTAATGACGACCGGTTTCACTGAACTATGTCAGCATCATCAGGTCAAATAAAATATTTTACAAGGCCATAATCTGTTAAAAAGGAAAAACGTAAATTTAAAACATGCATGTCATTATAATAAAACGAGAAGATACGTCAATTAAAGCCATAAGAGCAAGATCGGGCATATTTAGAGATGAGACATACCTTGTAATGTCAAATAGTTGTTATATAAAACGATTTACAGTGCATAGGTGCACTATGTCATTATAATAAAACGTAATTAACACAGTGAGTGACAAAAGCAAACTGATACATGATACAAGTCAAGGGTAAAAAAATATGGCGCCAGATGGCAGCACACACCAATGTAATATTAAAACACAATGAGGTTAAAAACGTGTTGTACAGATTATAAAGATAATTAGAAGTAATTTGAAAAATAGACTAATATCTACATTGATGGTGTAATTAAGTTTGTGCATACCACAAAAATATCTGTATAAACTGACAGTCATTTATAAACGAAAAACTAACACAGTTAAAATGTAGCGGTCATACAATATTGCTTTGTGCATACCATAGGAATATCTGTACAAAACGACTGTCGATTGAAAAGTATACAACAGTGGCCACAATGCAGCGGTGATGCAATATTAGTTAATGCATATCACAAAACACTTGTATAAAACCACAGTCAAGTGTAAAAGAATATACAACAATGTCTACAATGTATCAGTCATAAAATATTGGATAGTACATAAAACCCAAACATCTGTATAAAAAGACAGCCATAAAAGAATACATGATAGTAGACACAGTGCAGCAGTTACGAATTATAGATATGGCTGCAACAACACAATAGGTCAGCCAACACAGCACGGGGTTGTAAAGAATATACAACAGTAATTATAGTGTAGCACTCATACTATACTGGCTGTGCATAAAACAAAAATATTTATGTACAATAACCATCAATATAGTGGTCAACAATACCGGTTTGTGCATACCATAAAAAGATCAACATAAAACAACAGTCAATTATAGAAGTATAGAATAGTAGTCACAATGCAACGGTAATACAATATTGGTTTGTATATATCACAAAATATCTGTATAAAACTCCAGTCAACTGTAAAAGAATATACAACAGTGTCTACAATGTATCAGTCATACAATACTGGATAGTACATAAAATACAAATATCTGTATAAAAAGACAGTCAATTACAAAAGAATACATGACAGGAGCCACATGCAGCAGTCAAAAATACAAATATCTGTATAAAAAGTCAGTCAATTATAAAAGAATACATGACTGTAGCCACAATGCAGCAGTCACGAAACTTAGACATGGCCGCAACACCACAATAGGACAACCAACACAGCACAAGGTTTTAGTTATGGATCAGACCAAATGCTTATAAAGGGAGAAACATCTGAAGGTTTAGGTAGGAAAATGCTCCAGGTCTAGGTTTTAGACATGATGTTTAATGATAAGGTTGAAGATTTTTTTTCCTTTCTTTACAATAGATCATCAAAGATGGTAAAAAAAAATTGACAAAAATCAAGCTGGTAATTGAGTATTTTATCTGGGGCTTTTTTGTTGCTACTATAAATATGTATAGTTTCTAGTAGTCTAGTTTTCTCCCTTTTACTGTTCTGTGTAATATTTTCATGTTATGCTCAATATTATTAACATTATTAAGGGAGAAAACTAGACTTACTAGAAAATATACATATTTATAGTAGCAACAAAAAAGCCCCAGATAAAATACCCAATGACCAGCTTGATTTTTGTCAATTTTTTTTACCATCTTTGATGATCTATTGTAAAGAAAGGAAAAAAAATCTTCAACCTTATCATTAAACATCATGTCTAAAACCTAGACCTGGAGCATTTTCCTACCTAAACCTTCAGATGTTTCTCCATTTATAAGCATTTGGTCTGATCCATAACTAAAACCTTGTGCTGTGTTGGTTGTCCTATTGTGGTGTTGCGGCCATGTCTAAGTTTCGTGACTGCTGCATTGTGGCTACAGTCATGTATTCTTTTATAACTGACTGACTTTTTATACAGATATTTGTATTTTTGACTGCTGCATGTGGCTACTGTCATGTATTGTTTTTTGGAATTGACTGCCTTTTTATACAGATATTTGTATTTTATGTACTATCCAGTATTGTATGACTGATACATTGTAGACACTTTTGTATATTCTTTTATGGTTGACTGGAGTTTTATACAGATATTTTGTGATATATACAAACCAATATTGTATTACCGTTGCATTGTGACTACTATTCTATACTTCTACAATTCACTGTTGTTTTATGTTGATCTTTTTATGGTATGCACAAACCGATATTGTTGACCACTATATTGATGGTTATTGTACATAGATATTTTTGTTTTATGCACAGCCAGTATAGTATGAGTGCTACACTATAATTACTGTTGTATATTCTTTACAACCCCGTGCTGTGTTGGCTGACCTATTGTGTTGTTGCAGCCATATCTATAATTCGTAACTGCTGCACTGTGTCTACTATCATGTATTCTTTTATGGCTGTCTTTTTATACAGATGTTTGGTTTTTATGTACTATCCAATATTTTATGACTGATACATTGTAGACATTGTTGTATATTCTTTTACACTTGACTGTGGTTTTATACAAGTGTTTTGTGATATGCATTAACTAATATTGCATCACCGCTGCATTGTGGCCACTGTTGTATACTTTTCAATCGACAGTCGTTTTATACAGATATTCCTATGGTATGCACAAAGCAATATTGTATGACCGCTACATTTTAACTGTGTTAGTTTTTCGTTTATAAATGACTGTCAGTTTATACAGATATTTTTGTGGTATGCACAAACTTAATTACGCCATCAATGTAGATATTAGTCTATTTTTCAAATTACTTCTAATTATCTTTATAATCTGTACAACACGTTTTTAACCTCATTGTGTTTTAACATTACATTGGTGTGTGCTGCCATCTGGCGACATATTTTTTTACCCTTGACTTGTATCATGTATCAGTTTGCTTTTGTCACTCACTGTGTTAATTACGTTTTATTATAATGACATAGTGCACCTATGTACTGTAAATCGTTTTATATAACAACTATTTGACATTACAAGGTATGTCTCATCTCTAAATTTGCCCGATCTTGCTCTTATGGCTTTAATTGACGTATTTTCTCGTTTTATTATAATGACATGCATGTTTTAAATTTTCGTTTTTCCTTTTTAACAGATTATGGCCTTGTAAAATATTTTATTTGACCTGATGATGCTGACATAGTTCAGTGAAACCGGTCGTCATTAACAAAAACTGATGATAAGCGATCTTGGCTATTTTATATCTTTTTACAATATTATAAGTGGATCGCCTTCTATAACGTAAACCAACTCAATTATTTATGAATACATGACTGGTAATGATGCATGATGTTCGACAAGTACAAAATTTTAGGATTTTGTTGTCGTGGTCTTCAGTCTGCAGATTAGTTTGATACAGCTCTTCACCTAACTCCATCCTTTATTAGCTTCTTCATCTCATAGCAACGGCAACTCACATCCATTTGTATCGGTTTACCGTATTCGTGTCTTCCTCTTTCTCAGCTACTTTTACGCAAGACACCTCCCTTCTGTGCTAATAATTTTATTAACAGCTTGGATTGGTTGAAAGGACGGTTCAGATACATCAAGGGATGATCCATCCAGTTCTGATACAACTCTGAGGTTAAAATTCTTTTTTAGGAAAAGCTCTGAGAGATGAATAAAGCAAACAGGTGAATGAGGATGTAGGTTGCGCTAGTTATTCGAAAATGAAGAGGTTCCCATGGTGTAGGGGCATACAGATCTGTGCCAAACCAGTCTTCATTCCGAAGACCACAACCTCGGCATACCTTGTGATAATGGGAGTGCTGGAACGTCTGGACAGTACCTACGTTAAAAAACCTAACAGCAAAACATGAATTATATTGCTAATGGGAAGACAACATCATCTTCATTCACAAACAAAATCAGAAGAGACATTTCTCGTAGAAATATGGCAGAATGAAATCGTGATACATCGTCCATGTGATTACCTGCTTGTGGCTTGCACTAAGCGGAGAGTATTGCATTTATTTTGTATGGTTCAGCTGCCGGCTCCGCTACGTCCTGACACTGCCATATCAACGAATTCGTATTGCCGGCGAAATGTAATTTCGTAGCGCCAATCTCTGGATATGGCGCGAGTGAATTCGATTCAGACAATGTAATTTTTATCTGCATAAAATGTCGCTCGTTCCAATTTCGTATGGCTTTTCTGCAAAATGCATGAAACGAGCTTTACTAGTCAGATGACGTAATTGGGACGTTCATATACAGTTACAGACTTGTTAAATGAAAATTATTTCGTAATATGACTTTTTCTGTCATGCTACAGACCCGGAAAAACCTGTGTTTCACCTGATTTTTAAAAGAATGGTTGCTGCATATTTCGTTTCTTTTGATGGAAATTAAGTTACGTGGACTATGGTAAAACTAATATTTGGATTTTTACCAAAATGAATTATTATCCAAATACTCTTTAATAATAAAATAACAGTTACTTCAGAGCCAATATCAGTTAAATAATTTAAATTACTATCAAATCCACCTTCATTAAAATATTACAAAATTAAATTCACAATAAAAAAAATTATTGTAACCCATCATAGTCTTAATTTTAAGCTGCACCTTGACCTGAAATAAACTTTAATAAAAAAAAAACAAGAAAATTTTTCTCCAAAACGATTTTCTGATAACGGAGATATACAAACAAATAAATTAAGTAAAGTAAATCGTATGTTCGAGTGTCTGTAAACCTAAGAGACCAAACTACAGCCTATGCGTGAATGTTTTCAACTACAGGATCACAGGTAAATTATTATACAGGGTGAATCACCTAACACTTGCACCGCATATATTGCGGAAACGGAAAGTGCGATTGATGTGTGGTTTCCGCAGAATGGATTGGTAGTCAAGGACTCGTATTGTTATCCAAAAACAGATTGCAAAAATCCCTAGGAAGTGTATATTTATCCAAACATACATTTTTTTTTCAAATGGAACAATGTTTGTTTCTATCATGCACTGGAAATTTTGACACTAGCTGTGTACAAATAATTTTGAATGACATTTTTATCACGTTTAGTTCGGGTGCTACAACCATTCACAGTTTTGTGGGCGGAAGCTACGACAGCGTAGCTGACTGGCTGGTGGTCGTGAGACAGTCGGCCGTGCCCCAGGGCCCAGAAACTCGGCCTGTCGGCTACGCTAGCGCAGCCTCCAGCCCCGAAACTTTGAAAGGTTGTAGTTGCCAAACTAAACGCGATAAAAGTCATTCAAAATTGTTTGTACACAGCTGGTGTCAAAAATTCCAGTGCATGATAGAAACAACCATTGTTCCATTTAAAGAACTGTGTGTTTGCATAAAAATACACTTTCTAAGTGATATTACAATCTGTTTGTTGGCTAAAATACGAGCCCCTGACTACTAATCCATTCTGTGAAAACCGCACATCAATCGCAATTTCCGTTTCCGCAATATTTGCGGTGCAAGTGTTACCTGATTCACCCTGTATATGCAACTATGATAGTTGCTGGGGCATGAAATCTGACATATGCGGTTCCACCATAAGATTACATAGAGCCAGACTTCTAAATCAGAACCGTATATAGCCCAAAACGTAGGTTCTTACAGCGTACAATCACACTTGCTTTAAACTTAGCTGTGATAAATGCGGAGAAGGATGCAGAGTAAAGACGCAACGTGACTCATCTATTGAGTACTCTTTATTCCGATAACACTGTTACATGAAGCTACTAAAAGTAATGTAGTTATGCTGCTCGTTGCCTGACAGTAGGCCTCTAATACGGTGAACACGAATCTAGGTTAATCACTATTGTCTTTATAATTGCTGTCTGTAAGTAGTTCGTTTGCAAATCCATTAACTAATGTCTTACCGAAACATTTACACATTATTTCAAAGTTACCTTTCACGGGTAGTTTCCGTTACTGTGCTGTATTCTTTTCTGATCGTAATATTATTAATTTACTCAGTAACTGTGTCGTTTCACATAATATAATGCAAACACGATCGGCATCTCAGAGCAACAATGACGAAAATATGAATTTTTTATTAAAAGAGTCGCGCGGGAGCAGCCAAGAGGACTAGAGCGCCTCGTTACAGATCGCGCGACCTCCCCGTCGGAGGTTCGAATCCTCCCTCGAGCATGGATATTTGTGCCGTCCTAGTTCGTAAGTAGTTCATAAGTAGTTTGTAAGTTTAGGGACTGATGACCCCGTAGTTAAGTCCCATAAGCTTAACAAACATTTGAACATTTTGTGTGTTGCCCTTAGGCTACATTAACGTAGTTTAAGTAATTTGTAACTCTACGGACTGATGACGAACGTAGTTTGGTCCCATAGAATTACAAACATTCGAACACTTGATTTTTATAAAAGAAAATAAACATGAATTATTTTGCAACGGAATCAGGCAGATAAAATGTTTCTCTGATTTCAAGTGTTGTAAAAGATAAACGCATCTGATTTGAATACGAACCAATTTTGAAATTCAACAGTACTACTGTTACGGCTGTCTATTGCAACAACAAAGCAGAATGAGAACGTTTCTTCCACTTCTGAATCACTGTTTTGATTTGACTGCGAGTTAGTTTGACCAAATCAAAAAGCAAGGTCAATTTATGCCTTCTGCGTACGGAAAGAACAACTCAATTCATCTCGAAAAAAAAAAATCACTCCAGGAAATCCTGCAGATATCCCTCCCCATGCCTATTTCATCGTCTGCCCTAATAACCAAGATATCGACGTGAGGTTAAACCGTAATGTCCCTCCCCAGCCATATCGCTGTCGTTCAGGGACGAAGTTGCCACGAGTTGCCGCAGCAGTGTAATGTTCTGCTGTGTGGCGATGCGAGATGGACTATTCTCTAACACATTTCTTCACTAACGTCTGTTTGGTGAACTCGAGCGAATATGTTGGCGTGGAAATGTCTCGCGAGACGATCTTTACAGGCAGTCCATGTTTCTGTTCTTATTCGACGACTTTACGGATCATGAAGGTGAGTTCTACTCCTGTCCCGCATCAGCGACTCCACCATATCTTATGAGGTCGAAGGAGGCGATGCGGAAGTAAGCTCTGTGACCTGAAAGCTAACGGTCACCTTTCCGCGTGCTTGATCGCTATAGCGAGGTAGGTAAGACATTGATGGAATTGAATCGAACTGTAGAGAGACTGGCGACGTACGTGTATATGGGGCAGTCTCCATGCACCACGTGACTATGGTAGAGAGAGAGAGAGAGAGAGGGAGGGAGAGAGCGAGGGAGGGAGGGAGGGAGGGGTAAAGAAAGAGAGAGAGAGAGAGAGACAGACAGACAGAAAGAGAGATGAGTGTGACAGGAAGGGAGCGATCGGAGAAAACATTCGTTGTGTGTGTGTGTGTGAGAAAGAGAAAGAGAGAGAGAGAGAGAGAGAGAGAGAGAGAGAGAGAGCAAATTATAGAAAATAAGTTAATTATTTTGTAGAGAGGTGGACAGGAGGGGTTGGTGCGACAATGTTATGATAGTGTGGTACAGTCGTAAAATACGAGGGTCGTCCACAAAGTAAGTTCCGTTTCTATTTCTATGCGCGGCAGCGCTTCTATCGCAGTTCCGAGCATGCGCGGCAGTTACTCTGACTCAAGGATAAGACATGTACGTCATTTTCAGATCGCTGCTGCCGTGCTTTGTAGTGCTTCTTTATGTCAGCCGTAATGGAAAATACCGCCGCGTGTAAAATCAGATATGTAATTTGTTATCTAAATGAAAAAAAAAAAAAAAAAAAAAAAATGTTAAACCAATGGAAATTCGTCGGCAAACCTGCGAGGTTTACGAACAAAATGTTATGAGTGATTCAGTGGTTAGGGTATGGGTCAGACTGTTCAATCAAGTGCACGATGAAGAACGAAGTGGACGTCCGTCTCTGGTTACTGATGAACTGGTTCAGACAATTGAACAGAAGTTTAAGCACGATTTACTAACAACTTTCAACTCTTCTTACACCTAATATCTGTCCTTGGTTGTAAGGACATGGTTGAATACACAGGTGCAACCTTCTATAAAGAAACCGTACATAAACGTGCGCCGCGCTATGAAAAGTGCCTAGAATATTTCTAAAGCTTTGTAGAAAAGTAAATTAATAGTTGTAGATTTTTGTGCAATACATATTTTTTCTGTATCTGCACACGTTTTTGTTTGATATAACCAAACGGAACTTACTTTCTGGACATACCCCATATTATACTTGTGCGCGGGTTTGATTAAAAGTTATTGGCAATAAGGGTTTTAATCATATGTCTAAATTTCATATAATTCTAACGTTGGTTTGATTTTAAGCTGTTTGTGTTATTGTTGTGATTTCACAAAATGTTATTTTTCTGATAGTGTTGTTTTTAACATTACTATTTACACAAAATAAGAATTTTCAGCTTGGTGGGCGATTTGTAATATATATTTTACAATATTTCACGTATCAATTTCGTTCTTATGATGGAACATCATCAGTGCAGATTGTAAGTCATGATGAGTATGTACTCAGCATAAAACAATCAATGGTCATACCCATAACCCACCACAGGAACGAAATCGATATGTGAATTTTTGCAAAATAAATGTTTCATATCTCCCAACATGCTGAAACTTATTATTTTACTGAAATATTGTGGTGGGCTGGCACAAGTTTCGTTCTGGAATCAAATTATAAAATAGATAAATAAAAAATAATTTCTGGTGGTAATTGTTTTAGTGTATGTACGAAATTATGGGTCAATTAAAGTCTGTGATACGACCCGTTGACTTTGACCCGTGACGTCGTGTTGTGATGTGTGTCATCATAGCTGTGAGGTAGTTTTGGGTGTGTGAGTGTTTGTAGGAGGCGTGAGTAATTATGTGGTGGAATGTGAATCATTTGTGGTCGAATGCGATCGTGCTGGTAGTTTCATGTTTTGCAATTGTAGTGTCTTGCTGGTTGTGTCGGTGGTGTCGCTAATTTTTGCGGTTTTGAAGTGAGATTAAAATGAATTTTTGGTTCAATAAACTGTATAAAAATGCAAAAAATTTACTTGTCGAATATTTTGGTAACATTAATTGTCAATTTAAATTTCAGCTTCACTTTTCAATTCGTAACGAATATAGAGGTTTCAGGGCTTTCTGCCTGTAACAGTTATATCCTGTGACTGACATTCTGGTGCGAACAAAGACAACGATTTGAGCCTGTTAACTGCTGTGAAAGAGCTTGGAATGTTGCTTCGAAAAATGAACTTACAGTTAAATACTTCATTATCCGATAAATTTAAATGTAGAGCAGATTGCATGCGCTACTTTAATCGCAGTAAAAGCCGAAGAGAATTGTACGTCAGACTGAAAAGCTGCGATATTACCGGAATTTTCGGCTGAATAACACGCAGCGAAAGAGAAGCTGTAATTACTCCAAAAAGGAGGAGATAATTTTGCGAGAGATACGTCACTGTGTAGCTGACAAATCTCGCCTAATGTAACGTTTAATAAATCACTTCTGATGTGGTTGTACCATTTGATTACAATAAATTGGCAACATCTTTAGATTCTATTTAGGATATATCGATAGATCCACATCTGAAGTGAGACACTGGTACTTGTTAGCTATACAGCTGTTGATTCACACTTTGTGAAGGAGTAGATATTTTAAATAACTTTAAGTATATTGTAACTTGTAGACAACAGTTAGCTAATGACATAAAAGTTTTTTCCTGGGTATGGTACCGCGTCATGGTGTAAGGCTATTACTTAAATAACCAACGTTTCGGCCAACGTTACAGTGGCCTTCATCTGGGTAACTGATGTGAGCTGGTTGTTACTACACTTTATATTACTTACATTTAGACATTACGTCATAATTTTTAAAAATAAGGGATGTTATTGGTGAATTTTTTGCGGAAGAATGGAACTTTATTTTGATACGATGCTGAGGTGGAAGGGGTGGGGGTTAGCCGTTGCTTCTTGCATAGCGAGACATGATTGGTGTTCATCGGCGAATGGGGTGAGGTCTTCCGTTATCTCCTGCTGGCCGTGGGCCGCGCGGCGGCAGTTGCTTACTAGTGACGCTCGCGTGTTGTGATGTCAGTGCGGCCTATTTCGCTGTGATGGCTGGTAGCCAAGAGGGGGCAAGCCTGAGTCCATCTTCTCTATTCATGTTATTAGGGTGTTTAACAATTTCGATGGCTTCCCTTATCTTGCGTTTGACCATCCCTGGTTGCTTGGCGAGTATTCTGCCATCGTTAAATTTTATCTTTTTACTGCAATCTTGCTGGTGTTCGGCTACTGCAGATTTATTGTGTTGGCCTAATCGAATGTAGCGTTCATGTTCGCGTATGCGTGTTGCCACTGCCCTCCCTGTCTCACCTATGTACACTTCCCCACACTCAACCCCATTCCCCGATGAACACCAATCATGTCTCGCTATGCAAGAAGCAACGGCTAACACCCATCCCTTCCACCTCAGCATCCTATCAAAATAAAGTTCCATTCTTCCGCAAAAAATTCGCCAATAACATCGCTTATTTTTAAAAATTATGACGTAATGTCTAAATGTAAGTAATATAAAGTGTAGTAACAAACGGCTCACATCAGTTACCCAGATGAAGGCCACTGTAACGTTGGCCGAAACGTTGGTTATTTAAGTAATAGCCTTACATCATGACGCGGTACAATACCCAGAAAACTTTTATGTCATCTGACTCTGGCTGCGGAAGCCTACGTAATTATAACAGTTAGCTAAAATTACCGCTATAGCTCTACAGCATCACAGATGGTTTCAGTTCATCCAAAAATTAGCCTAGTTTGCTTATTTAATTTTCTGATAATTAATTATTTTAGATTCATGATAGCTTCAATGTGCCTAAACAATTATCAGCTACTTGTGCAGTAGCGATACTTGATGAGTCTACTTAGCAAATATTTTATTCATGTTGCATCTGCACCTATTTTTCTGCGTAAGTTGCCTCTTCTCAGGAAAATTCCTTCTCCTCAAAAGAGTACTGATAGGATTTCAAACACGATTATCTCTACAACTACACTGAACAGAAAGAAAGAGAGTTGGAATATTATGAAAACCTATCAAAGAGATGATGCACAGGACATTTGATCAGCTGGCTGCAGTGTTATAAATTAAATAACAAACCAATTGGTGGGCAATGTAAGAGTAGGTCTAATTATGAACAATAGAACAGGATTCCGTTTACTATGAACACTACGACAAATGCGTTATCGTAGCCAAGATAGATACAAAGCCAATACGACCACAGTACTACAAGTAAACCTCCAAACTAGCACAGCGGATGAAGAAAGGATTGAAAAATCTGATGAGATAGAACAACTTATTGATCAGTTAAGGGAAAAGATTTCGAAATCTTGATAGGGGAATGGCTTTCGGTTGTAGCATATGAGACACCGGAAGGTTTGATTAATTAATAATTTTGAGGTTTTAAATTGTGAGACAGATCCTGGAACTAAACGGTAGAAAAATAGGAAATGAAAGCAGGATCAGCTGAAGTAACCTAAGGTTGTTGAGAATGACAGAGGGAGCAGTAGAAAACGAATGTAATACAGCAAAGAAGAATAGGTATCTTTGAGAAATGAAATAGTGAAGACAGCAGACAACCACATAGTTAAAAGAATAGTTGTTGTTGTTGTTACGGTCTTCAGTCCGGAGACTGGTGTGATGCAGCTCTCCACAATACTCTATCCTGAGCAAGCCTTTTCATCTCCTCATAAGAACGACAAACCACATATACTTGAATCTGTTTACTATACGCGTCTCTTAGTCTCCTTCTGCGATTTTTACCCCACACACTTCCCTCCAATGTTATATTTACGATTCCTATATGTCTAAGAATGTGTCCTACCAAGCGATCCCTTCTTTTAGTCAGGGTATGCCAAAAATTCCTTTTTGTCACCAATTCTGTTCAGTACCTCTTCATTAGTTATGCGATCTACCCAACTAATCTTCAGCATTCTTCTGTAGCACCACATTTCAAAAGCCTCTATTCTCTTCCTGTGCGCACAGCTTATCGTCCATGTTTCACTCCCATACAAGGCAACACTCCACACAAATACCTTCAGAAAAGATTTCCTTACACTTAAATTAATATTCGATGTTAGCAAATATCTCTTTTTCAAAAATGCTTTTCTTCCCATTGCCATTCTGCATTTTACATCCTCTGTACTGCGACCATCATTTGTTATTTTACTGCCCAAGTAACAAAACTCATCTACCTCCTTTATTGCTTCGTTACCTAATCTAATTCCTTCAGCATCACCCGGATTTCTTAGACTGCACTCCATTACCCTAGTTTTGCTCTTGTTAATGTTCATCTTATAAGAACCTTTCAGCACACTGTCCATTCCGTTCAATTGCTCTTCCAGGTCCTTTGCTGTATCTGACAGAATTACTATGTCGTCGGCAAAACGCAATGTTTTTAATTCTTCCCCCTGAACTTTAATTCCTTCACCAAATTTATTCTTGCTTTCCTTTACAGCTTGCTCAATGTACAAATTGAACAACATTGGAGAACGGCTACAACCCTGTCTTACTCCCTTCCCAACTGATGCTTCTCTTTCATGCCCTTCGAGACTAATAACTGCGGTCTGGCTTTTGTACAAGTTGCAAATAACTCTCCTTTTCCTGTATTTTACCCCTGCTGACTTCATAATTTGAAAGGGTGTATTCCAGTCAACATTGTCAAAAGCTTTCTCCAAATCTACAAAAGATAAAAATGTAGGTTTGCCTTTCCTTAATCCTTCTTCTAAGATAAGACGTAAAGTGAGTATTGCCTCCCGGGTTCCTACGTTCCTCTTCTAGGTCTTCTAGAAATTCTTGGATATCGGTAGAGATATTGAATTTAAGTGATGAAACTAGAAAATATAAAATAGCGCATTAAATGAAGTGGGGAAGACGGACTGTATATTTTGTTTATTGAGCTTGACCGTGTTAGGGACATCAGGCCCTCGCTTACATCGGACCAAGGTTTTGCACATACAGTACTTTTTTACGTCTGAGCTACCTATAATATAACATCGATTGTAATTGATAAATAAGGTATTAATAACGTAATTTAAATGCGGAGTAAATGGAATCGGAGAATATCAGGAAGAGGTATGTATGTGACGTATCAAGATCTTAAGGAAACAGAGAATGGTCGTTTTATTGCTTTATTAGATATCCCATTAACTGTCGTTTGAAACTAGCAGTGTTATTCAATTGTCTGATATAGTGAGGGAGTTTGTTCCAGAGTCTTGTTCTGGCTACACGTTCTGACTTCAAGAAAGCGCCCGAGTAGTGGAGGAGAATATACAGGATTTTGCTCTGATAGGATCGTGTATTTCTGCTATGCTGTTCACACATAAAGGCCTAGGAAAGGTACGAGGCGCAGTGTACAATGATAAGACAGTAAAGGAAACACTGAGTATGAAAATCTCTGCACTTGTCAGAACAAACTCAGGATCGTTGCGTATGAGATTGTGAAATATGACCAAAGAGACGGATGTTACAGATACATCGAACGAAAACATTGTGAGCTTACCTAAGAAAGACTTTGCTAGATAACATCGCTGTAATCAGTAACTGATATTATGTTGCTACTAGTTTATTTCAAGGTCGACAGGAAAGAGTTTCTTATATTTCTGTAGAGAATGAAGAGATGCTGATGCATTTTTACACACCACAGTTGCGTGCTCAGCCCAATTTACTTTGTCCTCTATTATCACTCACATAATTTTTGCTAATGGCGAAAAGAGATATTTGTGCAATTTAGGCCTAATATTATTTATCGTAGAGATTAGCGATATTTGTGGCCAATTAGTCTATAATGATCTACCAGAATATTTTATTCCGATTGAGCGTCAACCTTATATTCTATGCCCATTTTGATACTGCACATAGATAAGTATTGAAATTCTCGATTGATTTGGCATTTTGCTGCAACTAAAGATGATCGAGGTAAATGCAGTAATTATTAACAGATTAGATGCCGCTTGGAATATCTGTCGGATGATCGAGTTCTCTTCCGGTATGGGTGTATTGTCCTTAGTGTAACTTATTTTAAGCAGTTTCTAAGTCTACGGACTGATGACCATATCAATTTGGTCCAATACTTTTAAGAAATTGCTTACAAAACGGATGACACGTCATTCACGTGCAATAGAAGTTTATTGGACCTAATACACAGCCCTGCGGTAAGCCTGGCAGCGCTTTCTCCATTGTTTCTTTATGGTACTGGACATGACACACGGAAGACGTGTGATCAAGTATGAGCGAAACCATTGTACTGCACTTTGAGAGAAATTTTGGCTGCTAAATTCCTCGAACAATATATCGAATTTCACTGTGTGGAAGGCTTTGCTAAAGTCTACGAAGCTATCCACAGCCAGCTTCAGGTGGTCGGTCACTTTTATCAATGCAAATGTTGTGCTGCGATAATTGTGGAAACCTGATTCGTGTTGGTTACGACAGTTGTTTGGGGTCAATTAGCTAGTTATCTGGTGTGTACTATATATTACTGGACCTTGGACAGTGCTGAAAGAATGCAGATAGATCGGTAATCAATGAGGTTGTGCTGTGACAATATCCTTTTTACGCAGTCGCTTAACTAGTCCACATTCCCAAGTCTGAGGGAAAACACTAGTGACTAAGGACTGATTGAATACATCCTTTATCAATTGGATGAATTGTCAGATTATTCGTTTGGCCTGTGATACCAGCGTCCCCAGTAGATGCTGATCAAGGACGCATAATATATTTTTTGACGGTATTGCCAGTAACACGTTTAAAACTTATGGTGGTTACACTTACCCTCATGAAGAGGTTAATAAGTCTTTATCGTCAATCAGTTGGTTGTAGTTCCAGATTTATGTGAAATACTAATTCTGTTCCTGAAAGGGGACAGTGGGTTCGGCTGCAGCTATTACTTTGCCTATACCAAGACCGCGCAGGGTATTCAAAAGGACAAATGGTCTGTTTATGTTGTTGATTAATGAATGGGCATATCTGAGCTTGGCATTTCGCACATTTCGGTATTGATTGAAGCATATTTATTATGCAGCCGATTGAGTTCGTTAGTAATTTGGTGAAGATTTTAGTTTACGTCCTGGAAGGGTCCGAAGTTGCCTCTAGAATTATTTCTAGCGCATCAGCTGTAACTTCAGATAAGTTGATGTGTCTAAGTCCCGATATGTAGTTAGCTGTGTTTTCGTCTTAGGAGTTCTGTCGAAAATGACATAAGAACTACGTCGTGGCCACCCGAAGTAAGATCAGATCAGAATATATAAGAATGCGCAAGAATTTCATACTGGATGGACTGTTGAACATAATATATTGGTGTTACCTGCTCTCATATATACGAGTAAAATGAGATTGACAGGAAAAGACAATTGAAGGTCGTTATAGAATGTGTGATTAGCCTATAAGGAGAAAGATAGACATTGCATATAGGAAATTACAAGAAACTTTTGGCGACAAAAATCAGTTGTATGAATATAAACTACATGTGAGATCCATGAAGTTTCCTTCAGTAATTCACGGTTCCTGTAGATCTTTCTCCACTTCCATCCGCCGTGGTCATTTGGTCTTACTCTTGTGCCAGTAAGAAGCTGGTTGGTCAACCGGTCACGATACATTTTCCAGGCTTGTTCATAAAATGCTACACGTCTTTTCATAAATACATCCATGATTCTGTCACACTGCAATTCTTCATATTGTGGCTGAGCTTTTCGTACATGTCCAAAAATATCAACAATTGCATATATGCGCCCAACAAGCAATTGACAAATTAAATGGGTGCGCATTAATACGCTCGATCTCTTGCGGGAATCGAGAACAATATAGGCCGTGAGCAGGAGGATCTAATGGGCATGGGAAACTACATGCTGTACTTTGAGAATTTGCGTTGGAAAGGCAGCGTGCCTTGATAGCCTATTCGATGAATGTGGCCGCTGGCCCGAAGCAGAAAATCCGGTCTAATGTTTGTAAATCTATCGGACCAAACTGCGTGGACATCAGTCATTAGCTTACAAACTACTTAAACTAAGGTAAACTAACCTAAGGACAGCACACACACCCATGCCCTAGGGAGGACTCGAAGCTCCAACGGCGAGCAATCGCGCGCTTCACAGCGAGAAGCCTTAGACCGCTCGGCTACTACACCGCGGCCAGAAAATCCGGGTTCGAATCATGGTCCAGTACAAATTTTTAACATTCGCAGTTTAAGTCATATATTCTATGATATGAAAATAATAACAACTGTAGGATCAGAAGTGACGTCTGTTCTTTCAGAATAGGCGCCACATGTATATATGCACTCTGTTGTAGGATTGGTCTCTAGACTTGCGCACAATAGTTCGCGATCGGGAGCGCTCACATTAATTCGCGGCTCTGCCGCGAACTAGTTCGCTCTTTTAGTTCGTCCGCTCCCAGTGACGGCTGAGCAGCGTGGTCTCCGCGTGCAGGTGGAGGGGGAAGTTCCCCCACCTAGGTGCTTCAGGCGCTTGCTGCTTGAGCCGCTAACGATATCACGCAAACCAATAGAAACAGTTTGTGGATAATTTCTCGCGTTTAAGTTTAGAGTTATCTCTATATCTTGGCATTGTGGAATTTATTAATCAGATATTTCAGAGTGCAGAACACATCAAAACAGAAATTTTGTAGCACTGAACTATGTAATCCAGCAGTCAGACGCTCACCTCGAAATGACTCATCAGCAGAAGGCAAACACGTGATTTTTAATTCTGCTACGCGCCCTCTCGCTATTGCCCGTCGGTCTTCGGAAAAGAATCCAACGAACTATGAAGCGAGATACGTTTGGCATAACCGTCCGCTGCTCCTAGTTCGTCCGCTACTTCTAGTTAGTCCGCTCCTTCTAGTTCGTCCGCTCCTTCTAGTTTGTCCGCTCTTTTTGGCTTTTGCTACCGCTACTAAAAGAGCTTTTCTTTATGACAGCTTTTTTATATAATGAAAGTGTTGCCAAAGTGTGTGCTATTACCTGTATTTTGGGCAATTTGACATCAAATACTTAGGCAAATAAACCAGTTATTTAAACGAATGGGTGATACAATGGTATTCAACTACTACGCAAACAGAGTACTCGTAGTACTTTTAAAAAAAAATAGGTTTCTTGTGGCAGTGATTTATGAAACTACAGCTGAGCTGCATCTCAGCTCGAAATGAAGATAACTGGCAGAAGGGAATCACGTGATTCTGTGCTCTCTCGCATCCTCTCGCTGTTCCCCGTCAGTCTTCGGAAAAGGAGCGGGCGAACTAAGAGGCGAAGGATCTGCGAACTACTTCACGTAGTTCGTCTACAGGAGCGCTCTTCCGAACTAGTTCGTTCGCGAACTATACAAGACTACTTGTTCCCACCTGCAGTGACTGTAGATGTCCAGCAGTCTGTTCACACCTCATAGTGTGGAACTCTGTCTGTACCGGCGTTTGTTTAAGCTCCTCTTCAGACCTAGAGAGTAGACAGATGTCGGCTCATTCGTTATATTTCTATCACTTCATTCTCTTGGAGTGTCTCGCGGACATCTTCTCGATGTCATCTGCTAGCATCAGTCCTGTCACATTTTCAAATTCCTCAGTTTCGCGATTTCCCATTTTCACCTTAGCATGAGTTTCGCTCAGACTGATCCTTATGAAATTGACGAGTTTCACTGCCATTGAAACTCTCTTAAAGAGCTGAACATGCTCTTCCGTTATATGCATTCATCAAATAAAATATGCAGTTCTACAAATAAAATATGCAGTTTTTTGCCATAATCATCCAATTTGTCAGGGAGCTGCCTGAGTGTGAAGATGTGATCTGTTGTTGACGACCCCGGCCGGAGACCTCTGGTGTTTCCCAATCACCGATCCTGCTACTGGCTGAATTCTATGTGTGTTGCAAGTGGACAGGATTCCTCAATAGTTGTCACATTTCAGCTTGTTGCCCTACATGTCTATTGGACGGATCAGAGCTGGTAGTTCTTCTTTGAGTAATATATATCATACTGCTTGTTGTCGCCTTTTACAGTTATCATCTTCCTTCAAATATCAAATGTTTGTAGAGATTATGGGACTTAACTACGGGGTCATGAGTCCCTAAACTTACAAACTAGTTATGAACTACCTTATACTAAAGACGGCACAAATATCCATGCCCGAGGGGGACCGTAGAGGCCGTGCAGAACGAGACTGGCGCGCCGCAGATCGTCATCCTTGACTGGCCGTAGTATGTTCGTCGTTATCTTTTTCCCTTGCACTTTGAGCTTTTCTGCAAGTCCCTTTCTAATGAGTATGTTCATCCCCTAGGTGAAACATCAACCTCAAATCATTCTTAGAATCTGTATTAAGTAATTTACAGCAAAAGAATATGACGGTAGAACAGTATGAAGAATTATATCTCTAGGTGTGTAGCAACGTTTGGAGTGAAAATATCGCAAAAATTTATAAGCTCAATTTACTGGATATTTAATTGTGAACCACTTTTACTTCAAAAATTGTTCAATCCGCCAGATAACAGCCGAGATAGATTTCATTTGATTTGATTTTCTCAGGGAAGCCAAAACAGTCTTGGTCCAACCCGCCACTACCCGCACAGCTCCCCGTATATCTAGTAAAGCCAACCAATGCCCTTGAACAGTGAAAGGAGTCCCATTACCAGTTCTTTATTAGACACAATTTCTTCGGGTCTGGTTGTCCCAAATGTTCTGTGCCTTTTACTCTCCAATGTAATGCATTCGAAGATTAGATGTGATGCAGTTTCATCACCGTCATCCCAGATCCTACATTTAGGCTCCTCTTCTGTTATTCCCATTATATGTAGGTGGTTTTTGAAATTCCCATGGCCTGTCAGCAATCCAACCATGAGTCTAATCTCTCTCCTGTTCAGGCCCAGGATTGCAGAGCTTCTTTTAAAACATGGCTTTGGCATCGTTACCTTGCCATGTTTTTGTTGATAAAATTTGGTCCAATATTCTACGTGCTGTCTTCTGAGCCAGTTACGTAGCTCCAATTTGATCATTGCCTTGGTGATTGTCAGGACAGGTTCCGGTCCAATAAATGGAGTCTCTGCCCCCATCCTGGCTAATCTGTCGGCATGTTCGTTGCCACTGATCCCCGAGTGGCCAGGGACCCACAATAGGTTTACCCTATTGCTTTCCTCTAGCTCCACCAGAACCCTGTGACATTCTGCAACAATTTTAGACCTTGTTGCAGGAGCTGCAAGTGATCTCAGGGCTGCTGGCTGTCTGAATAGATATAGATGCTACAGTCTTTGTAGCACCTATGCAAATTCTTCTCCATACAAGCCCTGATGGCAGTGATTGCCGAGATAGAACATAGTACCACCTTCTACCGGGACCGGGTTGAGCCACCATAGGTCGATGGCGGCCAAAAAATGCGTCTGTAAAATTTGTTGCCGATCGGTTGATTGGCGCGACCTATATAGTACAAACGCCTTCCAGACAGCCACAGGGGTACTGTCCATTCGCCGTTATTTTTACAAATATCTTTCAGACGCAGCGAGATATGGGGTAAAAACATAACAGGAAAGTTTTAAAGAATTTTCTCCTCTACAAATCTGTTTACACACTTTCCTTTCAGATAAACGGTTAATTATTTACAATTAAATTTCAAGCTGTCAGGGGGCCCTAACACACATTATAGCGGTTTTCTAGGTACAAATGCTTATCGAAAAATCTACCAGTTTTACTTGTTGAAGGACTTCGGGCATTAGATGTCGTGGGAAGCGTGTTGCCTATACGTCTCACACAAGAGACTAGTGTATGGGGTGACGCCTGTTCACCTGGGCATAAATTTATTTTATTTTAGTTTATTTATTTGTTCACGTTTTTCATTTCATTTCGTTCTAACCGCTGCCAGGCTGATTAAGGTTTAACGCCCCTTTGAATGGTTATTACGTACAGAAGGAAGCTTAGTAAGCTGTCGCGTCGACTGCTAGGTCATTAGAGACGGAGCTTACGCTCGGAGTTTTGGATAAGGATGAGGAAGGAAATCGGCCGTGCCCTTTAAAAGGAACCATCCCAGAATTTGCTTGGAGTGATTTAGGGAAATCACGGAAAACCTAAATCTAGATGGCAGGAGGTGGATTTGAACCACCATCCTCCCGAATGCGAGTCCAGTGTGTTACCACTGCGCCACTCCGCATGGTTTATTCCATACAGAGAAAATGTGTTTCCTTTTTTAATTTTCTGGGGGGAAATCAGCGGTGCCAAGGAACGACTACCGTATTTGTCTGGAGATATTTAAGAAAATCAGCGACAACCGAAATCTATACGGCTGAAGGTTTCAACCGCCGTCCTCCCAACTGCGACTGTTAATCACTGCATCAACTCGATAAGGTGGAAAGAAGAGGCAAAGGTGGTAGCATCCTGACCTCGTATTCTGGAAGACTGAATTCCCCGAGCCACCATACTCGTTTACATTATGCGCCATTTCCCTGAATCGCTTAAGGAAAATTACGCGATGGTTCCTTTGAAGCGGTCACGGTCGGTTTCCGTCGAGATCCTTCCGTGATCCGTGCTTATGCTCCGTCTCTAATGGTCCCGTAGTCGACGGACGATAAATACTAATCTTCCTCATTTACATTCGGAATCCACATGCCACGCCAGGTGTATGTCTGCTTGACGGTACTTGATGGTTCGACATTACTGACGAGGGTACGCCAATCTCTGAAGTCCCGCAGTACCGACGCACCAATCCTAGGCCGTCTGCCGATCACGTGGGGCCCTGTAGTCGCGGGACAGGGCCGGCGTACCGCGCAGCGATCGCTCTCTTCATTCCTGGCTCCCGACCTCTCAACATGTCAGCCTCGCCGCTCTGTTGTTTCCGCACTTTTTTCTTCCATCTTCATTCTGTCTTGCACTATGTTCATCTGAACCGCCGCAACCGTAACCCACTCGTCCTTTACCTTCCAAAATGTAAATTTGAAGAGACATAAATCTTTCTTTTGATTCAACAGAACCTTTTGCCTTCTAATTTCATCGACCGATGCTCCTACCATCTAATCTCATTCTGGAATACTACGATATATGCGTTTGAGCGTTCAAGATTCGCCGACGCTGCCGGGATGAGCCATTCCGACTCGCCTTCTTCTTTCGTATCTTTTCGTACGTCGATCTATCGACCCTTTCCGGGTCTGCGCCGTTGGCGGCGCCTTCTTCGTGTCCCGACTCTCTGCCACAGGGAGTGACTGGCGGTGCGATTGCGGTCGTTTGTTATTGAGAGGTACGGACGGACGGCCGGGGCGTGCGCTGGGCACTGGTGGCCGCGCTGAGGGCGTCACTTCTGCTGGGGCTGTTTACGGACTTCGTCAGCGACTCCGGCCGCAGCGGCGTGCTCCGAGGGATGTGTACTGGGAGCTTAAGGTGATCATCGCCATGGTGCACGGACAGTCATTCTGTTGAAGTTTCATCTGGTCTCCCGTGTAAGGGTAATTAGTGATTATAAGTGTTTTCGTAATAAAAACGGAATAACCTATTGAAGTGGAAATGTAAAGTCTAACGCAAAGGGTAAAGCAGGGAAGCGGCCAGCAGCAGGCTCGTGGAGTCTCGAATCGCTGGAACAGCAGATCACCACGCAGCACATGCCGACGGCGTCGCGCGGCCACGGCTCACGTGTTCGAGAAATCGCGAAGTTGACGAATCAGCTCAAGCGGTCATCGGCCAGCCATCTCACGAGAAGTAATAATAGCGAAACGTGACCAATAAGAATGCATAACGTCAACAGTTTGCAACCGTCACAAGGCCAGTACAGTTACCTCTCCAGGGAAACGTGACTAACATCTCAGCAATCCATTGCCGCATGAGTTTAAGGCTTCCAAACGTGACAAGGTTACACGTTTTGGCAGTTTTGGAAGATCGTGACTAGAAGCCAGTGACCGACTAGCGACTCTCCACGTGACCGAACATTCTGGAAATTTCTCCACGTGACATAGACCAACTTGAACCAATAAATACCTGGACAATTCGACCAGAGGGTGATTCTTTCGTTGCTTCAGCACGAGTGAAGTTCGGCACCATTCCGGCCGATCACGCAACCTACATCGGAGAAGAATGGACTAGGCGAGCAGTCGCGACAACGGAAGAAGAATTAAAGAAGACTTACCGGGCACCCAGGCAGCTGAGAGGACGATGGGACTGCGGCCTGTCGATAGCTGACCTGTGAGATTTAGTCAATAATCGACAGCTGCGGGAGAGGAGCCCAGGGGTCGTCGGTTCGACGTCGACAGAGCCCCACACTGCCCCTTCGATGGAAGACGCACTCACCCACACGGTCCACGAAGTCTGAAGTGTTACGGACGCCTGCATGAGGTACTGGCCGTAATCACAACGGGGAACGCGAACAATTGAATAAAGCCACGCACCGCGTCGCGTCGCCGCTACGGACTGTAACGAAGGCTGCGCCCGGCCTCGCCGCTGCTGCTGCCTACGCGTAACCGGACCGCAGGTATCCACTATCAGCGCGCCGGCCTGTCGCCTGCTGCCTTCGAGTAAGAGAATAACTGAATGTAAGGAAATTACCACAAGTATTATGTATATTTGTAAATAAAAAGCTATCTGCTTCAATGCGGTCTCATTTCAACATTCTTCCACCTCTGAGCCAAGAAAATTCTCGTCCCACAAATGTGATTAATAACAAATAAATAATAATATGAAATTTATTGTGTTAAACTAAGAGTGACTGCCCATCCTGACAAATATCACTGATACAAGGTCTTTGATGCTTTAGGAAAAGAGTAAGAACTGTAACCAGTATGATCAGTAATAACCGAGATCACGTTACACCCAGAATACCTGCCCGCGTTTGGCGTTCAAGACATCTTTCCGACATGGTGGGCGATCTGTCGGTACATTTTCGGTGGTGCGTCGGACGGTCGGGAAGTCAGCACAAATATGAGTGGTTTTCCTTGGTGTTTATTGCGGTTGTGTTAACTTGTTCTTGTGTGTGTGCTTGTCCAGGATTCCCCCGTTCCCAGGGGTTGTCTTGTTCTATGTCTTCCGTTTGTCGGTTGTCGGTGGTTGCAACTGTGCTTATGTTGGATCTCATCGTGTTCAAGAGATCGTTTGGTCTTTGCCTTGCGCGGGGCGTTATCCGAATGAAACAAAATTGCAAAGTGTTACTGGGGAACCCTGGTTCACGCCCTTCCGCGTCCTCGTCAAATGCCCGGAGAATCGGTCCTACGTTATTTGGCAGAATTCTTTCCTTCTGTGGGGGGAGTTGCCTACCGTAGTTGCAATTAGACCAGATTTTTAATGCATGAAGTTTCGTATGTTAGGGTTGGAGTTCTCGTCTTGCACTGGTCCTGTAATCTTTCCTTTCCACACCCTGAATTTCCTTGTGGAGTCACCTCAGTGTTTGGGGGCCTTCCTCGCCATCACGCTGTGCTCGTGCAAGTTAATTACTAAAAATTGACTCCCATGAGCTTAACAAACATTTGAACATTGAACATCATACTGGTTTATATTATGCGCCATTATCCTGAATCGCGTAAGGAAAATTACGCGACGGTTCCTTTGAAGCGGTCACGGTCGGTTTCCGTCCACATCCTTCCGTAATCCGTGCTTATGCTCCGTCTCTAAGGATCTCGTAGTCGACGGACGTTAAATGCTAATCTCCCTCCTTTACATTCGAAATCCACGTAGTTACTGTTTAACTGAAATGTTTACTTCGAACTGAAATAACCGTTAAATACTAACTGACAGACTTACTATTGAAATCGACACGCTATTGAACACTAGCAAAAGCGTACTGGCACTCCCATTACAAACACATGCACTTCTCCGATTGCACCCGTCCTAAACCGTCAGATATACAATGGAAGGATTTATTAGCTGAAATTTTTAGTAAGGGACAAATGGTGTTCAGAAAAGATAGATTGAATAAAACAGTTCGTGGCGTATTTACTGCTGTCGCGAGTGGTTTATCTTGTAGCGTGATTGAAATATATAGTTCCTCTGAGAGGATGGGTAGAGGTTGTATATAACAACAACAATATATTAATATATTTGTGCTTAAATCTGCTGAGATCCACAAAAAAGTAACAATTTTGTGTGGTAAAGAGAAGCACAAATTTGGAGAAACATGAACGAGCAGCCTACCTAATCAGTCAGTGAGAAAACGGACGTTATGAAACAGACCATTGAGAAAGTTCTCTACCTGCATGAGAAAGGAAGACAGAATCTTCTAAGATTACAAAACAGACGTTCATGACGTAGTAGCTCCAGAAATACAACATACCCCTATAGAAGGTACAAAGTTTTCCTTGGTGGCTGACCCCAATACGAAAGTATGTGATACGAATCAGTGCTTTGTAATGGTAGATAACGAATGTGACCAAACAAAACTACCATTGAAATTTTTTATTTAAAATATACAACATGTATCAGTTTATATTAGAGATAATCTGTAGTCTAAAATTATGAAATATTTAGAGAAGCACAGCAAACTAGATTTTATGGACGTAAAAGTGCCAGAATACGAAAGGGTGTAGGAATTTTATGAGACGCCATAAAATTTTTGAGATTTTATCACCCACCAAAGGATGAGGTAGGTTGTTCCTTGGACTTCTTGGCTAAATTGTGGAATGTTCAGATTCGGTAATATCACTATATTTGTTGGTATCAGTAGTAACGTAAGAGCGTGCAATTTGAGCTACATGATATTACTCATATAATCTAACGAACATGGTAAATTCTGACAATATAATAAGAAAGTCCACATCTAGCAGATTAGGTCATAATACAGTCAGTACACATAATAATCCCAATGTTAGGTACATAAATGTCGGGTTTTCACCACTCTGACGCCACTCTAGATGACCAAGTAAACAAAAACACCCCAAAGATGACAAAATTTGTGGAAAATTGATGAATTCTGATAGAGTGTTACACCTATGCCCTAAAAAATAAACAATGTTTTGATGTTGAAATATTACTTATAAGTAAAAACAAGGGAGAGACTAAATGATATCGTCCGCCAATTACCCGAGTAGACAGAATCCTGTTTCGGCTTGATATTGAAGAGATTAATTTTGCAGCCATTTAATTTGTACTGACTGACAAATCGTGGCACCACCTCCCAAATAGAAATTATTAAACTGAAAGTTTGCATCCGTACAATGTCGCGTGAGCGGTTTGGCGTGATTGTTGGAGGTGCGTAACCAATTTTTCAGTGAGAAATATCAGTAGCTCAGATACAATTAATCAGAAACACTTATGTGTAATCTATGCCGAAGACAGAGGCTTGGCCCCTTACGCCAAATGGTCTATGAGTTGAATGTTTTATCACATATATTTTTGACCTTATACAACTGCTCTATAACGAAATCACTCTACATTTATCGTCATTCCTTGAAACATTCATATGAAAATTTAATTAATAATTTTATGTGAAATGTATTTATAAAAGGTAGGGTTCATTTAATACACTTATTGTGCACTATTGTATCTGACATTGCGCATTTTCCAAGATTTTGTGGAAAGTAACACTTCAAGGATTGGGAATTGGTTTATTAGCCTAAATGATCAAGAAACAAATGGATCAACATCTATGACATTACGATGAGGCATTTTGACTATTGATGCCTTTTTAGGTAAATACAGATAGAACTAAATCATGACCAATAAGCAAAAACAACAAACTGACACAGCAGAAATAAGTAAATTTAGGCCAACAATCGAAAACTTACAAGTCGACAATGCTGCAGATTTTCAATTGGAAGTACAAAAAGTCGCGAAAACCTTTGTGAAGGAGCTCTGAAACCCTAGAAAACAGACGTGTGGCTGTGAAATTGTGCAACCACTGAACATACTCATGGACAATAATAATTTCGCAAAGGCATCCCTGAGCAACAAAGTGAAATTGTAGACATCAGACACGAAGAGGACCAGTTATTGATACCAATAGGTTTGACAATTTATTTAGTAAATATATTTTTCTGTCGTTATGACTCCAATAAATCCCATAAAATTAAGTTCTGAGATTAATCTCTGCCCCATAAAATAAACACCTTTTGATTTCACAGCTGCAACTGAATAAGAAACAGGCAGGATCATAAATGACGTAAACAATAAGTACTCATCAAGTTGGGATGATTTGTGTAGAGTCGTGATTAATCATTTAACAACACACTTTTCCAAACTGAATGAAATTGAGCAAGTGAAACCAGTGACAAAACAAGGTTTGATGAAAGAGATCGTTAGTACCCATCTTCATTAAAGTATTTGAAATGGTACTGCTGACACAGTGGCTGTATCTCAGAAAATAGTTTACGGCCAGAGATACGGATGGTTTACGAAAGGATCACCGCACCATTACAGCAATTACTCAAATTCACTGAATTGCGTTTAATAGTGGTAATGCAAACAGCATATATATTTCTAAATTTCACTAAAGCCTTCGACTCAGTAAACCACAAGTTACTTTTACGTTAACTGGAGGCAAACAATTTAAATGTGGCATCGCAAATGCTGACAACTTTCATCATTAACCGTAAGCAGTGTAATCATGAATTTACAATCCAGATATGTAAAAGTCCCATTAGGTGTACCACAGGGCCCAGTTGTGAGCCTTTGCTCTTTTTTGTGTACATAAATGTTGTAAAGGCACCTCGCAAAACTCAGTTGGTAATCCTGCAAATGATACCTGTTACTTGTCATTAAAAAAATGATGAACTAACACTGGTTGCAATTGAGTGACTGGTCAAAGTAACTATTTACAGGATCATGGTATGAAAGTCAACGTTAGGTCACAGTTAATGTCATTTCAACTTGCAAATTCATACCAAAACGCTTTCTATGATACAGTTGGAATTGAATCAGTAGACATAGAAGACTGTGCATTTACAAGCTCTACCCAGATACAGATCTTCACTGGGTAAGCTACATAAACAACGCACTGTATATAATTAGCCACTAATAAAAAATCGTCTCTAATAATATAATACACACTATTTAATATGGGACAATTATTGCTCAGATGAATTACGTGATAGAGATATGGGGTCTTAAATTAACCCGTAGAAATGGCCATCGGGATCTTGCATGAAACTAGATATTGAGACGTGCAGCATAAATTACGGCATAATTACCAAAATGTTCACTCTCTTTACCTATACGAATTAATTAAAATTTTTGGCACTGTAAAACAAGGAAACTGAATACTCTGATGTGAATATTTAGAACAAAAAATAAATAATGCTATTATTGACAGTAAATCAAATTACACCATAGTCCAAGTATTAACGTACTGATATGGTACAGCAAACTGCAAAGCTTCATTCGGTGCAAACAAGGGAAAAAATTAAACGTAAACTGAAATAATCTTTCAGGACAGATAAGTGCCGATACTTCTGAAGTGTATATTAGTACTAAACGAAATTGATGTCTGAACATTTTGCAGTCAAACTTCTGAATATGCATAAGAAACACCAATTTGTTTTTATTTGTGTCTTTTGTCCGAAATCCATTACACTCATATAAAATGTATTTCTTCTGTTTGACATTTGCAGATGTTCCCAGTCCGTGGCTCGTCGCAATAAAATGCAATACATAAACAAGTTTTTCCAAAAAGAGCTGATTACATTTTAGTTGCTTTGAATACGAGGATGAAGAAAATCCACAGTTTCGGAGGATATCACGCAACGCCATTTCGTCTGATAATCTGAGACTATGTTCAATGCACTGAATGTTAAATCTAATGATCATATTACGCCGACAAATCGTTAAAACTGAGGTTGACACAGAAACAAAATGGGTGGTAATTCTCATCTCAGACAAGCTGCATTAGTCAATGTTATTATTGTTTCATGACTCTATAAATCTCCGTATTTTTTTATTTTATGTCTAGGCAGCTATTAGTCTTATTTTCAATAAAAATATATCCCCAACAAATCTTTCGCACAAAAAGAAGTAGTTGAAATTGAGATCAGACGTTGTTATCGATTCTACAGTTAGACCTTGGTTGAAGAAGTTGCCGTGTTTATTTGAGTATCGTCTTTAGTATTGATTACGTACAAGGTAATGCGCTTATACACCCAAAAATTATCACTCATCGAAATAATGACGTTGTAACACAAACCTAAAAAATTGTTTTGTCTACTTGTAGATGTGGGCAAATAAAGGAAGGAGGTTGTCGGGGTAGGGTAAGGTGGCGACTAGAAGTATGTAGAATGTCACTTGTTGTGAAATTAATTATAATTATTTAAAAAGCATTGTGCTGTTTTAAGCTATCATAGTGTATTTGCACGTCCGCAGCTTTGTTCACATTTACAGAATGGTAATGAGCAGAACAGGATTCCACAATGGCTGTAAAGGCATGTTTAATCGGAATTATCTGCATTACGATGAATGAATTTCTAGGCATGCAGGTGAGCGGAATGTGGGGATTTAAACGGAGAGGTCGAGCAATGAACTCGTGGCATTTCTTTCGAATACCGGCTCGTCTGTTTATGCGAGAATAAGCAGAGGCAATCGCTGGGAACCGAATGACTGGCACACTGGGTGCAGCTTGAATTACTGCCGTTAAATGGAACTGCCGGGGCAATGAAAATAATTCAGGCTCTGTGCGCGAGGAACGCATTGCTTGTAATGCCGGCAAAAGCTGTGAATGGATGGCTTCAGCAGAGAGTGTGCGCAAATAAACCATCGGTTGCCGCTCAAAATGTGCGTATCGGTCCAGACATCGATTTGCGATCTCTGGATTTGCGATTCAGGGTCCATTGCGATGAGCCATTGAACTACCTTTAAATCTAACCAGAAAGGATTGTAATTTGCCGATTGCTTTTTATGTCTGCTGCAGGTGATCACAACAGTACGGGAAATGGTTACTACATTCTGCGTGGAGAAGACATGTAGACAGGATAACGGATTGAGTAACGAACTATTCTTTATGTACAATAAAGAACGTTAAATATCCCATTCTGTGAACTTGATATTGTTCACGGATTAGGTACTTGCAAATGGCGATAGTAGTGATTATAATAGCTCAGATGAAGAATTTGGTACATTGGTAAACTTCGGTTACGTCTCTTAAATAGAAATGCGCTCCAAACATATTTGAAATAGTCGACATTACCTTGATAGTTTAGTGGCGAATATCCCTTAACAACAATTTAAGACGTGTTGTGTACGACAGCGGGCAAGAAGAAATATAAAAAAAAAGCAGCTGATTGGGGAGTATCTTTAATTGTCGTATTATTTCCTCTAATCAACTACTACCTCTAAGTTACGACGGATGTCGTATCGGAGATAACGAAATGGCAGGAAACGCAAGATGCCCAGGTTGCTTTCAGCGCCCTGAGAGAAATGCATAGTTTCTAACATAAAGTCCATCAACCCCTAGTCTTCTAAAGTCGTGTTTTTTGTGTCCCAGCCTCGTCGCCGCTTTTGTGTCTCGTTTCCGTCGTAGGTGTCGCTGGCCGAGTGGAATGAGACCGACACAGGAATAAAGATAGCACGCTGGTGCAGGTACGGAGGGGAGCAGCCAGAAACTAGAAACACTAGAGTAAATTAGAACGAGATATATATTGAACAGAATTTATACAATACTTAACTTTTACATAGTACTGCAGAAGGCTGATACATAGTTGAGCTAGAGGCCTGCCTAGTGCCTGTACGATAGCCAAGTCTTCACTGGTGCCTATCTGATTACGAAGGTCCTAACTCGTTGCTATCTCAGTCCCAAGTGAACGATGTCGTTCACTGGTGGCCACGAGCGGAGTAGCCGCAGAGGGCGCTCGTGGCTGTCGTCGTAAGAACGCCGCGCCGTGCGTGCATGGCGGCGCACGTCGAAAGCAGGTGGCGCGCACTTTGTACTTGTGCGACACCACAGTGCTCTCTGCTATAACATCGCTAATTTTATTTATTCTCAACCAATGTGTAGTCAATATATGTTCTGAACCCCTATCACATACTCTCATTCTGTCAATTCTTTTGAAGATTTCCTATGATTAGTTTTCTACGTAAAAAAAAGAGTACTTCTATTCTAGAATTCTACATCTACATCTACATCTACATACATACTCCGCAATTCACCGTAAGGTGCGTGGCGGAGGGTACACTGTACCACTACTAGGCATTTCCTTTCCTATTCCACTCCCAAATTGAACGAGGAAAAAAAGAATGCCTATATGCCTCCGTACGAGCCCTAATTTCTCTTATCTTGTCTTTGTGATCTTTACGCGAATTGTAAGTAGGCGGCAGCAAGATCGTACTACACTCAGCTTCAAATTCCGGCCCTCTAAATTTACTTAACAGAAATTCACGAAAAGAACGTCGTCTTTCTTCCAGCGATCCCCAATTGAGTTGCCGCAGCATTTCCGTGACACTCGCGCATTGGTCGAACCTACCGGTAACAAATCTAGCTGCTCGCCTCTGAACCGCCTCTATGTCTTCCTTCAAACCGATCTGCTGCGGGTCCCAAATACTTGAGCAATACTCAAGACGTGGTCGTACAAGCGTTTTATACGCGGTCTCCTTTACAGGTGAAGTACATCTTCCCAAAATTCTCCCAATAAACCGAAGTCGGCTGTCTGCCTTACTCACAACTGTCCTTACATGCTCGTTCCATTTCATATCGCTCTGCAATGTTACGCCTAGATATTTGAACGACGCGACCGCATCAAGAAGCTCACTACTGATGCTGTATTCGAACATTATAGGATTGTTTTTTCTACTCATGAGCATCACCTTACATTTTTCTACATTGAGAGCTAGCTGCCATTCTTCGCACCAACTAGAAATTTTGTCTAAGTCAACCTGTATGCTATTACAGTCAGTTACAGACGACACCCTCCCATACACCACAGCATCATCAGCAAACAGCCGCAAATTACAACTTACTCTGTCCATCAGATCATTTATGTAGATAGAAAATAATAGCGGTCCTATCACACTCCCCTGGGGCACGCCTGACGATACACTCGTCTCTGATGAACACTCGCCGTCGAGAACAACGTACTGCGTTCTATTACTTAGGAAGTCTTCCAGCCAGTTACAAATCTGTGAACCTATTCCATAAGCTCGTATCTTCGTTAGCAGTCTGCAGTGTGGCACCGTATCGAACGCCTTTTTGAAGTCGAGAAAAACACAATCCGCCTGTTGCCCTTCGTCCATGGCTCGCAAGATGTCATGTGAGAAACGGGCAAGCTGAGTTTCACATGAACGATGTTTCCTAAACCCGTGCTGATTCATGGAAAGAAGTTTTTCCGTTTCAAGGAAATTTACTATATTCGAACTGAGAATATGCTCCAAAATTCTACATGAAACCGATGTCAACGATATTGGCCTGTAATTGTATGGGTCAGTTCTCTTTCCTTTCTTATACACGGGAGTCACCTGCGCTTTTTTCCAATCACTAGGAACTTTGCGCTGAATTAGAGATTCGCTGTAAATACAAGCTAAGTAGGGGGCCAATGCCGCAGAATAGTCTTTGTAAAACCGAACTGGTATTCCATCCGGACCAGCAGACTTTTTCGTATTTAGCTCTCTCAGCTGCTTCTCTACACCGGAAATACCTATTGCTATGTCCCCCATTTCGGAATTAGTACGTTGATCAAATGATGGTATATTTGTGCGGTCCTCCTGCGTGAAAGATTTCTTAAAGGTTAAATTTAGAACTTCAGCTTTCCGTTTGCGTTCTTCTATTACTGCCCTGGAATGATCAACTAGTGACTGGACAGTGGGCTTTGACCCGCTTATCGATTTTACGTAGGACCAGAATTTTTTCGGGTTCTCGGAAAGATCTTTTGCTAAGGTATGGCTGTGATAATTATTGTATGCTTCACGCATCGATCTTTTTATAGACGCACGAATCTCTACTAACTTTTGCCTGTCATCATTTGCGTGTTCTTTTTTGAATCGAGAGTGCAACAGCCTTTGCTTTCTCAGCAGCTTTCTAACATTATTATTATACCACGGTGGATCTTTTCCATCCTTAATCGTCTTTACTGGCACATATTTCTCTAACCCTTCATTAACAATGCATTTAAATTTAGTCCACAATTCCTCTACATCCATAGTCGCAGAATTAAACAATGCCCATTCAGTTTCTAAGTGCGATCGTAACCTTTGCTTGTCGGCTTTTCCCATCAAAAACACGCTCCTAGCCTTCTTGACTGGTTTATGAACTTTGGTGAATTCTATGATATACTACATCTTGTGCTGATAGATAGCTAACTTTCTTTCTCTGAATTATTTGAAAGGAATGCGATGTACTTCAGCTTATTTATATAAAGGAATAATAAATATTCGAGATTTGAACAGTTCCTGGACCGTTAACTGAAATAAATGCATCTGTTAGAAAGGTATCCATCTCTCTTTAGTACTTTGGACCTATCAATCATTTTGGAGGGATCAGCGTGTGTGTCAGGAAACGTCTTGTGAACTGCTTCTAAACGGTCAAGACTTTAATGAGAGTGAACTTTGTGATAATTCCACCTGTGCTGTGTGCACCACTGAAGGAATGACTTTGCTTATTTCATCACGAAAGGTATCAGTTATCCAAACATTGTTATCTGAGCTTGGAAAAAAAAACAGATAGATTAATATTTCTAGCGGCGACGATCGCCGAATATAAGATGCCAAGCTGTTTCCAGTTGCAGCAGCAACGGAGCCAGCATTCCTCAACATACGTCGATTCCAGATAATATTTTTTACATTTGTAATTAATGTTTTTTTATTGTCAATTCACTGACATGACACTGCTAACCTGTACAATATAATTAATAACATTCAAATACTGAATCTCGAATTAAACGTGAACTTGAACTCTCACATTAAGAGATGAATAAGAAGAGATTTGGTTTTTATATGTTAATTTTAAACGGGGCCGCAGCCTTTTCAATAGTTACACGGGCAACAGTCTAGACTGAGACGGCCGTGTAACATCAGCTAACATGGCTTTGCCATGCAGTTGCTGCGAATGGCTGAAAGCAAAGGGAAACTACAGTCGTTACCTTTCCCGAGGACATGCATCTCTACTGTATGAATATATAATGATAGCGTCTTCTTCGGTAAAATATACCGGAGGTAAAATAGTCCCCCATTCGGATCTCCGGGCGGTGACTGCTCATGAGGATGTAATCATCAAGAAAAACAAAACAGGCATTCTACTGGTCCGAGCGTGGAATGTTGTAAGCCTTAATCGCGTAGGTATGTTAGAAAATTTGAAAACAAAATGGATACTTTAAAGTTAGGTATGGCAGGGATTAGTGAAGTTCGCTGGCAGGATGAACAGGATTTCTGGTCAGGTGAGTACAGGGTTATCAATACAAAATCAGTTGGTGTTAACGCAGGAGTAGGTCTGTTAATGAACAGGAAGATAGGAATGCGGGTAAATTACTATGAACACCACAGTGAACGCATTGTCGTAGTAAAGTTTGACACGAGGCCAACACCGACCACAGTAGTGCAAGCTTATATGCCAACTAGCAGGGCCGATGATGAGGATATCGAAGAAATGTATGAGGAGATAAAAGAAATCATTCAGAAAGTTAAGGGAGACGAAAACTTGATTGTTAATGGGGAATGGTATTCAGTAGTAGGAATGGGAAGAGAAGGAAATGTAGTAGGTGAATATGGATTCTAAAAAAGGAATGAAAGAGGAGATCGCTTGGCAGATTTTTGCGCAGAGCACAATTTAATGATCATCAACACTCGGTTCAATAATCATGCAAGGAGGTTTTGTACATGGAAGAGACAGGGAGACACTGGAAGGTACCAGATTGGCTTTATAAAGGTAAGGAATAGATTTAGAAACCGGGTTTTAAACTGTAAGACATATCCAGGGACAGATATATACTCTGACCATAACTTATTGTTTATGAACTGCAGATAAAAACTTAAGAGACTGCTGAAAGGTAGAAAAGTTAGGAGATGGAATTTGGAAAAATTGAAGGATGAGTGGTTGAGAATTTCACTGGGAGCATTAGGCAAGGATTGGCAGAAACGGGGGAAAGTAATATCGTCGAAGTAGAATGGGTAGCTCTGAGATGTAGGTTAGTGAAGGCCGCAGAGGATCATATAGACAGAAGGACAAGGCCTAATAGAAATCCCTAGATGAGACTGAACTCAATTGATGAGAGGGGAAAATACAAAAATTCAGCTAGTGAAGCAGCAAAAGGAAGTACAAACTCTGAAAAATAGGATTGAAAGTAAGTGCAGACTGGCTAAGCAGAGGTGGCTAAAGGACAAATGCAGAACAGCAGAAGATTGTATAACTAGTGGAAAGAAGATACCGCCTACAGGAAAATAAAAGAGATATTTGGAGACAAGATAAGCAGCTGTATGATTATCAAGAACTCAGACAGAAAACCAGTTCTAAGCAAAGAGGGGAAAGCTGCACTGTGGAAGGAATATACAGAGGGCATATGCAAAGTAAATAAATTTGAAGACAGTATTCTAGAAATGGAAGACGAAGTGGAAGAAGATGAGATAGGAGATACTATATTGCGAGAAGAATTTGAAGGATTGAATTTCGTCTGAACTGATATCGTTAGGACAGCCAGTCATGAACAAATTGTTACACCTGGTATGCAAGATATATGAGACAGGGAAAATACCCTCAGACTTCAAGAACATTGTAACTCCAATTCCAAAGAAACCAAGTGCAGACAAATGTGAAAATTACAGAACTATCAGATTAAGAAGTCATGGTTGCAAAATACTAACACGAATTATTTACACACGAATGGAAAAACTTAAGGAATCCGACCTCGCAGAAGATCAGTTTGGATTTAGGAGAAATGTAGGAACACGGGAGGCAATACATTACGACTTATCTTGGCTTAGAAGTTAAGCTAAGAAAGGCAAACCTACGTTTTTAGCGTTTGTAGATTTGGAGAAAGCTTTTGACAATGTCGACTGGAATACACTCTTCCATATTCTGAAGGTATCAGGGATAAAATGAAGGTGGCGAAGAGCTATATATAAAAACCAGCAGTTATTATAGGCGAAGGGTAAGAAAGGGACGCAGAGTTTGGGAAGGGTGTAAGACAGGTTGTAGCCTTTCCTTAGTGTTGTTCAATCTGTACATTGAGCAGGCAGTGAAAAAATGCAAGGAGAAAACTGGACAGGGAGTTCAAGTTCAGAAATAAAATCTTTTCGGTTTCCTGATGACATAATAATTTTGTCAGAGACTGCAACGGATCTGGAAGAGTAATAGAATGGAATGGACAGTGTCTTAAAGGAAGATATAAGATGAACATTAACAAGAGTAATACGAGGGTATGGGAATGTAATCAGGCGTTGCTGAAGGAATTAGATTAGGTAATGAGACAATAAAAGTAGTAGTTGAGTTTTGTTATGCGGGTAGCAAAAAAACCTTATGATGGCCGAAGTAGAGAAGATATAAAATGCAGCATAGGTATGGGAAGAAAAGCGTTTCTATAGAAGCGAAACTTGTTAACATCCGATATTAATTAAATGACTATAAGCAGTTCAGACAAAAAGATCATTGAAGTTTTTGAAATGTAGTGTTACAGACGAATGATGAAAATTAGATGGGTAGATCATGTAAATAATGAGGAGGTGCTCAAGCGAATTGGGGAGAAAAGGAGTTGCTGGCATATTCTGACCAAGAGAAGGGATAAATTGGTAGGACACATTCTATCAAGTAAGCGTGGTGCAGAGGAAAGGAAAATCGGAAATAAGGAGATGGCACCTGGGTAAATTGAAGTAACCTGAAGTTCTTGAGAATTTCAAAGGGAGTTTGGAAACAATTGACAGTAACAGCGGAAAATAAGAGAAGTGGGAGGAGTAACTTTCATAGACGAAATAATGAAGGCTGCAGAGGACCAAATAGGCAGAAAGACAAGACCTAAAAAAGTCCTTTGATATCACAGAAAATACTAAACCTAACTGGTAAAAGGAGGTTGCCAGTGTAAGATACTTATTGAGCATCATTGTGCCTCCCACGAGTTACATAGGACACACGGATGACCAAGTGATTCTTCCCCAGAATACTACCACAGTATAACATACACACTCACACTCACCGCTGTGAAAGCAGTTACCAAAGCCGCAAGAGTATTGTTTGTTTACAATAGCTTTTCTACGTAATAAAAATAGGATCTACAAGTTTTGTTTTCCAAATATTTGTCAAATAACGAGAAACATAAATAATAGGAAAAAAGAAAAATTCTTGATACAGCGATATAAGCAACAACTTATTACCAGGCAATATTTGTGAATATGTGTATATTTGCAGCTTATTCCGTAGAATGTAATAGAATATAAACATACGAGAAACATAAATACCTGTTACGGTCTGTTCATTCATAACAGTAACACTGACGTTTCTGCTTAGAAAACCAAAGTCTTCGTACGAAAGGTTAAGGCCTCTGTGGTTTATTAGCCATTTCTGTTCTTAACAGAATATGAAATTCTTTATCAAAATGTCATAGGTTTCAAGAAAATTTGTAATAATTTGCCCTCCAATGTACCGTTTGAAACTGTAAAAACATATAGATATCTGCAACTGACCCTGAATAATAATAAAAAGTGTGGGCACTAAAACTAATTCGTTATTCTTCATTTACACCAGTAAAATCTATAGGCCGTAAATTTAATCAAATATCTAGGAATTACAATTACGAATAACTCAAAATGCAAGTAACGCATAGAAAATACTGTAGGGAAGGAGAAACAAAGGCTACATTTCATGGCCCAAAACAAAAGATGCATCAGCTCTACTAAAGAAACTGTGTACACGACCCCCGTGCGTCCTCTTTTGTAGTATTACTGTCCATTGTGCGATCCCCATCAAGTGGGACTGACAGAAGATTCTAAGGAAGTTCAGAGAAAAGCAGCTCGTTTTGTGATATTTCTTTTACCAACATTCTCTTCAGCATGTAACCACCTTCATAGGGAGACATGATCATTGAAATAAAATAAGAGAAATCAGACCGAAAAGGGAGAGATTTAGAGTCTCCTTTTACCAACGCGATATTGACACAACGGTCGAGGCATTTTAAAATGCGACTGGGTGAAGCCTCTCCCATGCGCTTCAGTGTGAGTTGCAGAATATTTATGTGATTGGAGATACGTTCCATTGGTTGTCAGGAAACCTAATAAACACAAATGTGGATTTGCTGTTCTTATTGCCGATTTTATGGTGGTATGATCCATACCTGTTGTAGAAATTAGGTCAATATCTACTTCAAGGAAGCTATTCACACACTAGGAAATATACCTTGCCAGCCGCTTGGAGAACTGCTGTCGTGGTGTATAACAAAACTCAGTGGGAGTGTCGTGCCTGTATGTGTTAGATTCAAATGTTCAAATGTTTGTATAGCTTATGGGACTTAACTACGGGGTCATCAGTCCCGAAACTTACAAACTACTTCTGAAGTAGCTAACACTAAGGACGGCACAAATATCTATGCCCGAGGGGGTATTTGAACCCCCGACCGTAGTGGTTGTGCAGACCGTGACTGACGCGCCTCAGTCCCCTCGGCCACCGCGGCCGACGTATGTGTTAGACTCTGGTATTACTGAGCCGCCATCAGCTTGTCTGTCGCGCAGAAGACAAGGAGCCTTTTCCCTAGAACATAACTGATTAGCATCCTCCCATCACGTACATGAAGGATGTATTGGGATTCAGCAAATCATACAACGCTCTGCTACTATACCGCCGGCCGCGGTGGCCGAGGGGACTGAGGCCCTGCAGTCACGGTCAGCACGGCCACTACGGTCGGGGGTTCGAATCCCCCTTCGGGCATGGATATTTGTGCCGTCCTTAGTATAAGGTAGTTGATAAGTAGTTTGTAAGTTTAGGGACTGATGACCCCGTAGTTAAGTCCCATAAGCTTAACAAACATTTGATTTTGCTACTATACCAACGTATAATGACGACAACCACGTACTAATTTTTGTTGTATTTGCCGACGTTACTTGTTAGATGTTTGGGTCGTCAGCTGCGGAGACACATCATAATGGGTGTACTGTGTGTTTAGACACGTATTATGCCTAGTTCGTCAAGTGTCCTCTTTCATAATTCTGGCCACTCTACGACGTCCGAAATCTGTAATGACGGTAGGCACTCAACCCCACAACGTCTACAACATCTGCACGTGGTTTCGCCTATTGTTGAAGACACCTACCACAAAACTACTCGAACAAACGACAAATCAAGAAATTTCCGAAATGATCGTGCCGAGAATGCAGACCGTCTATATTTGTCCTCATTCAGACTCACTTAGGTCGCGTGCATTTTACATTCTGCACATGGACAGTACGTTCACTAATACAACATAAACCGTGTGTGTTTCGGACTTGCAGTCACTCCTTGTAATGTCAAGCTACTGTCACATGGTCGGTTCGTATGAATATTTGTTAGGTGATCATAATATTCTGGTTGATCAGTTTATATTCACCGGTTGTTTTTATGGTCTTCAGTCCGGAGACTGGTTTAATAAAGCTCTACAACCTACTCTATCCTGAGCAAGACTCTTCATCTCCTCGTAAGAACGGACATCTTCATCCTCATTCTTTTGTAACAGCATAATTCAAAAGACCTCTATCCTCTTCCTGTCCGCACTGTTTATACTCTACGTTTCACTCCCATACAAGGCAAAACTCCACACAAATGCCTTCAGAAAGTGCTTCCTTACGCTTAAATTAAAATTCGATGTCAAATTTCTCTTTTTTCAAAAACGCCTATCTTCCAATGGCCATTATGCGTTTTATATGATCTGTACTCTGACGACCATGTGTTATTTTACCAACCAAGTAACAAAATTTATCTGCCACCTTTATTGTTTGGTTATGTAATCTAATTTCTTTAGCATCGCTTGATTTTCGTAGACTGCATTCTATTACCTTGTTTTGCTCTTGTTAATGTTCATCTTATACGCACCTTTCAACACTCTGCCCATTCCGTTCATGCTCTCTTCCAGGTCCTTTGCTGTCTTTGACAGAATCGCAATGTCATCATCAAGACGCTAGGTTTTTATTTCTTCACTCTGAACTTTAATTCCTTCTCCAAATTTATCCTTCCTTTCCTTTATAGCTTGATCAATGTACAAATTGAATAACATTGGACAAAGGCTACAACTCTGCCTTACTCCCTTCCTAACCACTGCATCCCTTTCATGAACTCTGGTTTTTGTACAAGTTGTAAATAACTTTCCGTTACCTATATTTTGCTGATTTCAGAATCTAAAAGAGTTTATTCCAATCAACATTGTCAAAAGCCATCTCCAAATCTACAAAAGCTAGATCCTGATCCAAACTGGTCTTCCCAAGGACGGCTTCTGCCAGCTTTTCCGTCCTTCTGTAGATAATTCATGTTAAAAATTTTAACCATGACTTATTAAACTGATGGTTCTGTAATTTTCACACATGTCTGCACCTGCATTCTTTGGAAATGGGATTATTGCATTTTTCTTAAAGTCTGAGGGTACTTCTCCTGTCTCATACGTCTTAGACACCTACAACGTCTAATTCAATCAATTACGACATATATGCAGGAGCATCAATTGACAACGGCACCACCGATTTCGCTGACCTTTTTTGTTGATTTCGGCAATCTGAGCATAAGTTTTGCATGAAAGAACATTTTTGGAAAATCTGCAGGAAAACTAAATAATTTGAAAAAACCTGAAATTGTGTAATTCAATGCGCTTTTGAACGATAACTCACGATTTGGACTCTGTAGTGGATAATTCTTGTTTGGTTTTATTCTTTATAGTCCTCGAATGTTTAGAGAAAAGAAATTCAGGGCAGTTCGAATGGAAATTCGTAAAGTTCTAAGAAAGTGCAAAAAGCATAATTTCTGTATGCACACTCTATCGTAGCTGACGATAGAAATTACATATTTGGTTTGACTCATGAGCGTCAAATTTCTCACATTTCTGTATTCGTTCATCGAGGAGGTTTTTATGTTTCGGATACCCACTGTATGGTCCATGGAAGAGATACCTTGCAAAAGACTTTGATGCCACTGTAACGATTCATCGGCGCTTTACTAATCATGATGGAACATAGCACATACATGTATGTTTCCACTGAGAATTATTTTACCCTCTACAAGCTAAAGTATGGTGCATGGCGGAGGGTAGCTTGCCTACCATGAAAGTACCCCGATGTACGTAATTCTTCATAGACAGTGGGAAGTAGAGGGTCTGAAGGGGAGATATGCGGAGAAAGGGATCGGAGTAGAGAAAGGGGGAACAAGCAGTGGAAATAAGATGGAGGAGATTGACCAATGGAAGATTCGAATACGTACATAAGAAGAGGTGGTGTAGGAGGGGAGATATAGGAGGGCTGATGTAAGAGGAGGAGGTGAAAGAGGGGGAAGAGGAGACAGATAGATCAGGGGGCGTAAATGGCATAAAAGGGAGGGAAGATGTAGACGCAAGGAAGACGGAGGAGGATAGGAGTAGTCTCCGCTAGGAGATGTAGGTAACAGAAATTGTTGGACAGAGAAGATGAGATAGAAAAGGTTAACAGTATTAAATTCCTAGCATTACAACTTGATAATAAATGCGGTTGGGAGCAGCACACCACAGAGTTGCAGAAGGTTCTTAAGAAATCTGTATTTGCAATTCGAATGTTGGCAGACGCAGGTGACATTGAAATGTAAACTGTTACATACTTTGCTCACTTTTATTCCATAGTTTTACATGTATAACGTTTTGGGTAACTCTTCAGTCAAGCAAAAGAGTGTAATACGTATTATTTGTATGCTAAATTCACGGACATGCTGTAGAAACTTCTTCAAAGAGCTGAATATACCAGCTACTGGCTGTCAGTGATTTTTAATGTAATTTGTCCCATATATTATATTTATTTTGCAACAAACAGCTCAGATCATACAAACAATAGTAAGAAAAACGAGCTACACAATACTTAAAATAACTTATTTTAGTTCAAATTGGGATCCACAACTAAGAAACACATTTTCAATAATTTACCGGCAACGATAAATAGTTACAAATAAAGATCAGTTTAAGAGGAGCCTGATCTAATGGCCAACTCCTACTCCACTGACGAATTTTTGAAGAGAACCAAATTATGTATTCTTACTACTGGTGTTATTATTTCTGCTTGTAAAAAATTTTGGCTTGTTCCACATACAGGAGGATATCCTCAATACGGAAGTATGGAAGGAATAGCTAATCTAATCTAACCTTACCTAAGGGGGTGACGATGTGGAGGAGATGGATGGGGAGGACCATTTCGACCATCAGCGGGAGAAGGAGGAGAAAGAGAGAGAGAGAGTGGAGAAGGAGGGTGTATATCCAATTCCTGTACATGTTAGATATTATGTCGTAAATTTCTCTGTGTATTAATGACTCATCACATGGAATATTTCGTTGGAATACACAGTTTCCTGCAACTCATTACCGGCTACACTTTAGTTCAAGGAAACAGGTGCATAACGCGGGATCTGTATGTAAGTTTAGTTCACTAAAACTGGGCCAAAACAAATGTGTTGCCGCCGCAGCAGAATTCTGTGAACTCGCGCTCCTGGGAAGCCAGCCACCAGGTCGCTGCGGCGTGCCGCTGATACCGCCCAAGGCGGCAGCGGCGGCGACAGGGCCGCCAACCGGCCGGATATAAATTGCCGGCGTGATCCCGGCTTATCTGCGTGTACACGGCACGCCCCGGCATTATTCATGAGGTGGCGCCCCTGCAGCCCCGCCACTCTGTTCCTTGACAGCGCCCCGCGGTTGCCCCCCCCCCTCCCCTTCCGCATTACCACACCGACGTTTTCCAGGGAACACTGTTCTTGGGCTGCTTTTTCGTCGCACGGCGACCAGAGATCTCTCCCTAATCCGATCAGTCCCTAAAAAGAGGGTCCTCTCTTACCTTCTTCTGCAGGAGAAGGGTTATAAAACACGCCGTGGGCCATATTGACTCGCTATCTATATCTATAAATGTGAATGTCTGTTCGGTGTATGTTTATCACGTCTGAACCACAAGACATAAAGAGCTAAAATTTGTACAGTTACTAATGTCTACCCGTGGAAGGATTTAGGCACGGTTTTATGGCGATCGGATAGCTATTATCTACAGTGTGTTTCGCTAAGTGAGTTTGCCTCTGTAACTTATAAAATAATAAGCGACGGGAAATTTTAATGCGGTAGGTCAACAACAAAAAATGTTACACTTTCTGCGGAGCTATGAACATAATTTATCATTTTCCAAAGAGTTACACCACAAAGATATAATTTTTAAATGGAACAATAGTTTTTTCTATCGTGTATTGGACTCGTTTAAACCAGCTGGGTCCAAATCAATTTCAACTACATTCCTATCACTGTTAGTTTGGGAGCTACAACCCTTCAAAGTTCCGGGGGCGGTGGTTGCGATAGCTTAGCTAACTGGCCGAGTGGCTATCCCCTGGGGCACGGCCCACTGTCTCATGACCACCATCCAGTCAGCTACGCTCTTGTAGCCTCCGCCCCCTAAACTTTGAAGGGTTGTAGCTCCAAAACTAACAGTCATAGGAATGTAGTTTGAATTGATTTGGACGCAGCTGGTTTCAACGAATCCAATGCACGATAGAAAAAACTATTGTTCTATTTAAAAATTATATCTTTGTGCTGTAACTCTTTGGAAAATGATACAATAAACTATGTTCATAGCTCCACAGAAAGTGTAACATTTCTTGTGTTGATCTACCGCATTAAAATTTCGCGTCACCTATTATTTTATAAGTTACAGAGGCAAACATACTTAGTGAAACAACCTGTATAGACAATATATTAATATTAATATATTAATAGAGATCTGATAGATATTCAGTAATTTGAAGAATATAACGCGAAATGCGGAACAATAATTACTCTTTGAAAATTATATTTAATCTTTGAAAATAGTTTTATTGGTTGCATTGTCGCTTGAGGGTTGATAATGATAAAAGGGTGGAGTATATTGGGATGGAAAGTTGTCGGTGTATATAAAATTCTACGTGTGTGTCTTTGTGTTTATATTTCTCTCTGCAGCGAAAACTACAGAACGCAAACGAATGGTCTGTGTGTAATTGTTGTCCGAAGTCTCCCGTTGTACACCATAGCAGTTCCATGCCGATACCTATAAGGGGGTGGAAAATATGCTGGTTGTAAGTGGTAAAATTATAAATAAATTCGGACTGAAGGCCAGCGATGACGTTTGCGACTCTATAACAAGGAGGTTACATACAGCGAAACGTGATGACACAGACCATATCTTTGATCTATGCGTGCTACAATGTCTTCAGCTCTTTCTCTGTAAGGATAAGCATACGAATAAGGAAATATAAGAATAAATAACTAAAGCAGTAATAAAGGAATTTCTTTTAATACATCTCTTTAAAAAAATCGATTTGACGTTTCGTGCATTACATCTAGTGATCGATCTGCGATAATACAATCATTATTGTTGAATTTCGTGATTGGGTTCTTCGAAACGAGTGTATTTTTACGTGTGATTTGATCTTATAGCAAGATAGCTTATACATGATAAACAACCAACAAGTAGGCGGAGCCGCGGGTTTCAGCTAGTTACCCATAAATGTGTTGATGCAGGTACAATTAATTTTATTGCTCAAAAGGGAGGTCAATAAAGCGCTTGAAGCTTTCGCTCATCAGCTAGTGTTTTCAAAGGATGCCAGCTGCAACCAGTCTTATGCTTTATTTCGATGATTCTCGGCCCTTCTTTGGGGCTCCTAAAGCATCTCAAGGAAGAATTATTTACCTAAATATTTACATCGTTTGTGGCCACATGAATTCCATATTCTATACTAGCTGAAAACCCGGCGCTGCCCGGGTACTTATTTATTTATTCCTGCCATTTTTGCAGGTATATATTCATTTGTATAAGGGCTGTATGTCTGTAAAATCTTTTGGGAATACAGCTAGTAGTATAGAAGGGATCGATTAAAACTTGGTGCGTGATGGGCGATTTTCCATGAACGTTACTGCTTACGGGCTCATATCTCATGAACTACGTGTCCTACTGTCATACAATTTAGAAGGTACACTCAAAACTATGCTTGTATACTCTCTGTAAAATTTCCTGCGGCTACAATTTGTAGTGTAGAAATTATAAATTCTAACGTCATACCGAAAGCCGTAGTTTAGTACATGAACAGCGGAACGTTACTGTTTATGTGCTCATATCTCATTAACCACGTGTCGGAATGTGATACGGTTTAGAAGGTACATTAAACTATACATTTGTATACTGTCTGTAAAATTTCCTGCCGCTACAATTTGTAGTGTTCAAATTATAAATTGTAACGTCATACCGAGAGCCGTAGTTTTACTCCATAAACAGCGGAAAAGTAGTAAGCGAGAAACTTTTTTCATTTCACGATTTTACTATGGTCGCCAGCGAGAAAAAGTTTAATAAAGGTTCTAAATTATGTTTAGAGTTTGTTTCAAGTAGCTAAGTACTGTCATTCTCATACAGTTTATTTCGAAAGTGTCGCCGCATTAAATGGCATTTTTGCGATTTCTATTGGTTATGACGTAATACCTTTTGAACCATGTGCCGTATGTGATTCTTAACATTGCAGCAATTGTTACCTCACGGTAAGGAATGTGTGTACCAATTTTGGTTGAAATCAGTCCAATGGTTTAGGAGAAAATGTGCATCATTGTCGCAAAATGCAGCAGTTTTTCGCGCATCTCATTGTTTATGACGTCATATCTCGTGAACTTATATATCGTATGTGATTCTTACACTTATGGCGACCGTCCTCATGGATTGAAGCTTACGTGTACAAAATTTCATAAAGATTGGAACAAAACTGTAGATTTGTATGCAACACGTACAAACATACGGACACTGCTTTACATTTCCAGGTCGAGGTATATTATTCTACCCATACAGCCCAGGATCTAAAGAAGTGTCACAACCTATTTCACTCAAATATTACGAGGCGTGTTTTTTAAGTAAGTACCATTTTGAAATTTAAAAAAAAAGGACGTGCTAAAGTATCTCAATAATTTAATTTTTACATGGAAGCTTGTACCTTAATCCACTATTCTACATAATTTCCGTCAATATTGAGGCACTTGTCATAACGTTGTACCAGTTTTTGAATACCCTCATCATACAAGTCTGCCGCCTGACATGTTAACCACTGCATCACTACTGTTTTGACTTCGTCATCGTCTTGCTCGGTCAGAATGCCATACAAAACAATACTAGAAATATTAGGACACTCAACCCGCAAGGAGTTAATCGTAAAGCGCCTGTTTTCTCTCACCTTATTGTCCACTTCATGCACCAAACTTTCATTAACTACCGAAGGAAGCCCACTCCGTTGTTCATGATGCACATTTGGGCGGCCATCTTTAAATGCTCTCACCCACTTTCATACCATTACATCACTCATAATGTTTTCTCCGTAAACTGCACAGATCTCACGAGGAATATCGATCGCTTTTAGGCCTTTAGCACTAAGAAGGCTTATAACAGCCCGTACTTCAAAGTCGGCGGGACTCACGATTACCGGAGGCATCTTAAACAGTCAGTACACAACATAAACAAGGAGGAATCAGACTGTAATGTATTGAGATACCTTAGTCGTCTTTTATAAATTTCAAAACGGTACTTACCTAAAAAAAAAACGCCTCGTACTTCGATCCTGAATATTTCTTCTGAGTCTAAGATTTGTCACTGTTCGGCAGATATGATATCTGGGGTAGGATTATAACAAATTTTTCTGACATGAGAGAAGAAATTCATTCATTTCCCACCTGCAAAAACTACCTATCCATGATCAATATTAACTTCAGGTGACGTACTTCTTAGGAACAAAACTAATAATAAATTATGATTTTGAACGTGGCGTGCTGAAGCAGCAGCTGTATTAATGTAATATACTAAGTAAGAAAATACAGCCAAATGAGTTGCTTTAAAATAATCGAAGTTTATTTAGAGTTCACTACCTTTATGGGTATCATTATTAAAAATAAAAGTACAACAAGAGGCGTTTACACATAGAGTTAAGTGTGCTCAAGCTGTATAAAGTTATTTATAAAACATATTAGCTAGTTAAGAACTAGCACTCTGAAAAATAAAACCTAGTGGCTGGACGCTATACGGTGATGCAGCTTTCACCGCTGACACGTCGGTAGCCCATAGAGTCCAGCCACCACCTTTTATGTTCAGAGTGCTAGTTCTTAACTAGCTAATATGTTTTATAAATAACTTTATACAGCATAAGCACATTTATCCCTATGTGTAAACGTCTCTTCTGGAATTTATTCTGACGAAGATACCCAAAGAGGAAGTCCAAATCTTGACAAAGTTCAATTATTTTAAAGCAACTCTAGAGGCAGCATTTTCTTCCACAGTCAATTGATATATGTATTATTGTTACAAGACATTTGTAAAAAATTGATTATTGAAGTCTTCTTGCGAAATGTTTATTTTCTTGGCAATATTACTGTCTCATACAGACCTGTATGGGTTAGCGCTACCGCCTAGAAAGTAGGAGACACGGGTTCGAATCCCATCTCCGTAAATTTTTTCAACTGCAGCCATTCGCATGTAATGTCATCCATTCCGGGAATATGAACAGGTTACAACTGCAGGATCAAAAGTTCCGTCTGTTCCTTCGGAAATGTTCATGCGGTTGGTGACATCTGTATTAGTTATATATGTGAGGTATCTGTTCACACTAACGGAATTATACAGATGTTACCAACGGCTTCGCTCTGTTTTGAATGTTTACATGTCTCTGTATTTCCATGAACATGCCCGTACCAAATTCTTTGGCTCTTCACTGTATTCCACATTTGCGCCATACGAAATTGAAGCCACAACATTTGAAAACTAATTTTTTATATACATCACTAACTGAAGTCGCTCTGTAGCCACATAAAATTTGGTTACATTCCATGCTGAAGTCTCGTGCAACAAGCGGTTATGTATATGTTTAAAGAATGCAGTCTCGTCTGCGAAAATGTGTTATTATTATTTACAACGCTTTTGTCCTTTTGGGGCATCATCAGGTTATATACGGAGAAAAAAATAAATAAAAGATTGATAAATACATAAATAAATAAGGTGATTGGGTGCCAGAGCTACGTTTGGGAGCGGTAATGTATTGGTGACGAAATAACAAAAACTACTCTACAATGTCGATTTATTAATAAAGGCAGTATCCGTGTTTAAGTCACTAAATGTCAGAATTTGATAAAGAATACATATTATTCTCAAATAAATTTTACTATTCCTTACTACTGCTTACGTAAACAGTGGCAATAACATACAAATACAATCCCTGTGTTATACGTCAAATTGAGAAATTATAATCAAATAATTTGCCAACCACACATATTAAGACAATTAGCAAGGAACTAGTAATTATACCTCATAATACTGTTATAAAATATGCTCTAGACACAACTGATATAAAAAACACAACAAATCGAAATTACTTTATTTACAATAATGAAAGTTCCTAACGAAATAGTTTATGTTACAAGATCGTACAGACATCGCACAGTCTCAAGACATCACGGCACTACGGTTGCAGCACAACTTGTGGATGTAACCGCCGCGGTGGATTAGCCGTGCGCACTGAAGCGCCGTGATGCGGTGCGCGCGGCCGCTCGTCGTCGGGGGTTCGAGTTCCTCCTCGGGCATGGGTGTTTTTCTTGTCCTTAGGTTAGTTTCCGTTAGTTTAAGTAGTTTGTAAGCTACGGACTAATAACGATGCACCTGAGTTCGATTGATTTACAAAACATTTGCATGTAACCGGCCGCGAACAATTCACTTTAGGGAACGGATTACTTGTCGAAAATATCACCAACGTATCTCAAAGTACAAGTTATAATTTAAGAATTAATTTGCAAGTATGTTGCTAATACATCTTCAAAAAAAAAAAAAAAAAAAAAAAAAAAAAAAAAAAAAAAAAAAAAAAAAAAAAAGCATAAGATCAGAAAATGGATATACAATAAGAAATCGATATACCATGTGCCAGCATGAAACAGTAGTAAGTGTGACTGACTTCCAATGGTCAACCCCACTTAGATAACATTGTGCCCATAACTGATGTACACACAACACGTCATTGCTAATTACTACTCAGACGTCACATATACATTCGAAATAGTTGGTAACTGCGTGAACTGTTATGTGATCACGTATTCAACATACAATAGAAAAATTCGACAGATTCAGTAGCACGATTCATGAGCCATTACATGTCGTATTAGAGACCACACTAGTGGCACTCAGCCTGCACATAACGGAAATAAACAAAGTATTTAATTTAGGCAACAAATACACTATGTAAATGCAGCGTACTCCAAACTGTGCTTGGGGCGCCACTCTACACCAGAGAGCCTACACTATGTTGCCACGAAAAAACAACAGCCTGCAGTTTAAACTATAATTTGTATAATGACTACATATGCCACAATTATTACCGGAACAATGTGAATGAAGGGATATATAGGAGACGAAATTACGTGTATACCGCCACTGACATATCGGGTAACTAAATAAAGTCAGTTTCAACTTAACTTCATTTTTTACTGAAAAAAAGCCTACGATAATCTACAGGTTACGTGTGAACTGTCACAGACCGAAACTGTTATTATTCATAAATAATTCCTGGAGTGAAAATATAAACGAGTCCCGACACTTTCGGCAACGTAATTACGAGAGAACCACCATTAACGTACATCAGAGCACACAGTAAGTTTAATGGTCTACACTTAAGAATGCACTTTATCTTACACACCGTCGGACAAACACAAGCTGACCCAAATGCATCTGCTGCGATCACTACCAAATTGTAGATAGTATATGTGGGCAATCTCATGGAATCCCGTCTAAGGTATAATCAGCGGAACAATCCTTAATCACAGGGTGTACAATGGCATCGACTGTCCATGGTAACAGCAACGGTACAAGGCCTGTTCCCACTCTCAGCCGCAACGAGCTTTAATTTCATAGAGTGGCGATAGATCCGCCATGTTTGACGCAATTTTAACTGGCTTCCGCCATGTTATTTGGGGTATCGGGTGACAGCTGGTATGCCATACCCACTCGAGTATTTTACCTATTTACAGTTCCACATTTTAAATAAAGATTGAATATTGAATATGGATGTGCATCAAGCTCCCAGTCTATTTCGAAACTGCGAATTGACTAGCCTGGTAGTATATTTCCAAAAACTGCGGCAATAAATTATAACGAACCTATCAGTAATACAGTTCTAGTTTGAAGTATAACAGTTAGCTTCAGTTTGGAATAACAAGGAAAGTGCCAATGCGAAAATATTTGTGTTAATTTTAATGTAAGTACATGGGGTAAACAAGCTGCAAAGCATACGGTGAACAGTAATTGCTATGACGGCAATCATGACCATGGATTTGCATCTGCTGATAATGTGCTGCAACAACTGCTTCCATAAAGTGTAGTATACACTTATCTCGTGTTTACCAAACCTATTAATAATTGTAAAATGTAAACTTACATGACCGGAAAGGACAAAATTACTAAAAATTTCCGGGCTATTATGCCGTGGACTTATGGATTTATTATGGAAACCCAACGTTTCGTCCCGGACAGTAGCGAGCCAGTGTGTGCATCGGACATTCAAAAGTTTATCAAAGCAAGACTTATTGGTCTCTAGGGAGTTTCTGCGATCGCCATATGAATAAAATTCTTGAATATCCGTCTCCAGATCGTTTTTATTTTCTAAATCATGACCGGTTTCGGGATAGCTGCCCATCTTCAGATCAAACTTTTGAAGTTTCAGAGTTACCTGTCCTGTGATGAACGAATGTTCACAGTAACGACTGTTCAGGATGCCCACTGCCCTCCTACTCACTTATATTCCTCGGAGTGAAGACTGTGTCTAAATAAGGCATTAAGTGAAGTTATCTCCTTTGTTCTGACTACATATATTTTTCATTTCTTTTTGGTGAATTTGGGAGTATCTGTACAACTCCATGTTCATTGATCCTTGTATCTTCTTCGCTCTACATTTCTATAGCCGGGACGCTAGTCAATATTTATGAATAAGATATTATCTACAGCTGTAGTTTTAATTTTGTTTTACAAAAGCAAACGATTTCGGTGCCTCATTGAAACCATATTCCGTCCCTATTGTGTAATTTATGTTATTGCCAATTAGTATCTTTACTGATTGGTACTGTCTATGATCTGCTGTCCGTAGATATTTGGCGTGTCTGTGGTTACTGGAGTCCTACTGTTCTAATTTTTATGGTATACAGAAATAAAGTAACAGCTCAAATTGGAGACTCTTTGTAGTTCTTCCATAACGATACATATTGCGAAGATTGAAGAGAACGTAGCAAAATGTAGCGTATTGAGCATAAAACATGTAAGTAAGAAACACTAGCTCCAATTTCTGTACGAGGAAGAGGCGTGAGATAATGGATACCAAAAATCCATGAATATGAATAAGTCAGTGTAGTATATGAAATTAAAACCGTTACACAGACATGTATATGTAACAAATCTCGATAAACTGAACACGATGTATTATTATAAAACAAATGTATTATTATTAAATATTTCTTTTGTTATAGGTAGGCGGGGCAAAGCGGCCAGTGAAAAAGAGGAAGAGGAAACTGAGGTCAGGTGAATTGGAATCTGGCTTTGCCGGCCGCGGTGGCCAAGGTGACTGAGGCACTCCAGTCACAGTCAGCACGGCCACTACGGTCGGGGGTTCGAATCCCCCCTCGGGCATGGATATTTGTGCCGTCCTAGTTGGTATGTAGTTTGTAAGTTTAGGGACTGATGACCCCGTAGTTAAGTCCCATAAGCTTAACAAACATTTGAACATTTTGAATCTGGCTTTCTGAGGCTTACGTTTGCATATTAATTTCCTAACTGTGCGACGCAGGCCATGTTTACCATATTTTCCTATTGCACTACGCAGTTGTAACAGATTATCCCGCTTAATAAACTAATATAATAATTGGTATAAATAAGTTACTAATATGACGCAAGATTTTCATTTAAAGTCAAAACTACCCGTGGCACAAAATTAATTTTAGCGAATTTCTATACACAGCGGAATGGCTGAGACCTTTAAGCTACCTTGGTGCGGAGCGCACTGTTGCTCCTCGTCGGTCGTTCGAGTCCTTCCTCGGTCAAGGGTGTACGTGATGTCTATAGTATAAGTTTAAATAGTTTGTAAGTCTAGGGGCTGATGACCCTAACAGTTTGGTTCAAAAAGTTTACAAACATTTAAACGTTATTTAGTAAGCAATTTGAGGTATTTATGAGCGTGAGGTAATCTGCTTAAAGTCACTTGAATCTGCTAATTGATTTGTCACCGATACATCGGGCGCTCTAGTAGGAGGTTGGCGTTTTCTCTTGAGCATGTGTGTGTGTGTGTGTGTGTGTGTGTGTGTGTGTGTGTGTGTGTAGCGTAAGTAACTTGTAAATCTAGGGACCGATGACCCAAGCAGCGGCCGGCTGCAGTGGCCGAGAGGTCTGCGGCGCACCAGTTACAATCTACACGGCCGCTACGGTCTGGGGTTCGAATCCCCTCGGACAGGGATGTTTGTGTCGTCTTTAGTATAAGGTAGTTCATAAGTAGTTTGTAAGTTTAGGGACTGATAACCCCGCAGTTAAGTTGCTTGAGCTTAACAAACATTTGAACATTTGACCTAAGCGGGTAGTTTACTGGCATTAAATTGAATCTGCTGATTGTTAATGCAGATTCATTTACCGTTTACCACATGTACTGAACTGACATTGTCGAAAACAAAGGTATTATACACTGCTCACCCATACGCTAAAGGCAAAGGTAAAATTAAATAAATACGACCGCGGTGGCCGAGGAGACTGCGGCGCTTCAGTCACGGTCTGCAGGGCCACTACGGTCGGGGGTTCGAATCCCCATGGATATTTGTACCGTCCTTAGTGAAACAGTTCATTAATTTAAAGCACACAAAAACTAGCTTCCCAGTCTGACAATCAAGTATTCGTAAAAAATTTACAGCCGGCCGCGGTGGCCGAGGGGACTGAGGCGCTCCAGTCACGGTCTGCACGGCCACTACGGTTGGGGGTTCGATCCCCCCTCGGGCATGGATATTTCTGCCGTCCTTAGTATAAGGTAGTTCATAAGTAGTTTGTAAGTTTAGGGACTGATGACACCGTAGTTAAGTCCCATAAGTTCTACAAACATTTGAACATTTTAAATAAATAAAAACTAAAAATAATAAAATTAAATAAATAATATTAAAAAGCATAGTTTGATTTTATTTTAGCAGTATCGTGGTTTCTATTGACGTAAACGAAACCTGAATGATTTGTAACTCAATCCATTTTAAATACACAACTCAATTTCTTAAAACTTCGATGCAGTTATTCTAACGTGGTTGAGGGACTAGACTAAAGATCTTTTGTGTTTCGAACTTCATGGGCCGAGTAACTGAACAACGCTCTTATCAAAGCTATGGCGTTGCTGCGCGAGGTACCTTTTCTTCTTTGCCAGAACCGTTCCGCTTCCGGTAACGGGCAGGACTGTGAGTCTGTGACATACACTCTGCGCGGATAAAAGATGTTTTAAAGAAAATCGAGATAAAGCGACTGTTCTTCTAAGTCACAAATGGCAAATTAGAGATATTGGAGGATATTTGGGAGCTAAAGGATAGTCAGTCAGTGAAAATCGATTCGCAAGTGGAACAGAATCCGGAGCATACTATAATGCTACAAGATGCAGATTGAAAAATCTGAGAACTGTGTACTTTAAATGGGTTGGGAAATGTCACTCACGAGTAGAACTAACCAGCTACGAATTGAAACGGTACTGAGAGAATAAGCCGAAAGATCGCGTCAAAATGCAAGGTCGTCATCATTGAAAATTTCAACCAAATTCTATTTTCGTACTAAAACACGTTAATTAATACTATTATGCAGACCGTTCACTGAAATGTCAGTTAACTCGCTCTTCTGGCGCGTGTACGAGAGGCTAAATTTGCTCGAGCAGGCAGCGGTATATGGCTCGCTCTTTCCGCTCGATGAAACCGCCAAAGCTGTGAGCGTCATTGTGAGTGTTGATTTCTAGAGAGGCAGCTCTCAAACAGTACATACTGCGGTTGCGCGATATTATCGAGTTAAAACTTTACTCCCCTCTTATCGGCACTTGTTTGTGTAAAAATTTTAATTAAATTTATCTGCTTCAACCGCAGTAGAAAAAAAACCATGCAGAGTGCTCACCGTGAAACGCTGACGATCCATTTTATGCGCAGCAATGGCATCGACTCCAAGCGCACGAATGTCCCTGAATATGAGAGTTCGGTAAAATTACCTGTCTGCCTGCGGGCAAAAAGATGCGCACAGTCCCCTTCTCCCTCTTTCTGTCTCATCCCTCAGTCTCCCCTTACCAACCCTCTTTTTCCCTGTCTCTCTCTTTGTTTATATGACATTGTAACTGCGTTTACAACTTTCTAAACGACACACGTATCTGAAGTATTATAAGGTTGAATGTAAAAGGATTATAAAAAAAAAAAAAAACTTATTGCGTTTTAATTTCACATTACAGGATAAGCAGGTAGTCGTCAATCGACTGTTATATTTATTCAAGTAAGATGTGAAAATACAGGTACTAGATACACGTATTAGAGTTAGTCCACGGGGTGTGTGTGTGGACCGCGGCGAATTAGCCGCGCGCACTTGGGCGCCGTACTGTAGTGCGCGCAGCCGTTCGCTGTCGGAGGTTCGATTCCCCTCTCGGTCATGGATGTTTGTGGTGTCATTAGGTTAGTTGTAAGTAGTTTGTAAGCTACGGATTAATGGCCAAGCAGATGAGTCCGATACATCTGCAAACATTTGCACGGTTTTGGAGCTTGTGTTTAAAATGTTTAAATGTTTGTATAGCTTATGGGACTTAACTACGGGTTCATCAGTCCCTAAACTTACAAACTAATTATGAAGTAACTAATACTAAGGACGGCACAAATATCCATTCCCGAGGGGGGATTCGAACCCCCGACCGCAGTGGCCGTGCAGACCGCGACTGCAGCGCCTCGGTCCCCTCGGCCACTGCGACCGGATGCGTGTGTTTATTCTCCTATTGTTTTATTATTTCTTCCTCTCTTATCACCTTCAAGTCTACTATCTGTCTTATCAGTTTTAGTTTCATGCCTATCAATCCTTGTGACTTCACGTCTTCTGAAGTATGTTTCCTGCAATAATATAATTTTCTAAGTTCGTGAGTGAAATATCACCAAATTGTCTGCGACAGGTTTTGCGAATGGAATTGGTAGCCCCGAGACAGAGTGGCCGTACGCTCTAAGGCGCCTTGTTACTGTCTTTTTCTCTTCTTCCTTGCGACCGTTTCCCGTTGGAGGTTCGAGTCCTCCCTCGGTCATGGAGTGTGTGAGTGTGTGTGGGTTTGTGTGTGTTTCCCTTGGGATCAGATTGTTTCAATAGTTTGTAGGTCTTGGCACTGACTACCACTGCAGTTTTGTCCCGTAGCTTTAAAAACCTTGATCATTTAGTTTCTACTTGGTAGTGCGACGTAATAAGTTATGAGGAGTATTTTCATGCATTTCATTCCTTTGTCATAATATGTCCTGAAATATGTGGCGTACAACGTCATTTCGAAGTTACTTGTATATATGCATATATTCTGCAAGATATATTGTAAATAGGGTTAGTAGTAGAGATGTAATAAATTATACCTTCTTGCATGATGTACAGATTTTGCATGAACCTTTTTTTTAACACATGTATCGTTAACTTTGGGGGGTACTATAGCGTAATTTCGAAGGTCCATTCGGTGTTATGTGTGTATAATCTCTGTAAAATGTCTCATGAATACGAAGGAAGTAATTGAAATTTCATACCGAATGCTGTAATTTTACTTCATGAACAACGGAGAAGTAGTAAGCGATAAACTTCTTTCCGTACATCATTTTGTTGGATTAGTCAGCAAGGAAATGTTTCGTAGAAGTTTGAAATAATGTGAAACGTATTTGTTGCAGGTACCTGAGAGCCCTCATTCTTAAATTGTGGATGTATAAAATCGTATTATAGACGCATCGCGTGATGTAGCATTTGACTCTCACTGTTTTATGACAACTTAACTATGTGTTGTAGGTGGTTCCTACGTCCACAGCGATTGTTTTCTGATTGTAAGGCATACACGTACCATGTTTTTAAAATGTTCAAATGTATGTAAGTCTATCGGACCAAACTGCGTGGTCATCAGTACACAGCTTACAAACTACTTAAACTAAGTTAAACTAACCTAAAGGACAACACACACACACACACACACACACACACACACACCCATGCCCCAGGGAGAACTCGAACTTCCGAGGGCGAGCAACCGCGCGCTCCGCAGCGAAGCGCTTTAGACCGCTCGACTACCATGTTTTCTTGGCATCAATCTTGTGGTTCAGAAGAAGATGTGAAACACAAACACACAAACATATCAGTTGACCCACGTATGCCGTCCTCCGTTATCGTTCGTTAATACCGGATACCACAGACGGCGAAGAAATTTAGACGTTACTCGTCAGGAACATAGCGGAGACCATACTAAACGTAGTACCGCGCTCTAATTTGTCCGACAGCTCGTCGCTAGAAAACTTGTTTCCTGTAAGATGGCGACCGACTTAGATGCGAGGTCTGGAGGAACGTTTCTGTGTAGAACAATGTTACACAAACAGTTCGCACAGGGGGCAACGCTTATTAACTGTTTCATGTCGTATCAGTTTATTACAGGTAATTTTTGGACATTTTTTGCATAATTTAATAAAATTCAGCAACTAGCACCCCCCCCCCCCAATCTCCACCTCAGTCATCAACTACTTTCTACCACTCTGATCGATCCCGTTCCACCCCATAAATATTTGGATACATTTGCCAGGTGTAATTTCTGGTAACTATTCCCTCCTCTCCTATCACCCGCCCACACCTCATATTAAAGATAGGTTATTTTATGCCTCCACTTTGTTAAACTGAACTAGGCAATAGTCACTACCATTATGATAGTGTCTTGTTTAGTTTTAGCAAACCAGCCACCACTTACTCTTACTGTGTCTTAAAGTACGGTGATCTGCTCTACATGATTGTACTCTTTGGTATATTTGTAGCAAGTTGACTGTTTAACTCTTCAGTTGTCGGTCTAGATTTACCAATTGTAATACTAGGTTAATATTACTGTAACCATTCACATTTCTCTGCACATTAGTTCACGCATCTTAAAACTTATAACCCACATCCTTAACTTATTTGTTGTATGAGAATAACTTCTCAATCTATCCCCATCAATATTTGAAGCCATAGACACTATGACAAATTCTTTATATTGACAGATGCCCTGACAGTGACATTCTAAGCATCCTACTACTGTGTAAGCTGCTAGTTCCGAAATATTCCGCCTATGGCGCCACTTATCATTTTACTTCTTACACTACTAAATATTTATCTGTTAAGGGACTGTTTTATCCGTCACCTGTTCCCCTCTTCACGCTTTTCTCTTTAACACATCGATTATTACTGTTTTCCCATAGCCTTTTTTCCTTATTTATTTTTACTCTTTCACTATGAGGATCATCCATATATACTTTGTTAGCAGCTGATTGTTATTCATTGCATAATCTCTGCACTTAGTGTTGATTCTCCTAATAGTATGTACGTTCATTAAGCAACAATACTAAAATGCAAGTGTTAATTTTATACCATTATATGAACATATCTTTTATTACAATCTATTTGGTTCCAAACTGCTTCATATTTCTGTAACCGACTTTTGTACGTTTTATAGCCTTTACTGTATACTAATGCACTTGTTTGTCTGTAAAGAGACCAGTGACTGAGGCGCGCCAGTCACGGTCTGCACGGCCACTACGGTCGGGGGTTCGAATCCCCCCTCGGGCATGGATATTTGTGCCGTCCTTAGTATTAAGTAGTTCGTAAGTAGTTTGTAAGTTTAGGGACAGATGACCCCGTAGTTAACTCCCATAAAAAAAGGGACCAGAAGAAGGGCACTCAAGCGCCCGGAACCGGTCGTCTAAAATAAATAATCACAAGCAACTGGTTGCTGAATTTTATTAATTTATAACCTGAAATGGATAAATTACTTCAATTTTTTTGCAACAATTCATGATTTATATTTGACAATATTACATAATTCGATGCATGTTTGATAAAAATTATACTCCATAACTTTCCGTATCCGCTCAATTAGTGCATGTTTCTACCCACAGGATGGAAGGAGTAGAAGAGACTACGTTTGTTGCGCTCTTCGTTGTACCGCATAAACCAGGAAGAGCAGCCGTCGCCGTTCATTATGTACTCGGGTCTGATAACAGATGTCGGTGCTGCTCGCTTACTCACATGTGTACACCTATGCAGCACTTACGCACTTCTGCATATTGAGCAGGATTTTCATATCTGATGGCAAGATATGGCAGCGCATTAGGAGGCATTCACGCCTACTGATTTCTGTGACATGTGTAAGTACCAACAACAAATTTTTCAAAACTTTAATCAAAAGTGGAAAACGTACTTGGAACTTCGACAGGTTCTTCAATTGCCTGGACTTTGTAGCTTCTATTTTCACTGTCTCTATATTCCCCTGTACGTCGTAGGTTGTTTTCTATCTGGTTAATTCGGCAGCAGTAATGTTTGTTCACTTGGATGTTGGGATGTTTGATCCATCAGCATACTCTAGAAGCGCACGTTCACTTGTAACGAATTTCGGTATTGTGCACTGTCCTCGCTTCATTTGACACCTTCACGAGGAAAATTTTCTAATACCACTTATTAATCCTCAGTTGCTAGACGCGTAACATATGTCTATTATTGAAACAAAACATTCCGCTTGGTCAGCAATAATAAAGCACAGGACTGATGCTGCAGGACAATTAAAACTGAAGGAAGCTGGTCCATTAGTGCAGTTGCTTGAGGCTCATGTGGCAGGTGAAAGCGAAGTCTGTCAACACAGCGCCCTGGCCGCTCAAGGCGCAAACGAAGCCACTTATCAATGTTCAATGACCGTTGTTGTTAGTGTTCAAATGTTTGTAAATCTAAGGGACTAAACTTCGTTGGTTATCAGTCCTTAGGCTTAAAAGCTACTTAAACTGTCTTAAAGTAACTTACGCTAAGAAAACACAATGATCCATGCCCGAGGGAGGACTGGAAACCCCGACGGCGAACAACTGCGTGCTCCGGAACAAGGCGCCTTAGAACGTTCGGCCACTCCACCGCGGCAGGCTGTTTTTAGCAGCAAAACCCTTGTGCACTGTTGGGGGTGGGGACATTACTATTTTTGAAAAGGCTACACGTCCATTGTGTCGTGTATGTAATAATTCTGCTAAGAAGTGCAACATAAATCGTCATTATACACACCGTACCACAGCGCAATACAGCTGGTGATAGTGAAACACAGAGTAGACAGGTTGAAGTACGACATATCTGGAGAATTAGTATTAAGTAAGAATTCTCGGTACAGCTATAGAAATATGCACCACAGTTGAAGTTAATACATTTACACTTTTAAGCAGAATGACAGTGAAACAAATGCAACTGAAGTAGAAGTTTATGCAAGATACGAAGGTGCTCAACTTTTGGCGATGTGTAACAAGTCGCTTTAAGCAGACCGTTAGTAACATCAGGCTTGGTAGTAGTTTCAGAATGATTATATTAATACTTCTTCCACAGATCATATATAGGATATTTCGTAATGATGTCGAACGTGTCAGTTTCGTAAATGCTGTCTATACATGAATAATTTAAGGATTTTTAATTTTAATTTTTGAATTTTTTTATAATTTTTTAAATTATATATTTATTTTTAACTTTTATCTAAAAATTCATTTAAAGTGTAGAAGGAGTTGTTGTCATTCACGCCTTTAATTTCTTTTTAAATACCAGTTGGCTTCCTGTTTGTCAGGCGTGATAGCTGTACTTGTATCATCAGCAAAAAGAACTAGCTCAGCATCATCGTGAATATAGCGTGGCAGTTCATTAATACATATCAAGAATAGCAAAGGCCCCAAGACCGATCCTTGTGGGACCCCATTTTTGACAACTCCCCAGTTAGAGGAAGTAATTATTTCTCCTGTATCAAGTGATCTACTTCTTTCAACTTTCTGCACTCTTCCAGGTAAGTATGATTTAACCATCAGTGCACTGTCTCACTCATACAACAATATTTGAGCTTATCTAGAAAAATCCCATGATTTACACAATTAAAAGCCTTTGAGAGATCATAAAAGATCCCAACTTGTGATATTCGGTTATTCAAAGCATTTAATATTTCATCAGTGAAGGTATATATAGCACTTTCCCTACAAACGCTTTTTTGAAAACCAAACTTTAGTTTTACTAATATGTGAACCTACTCGAGAATACATAACTTCTTCAAATTTTTTGGATAAAACTGTCAAAATTGAGATGAGGCGGTAGTTGTTGACATCAGACGTAACCCCTTTTGCATGCAAAGGTTTAACGGTAGCATATTTCAGTCCATCCGGGAAAATAACCTGCTTTCAAGAGCTATTATATATATGACTAAGAATCCTACTTGGGAACAAGCTATTAGTACCCTGCTGGAAATGCCATCAATTCCATGTGACATTTTGCTCTTGAGAGAGTTTATTATTTTCCTAATTTATGTTCGAAAAATGTTCAAATGTTTTTACAGCTTATGCGACTAAACTAAGGGGTCATCAGTCCCTAAACTTACAAACTACTTATGAACTATCTAATATTAAGGACGGAACTAATATCCATTCCCGAAGGGGGATTCGAACCCCCGACCGTAGTGGCCGTGAAGACTGTGACTGGCGTGCCGCAGAACGCTCGGCCACCGCGGTCGGCTTCTAATTTAAGGAGGAGAAGAGGGTGGAATTTCAATTGTATCAAATTGTATAGGTATAACTTCTTCCATAAATTGCCTTCCTACTTGTAATTAACATTTAGATCCTATGTTGTCTATAACATTTAGAAAGTAATCATTAAAAATGTTTTCAACTTCTGACTTTTTGTTACTGAATTTTCCATTTCTTTTGATGGTAATACCCTCTTCCTGTGCTTTTGGATCCCTGTCTTCCTTTTGAAAATATTCCAAATTGTTTTAATTTTATTAACAGAGGAATTAATCTCAGAGAGATTCACATGCTTCTGGATTTTTTAATAACTTTTCTTAATGTAGCACAGTAGTTTTAATAAAAATTGATTGTTTCCGGGTTATTACTCTTCCTTGCAGATAGATATAGTTCCCTTTTTGGTTACACTATGTTTTATTCCTTTAGTATGCCATGGGTTTTTGGATGATTTCTTACAATTATATTTAACTAACTTCTTGGAGAAGCTGTTTTCAAGTAGCCTTACAAAAGTATCATGAAATAAGCAATATTTTAATTGGCATCAGATTCCTTATAAACCTCATCCAAGTCTAACTGCTGTATGCTTTCTTTGAAATTTTTAGTTGTTAGATCATTAATGGAGCGCATAACTGTGGAGGACTGTTTCGAATTACTGAATGGAGGTATATCATATACTGTTACTAGTTGTGCAACATGATCAGAAAACAATTCCCAACATGACAAGCATATACGTTGTTAAACGTATCTTGGTGTATAAAAACGTTACCTATCAATATACTGCTGTCCCTTACTACCTGAATAGGGAAATCAATAACGGATGTCAGATTTAACGAGCCAAGTAAGATTTCCAGGTCATTCTTCCAATTACACGCTTTCAGTGAATCAACATTGAAATCAACACTAATAATAATTTGCTTCCCCCTATCGGATAGACAGCACAACAAGGAATTCAAGTTTTCCAGAAATAACTGGAAGTTCCCTGAAGGGCAACTATATACTGTTACAATTATAAGATAATCATCATTGAGATTAAGCCGACAGGCACATGCTCCAATATTTTGCTCTACAAAAAACTTTCTTTGTTTGCAGATAATTTGTATCCACTTTATATATTTTGCACTATACTTGTAGCTGGAGGCCATTGAAGCACTTTGTCTTTCGAAGTTTAACGCAATACAGTTCATGGGTAATGTCAGAGAACGATGTTTCCATTTCCATTCCTGAGAAAATATCCCCCTTTCTTGAAATGAAAAGGTAAGAAATGCATTTATGAAAGATATATAACGGACCCAAAGTTCATAACTAAGACAGCTACGCGTATGAATAATTTATATCTGACATTGCAATAAAAAAGTGAAAAAAAAACTGTAGCTAATAGTAGTTAATATCGGAGCATTCATGGAAATGTTGTGTTTACTTTAGTGGAGTCTGAGTACTTAATTTGTTAATATTATTCAATCGTTTCTCTTTCGTCAGTCTACCAGATTTTGCGATTATTGAGGCAATATAAAGCAAATCATCAAGTTTTTAGTCAAGATTCCGACAGCTCACGAGGTTGTAAATTGAAATGAACCTGTTCAGAACTGCTTTCTTAGCTTCATCCGATAATTTTCTGACTGAATTTCAAAATATAATTTACTGATGAAAGATATTCCAACACGCTGCTGGTGTCGCACATTCCAACGAGAATCATTTCCCCTTCTTCACAAAACTGCCGCACAGATCATGAGCGGATTCTGAATTAACATATTCTACAGAGCAGTGACAAGAGCAGTAAGAGTGGCAACACTTTGCCACCTGATATTTCCTCTCTTATTGTGGCCGGAAATTGTTGTTTTTAGAAGCTCAATAAACTTAAGTAATTTATTTGCCTCAAATTCACAAGGTAGTATGTCTCTACGTCGTAGACTAAAATGAAAAATGTAAATTTTGGTGCTCAAGTAACGCAGCAAAGGCAGATGAAAAGACTGTCCTACTGGCAATGGAGCGACTAAAGCTGCTCCAAACAGCAGAGAGTGATTTGCAGATCATCACGGAACTCACTAACTGTAACAACTGGAGTGTAGCACTTGTCGTTCGTACGATCCCTGTAGAAGTTTAGTCGGATACGTAATTATGTAAGACAACTACAATAAGTATATCAAAATTGAAATTTTATGCTCCAAAACACGAGAGAAACCCACAGCGCGGTAAGTGAAGAATTCATAATGATATTGTCACTCTGCATCGGTGTGTGCGCTGGTATGAAACATCCTGGCAGTTGAAAACTGTGTGCCGGATTCTTGCTTGAAGGGGGAAAACAGATGGCGCTATGGTTGGTCCGCTAGATGGAGCTGCCATTGGTCGAAGAGATATCAACTGCATTTTTTTTAAATAGGTACCCCCATTTTATTAAATATTCCTCTAGTACGTTAATAAATATGAATGTTTTATTTAGAACACTTTTTTCACTTTTTGATAGATGGCCTTGTAATAGTTGCAAACGTATGAGTGCGTGGTATCGCGTAACATTTCGCCAGTGCGGACGGTATTTGTTTCTTGATACATTACTAATGGACCGTTTGCGAATTGCAGAAAAGGTCGATATGGTATTTATTTATGGCTATTGGGATCAAAATGCCCAACGGGCCTGTGCTATGTATGTTGATCGTTATCCTGGAAGATATCGTCCAAGTGTCCTGACCTTTCGGCGGATAGTTACGTTATTTAAAGAGATTCAAAATGTTTAAATGTTTGTGAAGCTTATGGGACGTAACTGCGGGATCATCAGTCCCTAAACATACAAATTACTTATGAACTACCTTATTCTAAAGACGACCGTATAGTGTTTAGTGACTTAGCGTCCTTCACTAACAGAAGTAACATAAACCGGTATAATGTGCACTATAGGACAACTGAAAATCCACGATGGCTGCGACAAGTGGAACATCAGTGACCTTGGCAGGTTAATGTATGATGCGGCATTATGGGAGGAAGAAGAATTGGCCCCTATTTTATCGATGGCAATCTAAATGGTGTAATGTATGCTGACTTCTTACGTAATGTTCTACCGATTTCACTACGTTTCACTGCTTGACAGAATGGCGATGTATTTTCACCAAGGCTCGCGTGCAGTTGAAACGGTCTTAAATGGAATATTTAATGACAGGTGGATTGGCCCGCACGTTTACCGGATCTTACATCCTCAGATTTTTTTCTGTGAGGAAAATTGCAGGATATTTCTTATCGTGATTCACCGACAACGCCTGTATACATGCGTTAGCGCATTGGCAATGCATTTGAAAACATTACTGAAAGCGAACTATTCGCTGTTGAGAGGAATTTCGTTACGCGTATTGCCAAATGCATTGACGTCGAAGGACATCATTTTGAGCATTTACTGAAGTCATGAGGTAATTTCAGGTAATAAAGCAGCAAAAGCATTCGCCCTCACAATGTGTGATAATTTCACAGAAGTACATGTACCACATTGGAACAACAGAAAAAAAGATCAAACGTACGTTCTGTGTTTTAATTTAAAAAACCTACCTGTTACCCACTGTTCGTCTAAAATTATAATATGTTTCTGAAAATTACAGCGAAAAACATGTTCCAAATAAAACATTCATATTTATTTACTTACTAGACGAATATGTAATAAAGAATGGGGGTAACTATTTAAAAAAAAAAAAAAAAGAAACGCAGTTGCTATCCGTTTGACCTGTGGCAGCGCCATCTAACGGGCCAACCATAGCGCCATCTGTTTTCCCCCTTCAAGCTAGAAAAGTTTTCTTCTTTGTAGTTTTTTCGTTTGATGCTTATTTCGTGAGATTTTTGGCCCAGTCACTACAATAGACCACCCTGTATACCCATCACTTACAAACGCTCCGACTAGAAGTCTTAGCAGAATTTAATGTCTGTATTAGTACCTATTTTATGAAGGCATTTAGCTGTAATGTAACGTTAAAATAATAGAGAGCAAGAAGTAAAAGTTTTTTTGGACGTTGTGTTCTGTAATACTGAAGACCAGTTGAGTAGGCAACTAAATTTAAAACGGAAGAAAACGTATCAAAGTATTGCACAGTTGATGGTACACATGATGTGTTCTATAACAGCAATAAAGGTACATGTATGTGTGTGTGTGTGTGTGTGTGTGTGTGTGTGTGTGTGTGTGTGTGTGTTGTAGGGCGCTGAGTGGGACATAAATCAGATAACAGATGACGTCAGAAAATTGTTTGAAATGGAAGATGTAGTTGACACATTGAACACATGTGCAGGCTAGATAAAAATGAGGAATTCACTACTTCAGTCTTGAAATTGAATGCTTTAAGTGTTAGGCAAAACCTCCTCTTTGAGTGGAATATCAAGTTGTAATATCTTTTCACGAATCTTACTGTTTCTGTTCTTTTTCATTTAGTTTTCATTGTAAATTAAAACTTCATAGTTATTTCTTTATCCATATACATCGTATAAATAAACGTCGATTTAAAGAATTTGATCTGTCGTACCCAAACACAATAAAAGCATAATACTGCGTGAAATACTTCTGGCTTCCATTAAGGAAAAAGCACAACGCAGAAAAATATTGACTCGATGGAGAGGTGGTGGTGGTTGGGGAGGGGGGTGGGGGATGTGCCCGGGAAGTGTTAATTGCCTAGGTAAGAACTACACCGAATCCCCGCTCGGAGATACTTTGTTTTCCGCCCGAGGGGAGCCAGTAAACTGCTTACAAAGTTGGCCACCTCCGGATCGCAGTAACGGTGCTCAACGGAAGCAGAACGTTGTTTTCCGGGCTCGGAGCGGAGAAAGTTTCGCGAAGGCCGCGGCACAAAGGGATTAAGTGGCACCACGCAGTTGGCTGAGTATTTGCTAATGGAAGCTTAAGCAGCTTAAAGAAACAAAACTCACAGCCAACGAGGTGAACGTCGACGGAAAAAGAGAAACAGCTGTTACCGGTGCATGGGGAGCAATTTTTCAAAGTACTTGTTGGATAAACGCAGGTTCGTAATAACGTTTCGGGACCATCAACTTAAAATTGTTGAATAAGAAATCTTGGATGGTTATTTTACATCGAAAATTAGCACTTGAAAAATTAAGATCTCTTTGTAAAAGATGCAGTACGAAATATCAAAACAACAAATAAAATGATGCGCGGACTACTGCCTAAGTAAAAGTACTCATCTACCACCTTTATTGTTTCGTTACCTAATCTAATACCGTCAGAATTGCCTGACTGCATTCCAATACCCTTGTTTTCTTCTTGTGTCCTCCTTTCAACACATTGTCCATTCCGTTCAGCTGCTCTTCCAGGTACTTGGCTCTCTCTGAAAGAATTACAGTGCCATCAGCAAAAGGCAGTGTTTTTATTTCTTTGCCATGGACATTAATTCCGTCTCAAAATTTCTCTTTGCTTTCCTTCACAGCTTGCTCAATGTACAAACTGAAGAACACCGGAGAAGGACTACAACCATTACACCCTTCACAACCACTGAGTCCCTTTCATCCTCTTCAACTGTAATAACAGCTGTTTGGTTAGTGTACAAGTTGTAAATAACTTTCCGTTACCTATACTGACTACAGAATTTGAAAAGTCAAAACCTTTCTCCAAATCTACAAAAGCTAGAAATCTAGATTTGCCTTTCGTTAATCTACCTTCTAAGGTAATTTGTAAGGTGAGTATTGCCTCCCGTGTTCCTACATTACTCCTGAATCCCAATATTCCCCGCGGTCAGGATCGATCTACCTACATCTACATCTACATACATACTCCGCAATTCACCGTAAGGTGCGTGGCTGAGGGTACACTGTACCACTACTAGGCATTTACTTTCCTATTCCATTCTCAAATAGAACGAGGAAAGAAAGAATGCCTATATGCCTCTGTACGAGCCCTAATTTCTCTTATCTTGTCTTTGTGATCTTTACGAAAATGTAAGTAGGCGGCAGCAAGATCGTACTACACTCAGCTTCGAATTCCGGCCCTCTAAATTTACTTAACAGAAATTCGCGAAAAGAACGTCGTCTTTCTTCCAGCGATCCCCAATTGAGTTGCCGGAGAATTTCCGTGACACTCGAGCATTGGTCGAACCTACCGGTAACAAATCTAGCTGCTCGCCTCTGAACCGCCTCTATGTCTTCCTTCAAACCGATCTGCTGCGGGTCCCAAATACTTGAGCAATACTCAAGACGTGGTCGTACAAGCGTTTTATATGTGGTCTCCTTTACAGGTGAAGTACATCTTCCCAAAATTCTCCCAATAAACCGAAGTCGGCTGTCTGCCTTACTCACAACTGTCCTTACATGCTCGTTCCATTTCATATCGCTCTGCAATGTTACGCCTAGATATTTGAACGACGCTACAGCATCAAGAAGCTCACTACTAATGCTGTATTCGAACATTATGGGATTGTTTTTTCTACTCATGCGCATCACCTTACATTTTCCTACATTGAGAGCTAGCTGCCATTTCTTCACACCAACTAGGAATTTTGTCTAAGTCAACCTGTATGCTATTACAACCTTCTGTAAAGAATTCGGGTTTAAATATTGCAACCACGACTTATTAAATTGATGGTCCGTAATTTCGACACCTGACTGCGTCTGCTTTCGTTGGAGCGGGTATTATTACATTTTTCCTAAAGTCTGCGGGAATATACCCTGAGTCATACATCTTACTCACCAGGCGAATAATAGCCGAATACTCACCTTCTCTCTCTGCATGTCCAGGGCGCCCACAGTGGAAACACACTGGACTCTTTTCTTCTGCCCTCCAGACGTCTGTACTTCTGCGGGGCGTCATAGTTGCTGGGAAGTTGGTTGTGGCCGTGTCGGCCGGTTCATAGGCTGCCTTTTCACGGCTGTAGCGTACGTCATAGCAGGACGACGCCATTCTTCATGGCTGGTGCGATTGGCAGGGCAGGCAGGAGCTAATGTCTGAAATACCTCTTCCTCAGCGGCGTCGGCTCCCTCGTGACTTACAGGGCTTACATGCATGGCCATAATCTGATGCTCGCTCGGCCTAATAGTCCCGGCTGCCATAAACTGTTGTAATTCTCTCACAATTTGTGGTATGAGAGATGCAAAGTCATGCTGGTCTTCCACAACGGTCATTTGTTGGGGTCCTGCCCAGGGTCTCCAGAGAACACCGACGGCTGTCTGATGTGCATCTGACTTACCACTGGTTTCGTGTCCATGGGCCTTCTGATGATACGGACTATCAGAAGGATGTACTCGGTATATACCTTGTATTACGGTTCTAGTCCGTGTAAGCGACGGCTTGTATGTTGTCTAATCGGAGCCAAGGTGATGGAGCTGTTGCACAGGATACCCGGCGCCTCCACCAAGCAATGTCGCGTTGAAGTGGAAGCAGGCTTGACTTCGAAGGCAGGGTTATCAACTGAACACAGTACATACTGAAAGCAGGTTTATTGCGAACTCAAACATACACGCAGCACTGTCTGCCTCTCTGGCAGAGTGCTCTGCTATTTATACACAGACAGAATGTACAAAAAATTAGAAGAATAGTTAACATAAGAAACATGTAGAAATTACAAGTGAACATAAGAAACATGTAGAACATTCTAGAAATCATAGTTACAAAGTAATACATTTTTGCTGGTGGAGGGTATAGAACCGGTATCCTTCAGTACTGCAATCGCTGACGCTATCCGTTGCGCCACGCCAGCAGTTGGTTAACTATGCTACTTGCGGCAATATATGTATCATAATTTTGAACATTCTTTTAGAGCAATCCAGGTGCTGTCACAACTACCGGTATCTTCAACAGAATATTTTTTGCCGCGGTGGAGTAGCCGAGTGGTCTACAGCGCCTCGCTGCGGAGCGCGCGGTTGTCCGCCGTGGAGGCTCGAGTCCCCCTGCGGCATGGGTGTGTGTGTTGTCCTTAGGTTAGTTTACCTAGGTTTAAGTAGTTTGGAAGCTACGGACTGATGACTACGCAGTTTGGTCCGATAGATTTACAGACATTTCATTTCACAGACAGACTATTTTTATTATTATTATTTTTAGTGAGGTATATCTACATACTTACGTGCCTGATATAGGTTTCATCGAACCGCTTTCATAACATTTCCTTACCCCTCCATTCGCTGATAGATCGCGAGAAAAAGGAACGATTACATCTTTCCGTTTTCTATCTGTATCTTCTTATCTTATTATTATGTTCACATGCCCCTATTTGTTTATATTAAGACGTTCCGCAGGACTCAGATTAGGAGCAAGTATCAATGGTCACGGAAAGAGTCAGTACATCAAATTGTGACAAATAAGCGGTAATAAATTAAGTGAAAGACGTAGCAATCCTTGGAAAACGACAGGCCTAAGCGTAAGTAAGAAGAATGAACAGCTTAACTCAAAAATTAGCTGGACTTTTATGCTTCTAGAAATTCCTCGACAGAATAGAGCCGGCCGCGGTGCCCGAGGGGACTGAGGCACTCCAGTCACGGTCTGCACGGCCGCTACGGTCGGGGGTTCGAATCCCCCCTCGGGCATGGATATTTGTACCGTCCTTAGTATTAGCTAGTTCCTAACTAGTTTGTAAGTTTAGGGACCGATGACCCCGTATTTAAGTCCCATAAGCTATACAAACATTTGAACATTTTTGACAGAATAGAAAGCGTAGGCCACGAGTAAACTTTACGGTTTAGCCTTGACAGTACGTGGCTTACTACTAAGCTCTTTGATTTTTTTGTAGCAGGTCTTACTAAATAGATGCGTCAGAATACTGCACCCCTTTCTGCACAAGAGTCAAGGAGGTTTGATCGAAACGAAGAATCAGTTTCTGTCTAGCATTAACTGAGTGGAAGCTTGTAACTATTCCCAATAACCCGTTATTATTAACAACATACGACATAAAAGAAAACGTAAGTCCAATGTCAGGATTCATAAGCTACTTTCTGGCAGATTGAAACTGTGTGCCGGAACCGGGATTCGAACCCGGGACCTTTACCTATCGCGAGCAAGCGTCCTACAGACTGAGCTATCTCGATCCCGACACGCTTAACGGTCACCGGAATATCTCAGTTGGTAGACCGCTTGCCCGCGAAAGGTAAGTGACCCGGGTTCGAATTCCGGTTCCGGCGCAGACTCCGCTGCAGAGTGAGAGAAAAGATGTCCGCGAACGTACACCAAATATTGGCCGCAAAGTCCGTCTCTTTGCAATAAATACCTTTTAGATTCCGTGTAGTTAAATGTTTGTATAGTCTATGGGACTTAACTACGAGGGCATCAGTCCCTAAACGTACAAACTACTTATGAACTAACTAAGACTGAGGACAGCACAAATATCCATGCCCGAGGGGGGGATTCGAACCCCCGACCGTAGTGGCCGTGCAGACCGTGACTGGAGCGCCTCAGTCCCCTCGGCCGCCGCGGCCGGCAATCCGTGTAGTTAGCAGGGACAATAACACCATACTTCGTAGCTGAAAGAAAATAAGCAAAGTAAACTACTTTTCGTGCTGAAATATCATTTGTGTCAGATACTGTTCCAGTGGTACACCAGTGCCAGGGAAAGTATTCCAAAAATGCAATTGGATTCTAAATACTTGAAAAAATACCTACTCAATTACAATTGCAAATTACTTTTTCACAAAGTAATTGGTAAAACCAAAATTACAAACTACAATTTCTCTGTTTCTTGGAATTTTTTATACAACTATTAAAATAAACAGACTGCATGAAGAAAAACTAAAATACATTGATTAACACACGAAAAAATCCGACATGCCCGGCTCCAAACGATTCAATTCCACCCTCTTCCCGACACGCCGCCAACACAATTTGCCTCAAAACACGCTTATTTAAGAATACATTCCTTTCATGTTAACCCAATTTCATTTGTTTATACTGAGTACTGGTTTTGTACATTATCTCTTTACTAGCTCTATCTCCGGACTGTCTTCGAAGGGCCGAACTGAAAACAATACCGGACACACTCAGACGTTCCACGTGAGTTCTTGCTGGCATTCTTGGATTTAATCTGGGAAATAACCGTTTTCATAAAATAGACTGAAAGAACAATTTCTCATCATTTGAACTATTGGTGAATCGTCAAGATTCCATCTCCAGATACACCAGGGCGTGCTTGCTTTCAGAAAACATCAATCAGTCATTTCTTTGTTTTTAAGACACATTCGTTTACCACACTCCATAAATCTTAAGAAATTCTTCGTCTAAGAAAGGAGTGGCTACTTCGTTCTCAGGTCCTTACGACCAGGAAAATTTCAGAGCTAGTATTCAACCTGCTGATAAGTTGTTACTTTGCATGAAGATGTCAAACCTTTTCGCTTCCCGCCTGTCGTTTACGACACACAATGCTATTGACTTTAACATTTATAGTTTATTGGAAAATAAACCGTTACATTTCTGTAGCCTTGTTAGTCAGGTGATGACCTATTACTAAAAAAAATGTTCAAATGTTTGTAAATCCATCGGACCTAACTGCGTGGTCATCATTCCGTAGCTTACAAACTACTTAAACCTAGGTAAACTAACCTACGGACAAACACACACACCCATGCCCCAGGGAGGACTCGAACCTCCACAGCGAGCAAGCGCGCGCTCCGAAGCGAGACGCTTTAGACCGCTCGGCTACTCCACCCCGGCCCCTATTACTGAAATAATAGGTGGATAAGAAGAAATTCTCGTATTGGAGCTGAATAGGATAAAATTCATGCCAGAGACTGCAGTTCTATGGAACTAGCAATGCTTCACTTTAAGAGATCAGTCGAAATGACATATCTATCATAGCCTATGGGAACCGTAGAAAAAAACGACGTTACAAAGTACTGTAGCGACTACTGCTTAAGGCATGGAACACATGGGTTCGTTGGACCATAGGGAGAATTTTTTTCAGCCAAGATCGCTATTTATTTAATGCAATGATCGGTTTCGATGCTGTTATCTTCTGATATCCATCATTCATCTTTCTGACAGTATCTATATGATACAATTTGTTTTAAGATGAATGATGGAGATGAAATAATTATGCGTAAGTAGCTTCAGACTGAGATCTTTACTAGAAAACTATTTTACATTACTGCATTATACCATTGAGCAAATGACAAGTTCAAATTATATTCTTAGTTTATAAGCTGAAAAAAGACCTTGTGTTTACTGTAATTGACTTTATCTCTCCCAGGGGTGTTTCGCCTTTTATGTTAAAGGCATCTTCAGTCGGATCCATAAGTAACTTTTCAGATGTGTTGTTTTCAGAATATAAACAGGTCACGTATATTTTTACATAAGGGAAGAAGTTTTTACTTACATTTTCGTTTTTTTTTTTTCTTTCTTTTTTTCAGCTATCTTCTCCTGTTTCCTCAATTCGGTCAAGGCCACGTGTTTCATATGATTTATGAGAGTTTCGCACAGTTGTACATGTTTTGGAGCTGTTTGGCAGTGATTATTTACTTTCTGTATGTTCATGTTTCATTTCTTTTGTTGCCAACATGATGAAATGTATGTTGGTCGTTAACTGTTGTGAGTGAACAAAATGAAAGAGTAAGAATGTTATTTGAAGCAGAAAAATAAGAAGAGAGAGACAGTAAGAGTCTGTGTGTGTGTGTGTGTGTGTGTGTGTGTGTGTTGCAGCAAATACAAGTCTTTTTCCCGACTTCAAAAACGAAGAATTTCAGCGCTTGAAGCGGAAAATTGCCATCAAAATACACTTGTCGAATTATATATCCTAAATGTATCGATTACAATGTAAAACTACACGAAATGTAATAGATGCAAGTAATTAAAATACTTCTACTCAGTTACTCACCGCTAAATTTTGTTTCCGGGGAGCTAACAAAACATGTTCACATTCAGAGTAGAAGGTGTGACTCATATGTCGTGAGCTACATCGCTCAAGTCAGGAAATAAAATGCATGAAACAACTCTTTACGTAACTAATTGCGGTATTACCATCATCATCATCGTCAGAGACTGATTATTCCTTTCAGCGTTAAGTCTGTGGCAAAGTACCTCTAATAAAATTCCTCCATGATCCCCTATTCAATGCTAACATTGATGCCTTGTCTGATGTTATTCCTTTTACTTCAAAATCATTCTGCGGCGAATCTAAGTACTTTCTTCTTGGTCTACCTCGACTGCTCTTACCCTACGCTGCCGAGCTCATGAGTCTCCTCCCATGCTTCTCCCATGCGTGTAACATGAACCCACCATCTCAGTCTGTTCGCTCTAACTGCTTCATCTGTTGTTGTTATGGTCTTCAGTCCGAAGACTGGTTTGATGCAGCTCTCCACTCTACTCTATCCTGAGCATGCCTTTTCATCTCCTCATAAGAACGGCAACCCACATCCATTTCAATACGCTTACTATACGCGTCTCTGGGTCTCCCTCTGCACTTTTTACCCCACACACTTCCCTCCAATGCTAAATTTACGATCCCCCGATGTCTGAGAATGTGTCCTACCAAGCGATCCCTTCTTTTAGTCAGGGTATGCCAAAAATTCCTTTTCTCACGAATTCTGTTCAGTACCTCTTCATTAGTTATGCGATCTACCCACCTAATCTTCAGCATTCTTCTATAGCACCACATCTCAAAAGCCTCTATTCTCTTCCTGTCCGCATTGCTTATCGTGCATGTTTCACTCCCGTACAAGGCAACACTCCGCACAAATGCCTTCAGGGAAGACTTTATTACACTTAAATTAATATTCGATGTTAGCAAATTTATCTTTTTCAAAAATGCTTTTCTTCCCACTGCAATTCTGCATTTTATATCCTATATACTGCGACCATCGCCTGTTATTTTACTACGCAAGTAACATAACTCATCTACCAAATTCATTGTTTCGTTACCTAATCTAATTCCTTCAGCATCGCCTGATTTTCTAAGACCGCATTCCATTATTTTTGTTTTGCTCTTGTTAATGTTCATTTTATACGCTCTCTTCAACACACTATCCATTCCATTCAACTGCTCTTCCGGGTCCTTTGCTGTCTCTGACAGAATTACAATGTCATCAGCAAGACGCAATGTTTTTATTTCTTCCCCCTGAATTTTAATCCCTATTCCAAATTTTTCCTTGCTTTCCTTCACCGCCTGCTCGATATATAAATTGAATAACATCGGAGAAAGGCTACAACCCTGTCTTACTCCCTTCCCAACTGATGCTTCCCTTTCATGCCCTTCGAGTCTAATAACTGCGGTCTGGCTTTTGTACAAGTTGTAAATAACTCTCCTTTCCATATATTTTACCCCTGCTGACTTCAGAATTTGAAAGAGTGTATTCCAGTCAACATTGTCAAATGATTTCTCCAAATCTACAAAACCTAAAAATGTAGGTTTGCCTTTCCTTAATCTATCTTCTAAGATAAGACGTAAAGTGAGTATTGCCTCCCGGGTTCCTATGTTCCTCCTGAATCCAAACTGATCTTCCCCGAGGTCAGTTTCTACCAGATTTTCCATTCTCCTACAGATAATTCGTGTTAAAATTTTGCAAACATGACTTATCAAACTGATGGTTCTGTAATTTTCACACCTGTCTGCGCCTGATTTCTTTGGAATGGGGATTATTACATATTTCTTAAAGTCTGAGGGTATTTCGCCTGTCTCATACATCCTACACACCAGTTCAAATAGTCTTGTCATGGCTGGCCTCCCAGAGACTTTAGTAGCTCTGAGGGTATGTCATCTACTCCTGGGGTCTTGTTCCGAGCTAGGTCTTTCAAGACTGTCAAATTTATCTCTCAGTATGGTATCTCCTATTTCATCTTGATCTACTTCCTCTTCCCTTCCTACAACATCGTCTCTATGTTCATTTCCTTTGTAGAGCTGCTCTATGTACTCTTTCCACCTTTCAGCTTTCCCATCTTTGCTGAGACCTGGTTTCCCATCTGAGTTCTTGATATTCCTAGAGTTGCTTTTCTTGTCCCCAAATGTCTCTTTTATTTTCCTGTAGGCGGTATCTACTTTTCCCATTCTTATACATTCTTCTACAGATTTGCATTTGGCTTCTAGCCACTCCTGCTTAGCCATTTTGCACTTCCTGTCAATCTCATTTTTTAGTCGTCTGTACTCCATTTTGCCTGTTTCATTTACTGCATTTTTATATTTTCTCCTTTCATCAATTAAATTTAGTATTTCCTGTGATACCCAAGGATTTTTTGTAGGTCTTGCCTTTCTACCTATTTTGTCCTCTGCTGCCATCACTATGTCATCTCTCAATGCTACACATTCCTCTTCTACTGTTTTATTTCCCCCTGTTTCTGCCAATTGTTGCATAAAACTCCCTCTGAAATTCTCCATAACTTCACTTTCCTTCACTTTATCTAAGTCCCATCTCCTTATTTTCCTACCTTTCTGCATTTTTTTCAGTTTCAGCCTACAGTTCATGACTAACAAGTTATGGTCAGAGTCTATATCTGCCCCTGGGTACGTCTTGCAGTTTATAACCTGGTTCCGGGATCTATGTCTTACCACTATATAATCTATCTGATACGTTCCGGTGTCTGCTGGTCTCTTCCACGTATACAACCTTCTTTTGTGATTCTTAAACCACGTGTTTGTTACGATTAAATCATGTTCCGTGCAAAATTCTACCAGGCGACTTCTTCTTTCATTCCTCCTGTCCAGTCCATATTCACCTAGTATTTTTACTTCTCTTCCTTTTCCTACAATAGAATTCCAGTCTCCCATCACAATTAAGTTTTCCTCTCCCTTAACTGTCTTAATAATTTCCTTTAGCTCCTCTTATATTTCTTCGATTTCCTCATCATCGGCAGAGCTAGTTGGCATATAAACCTGTACTACTGCTGTCGGTGTTGGCTTCGTATCTATCTTGACAATGATAATGCGATCACTGTGCTGCTCATAGTAGTTTACCCGTATTCCTATTTTCTTATTCATTATCAGTCCTACTCCTGTGATACCCCCAACTGATTGTTTACTTATAATCCTGTACTCACCTGACCAGAAATCCTGTTCATCCTGCCACCGAACTTCACTAATCCCCACTATATCAAACTTCAACCTATCCATTTCCCTTTTTAAATTTTCTAATTTTCCTACTCGATTAAGGGATCTAACATTCCACGCTCCGACCCGTAGAATGGGACTATTTTACCTCCGGAATATTTTACCCGAGAGGATTCCATCATCATATTTTCATACAGTAGAGCTTCATGTCCTCGGGAAACGTAACGGCTGTAGTTTCCCCTTGATTTCAGCCGTTCGCAGTAACTGCATGGCAAAGCCACATTAGCTGATGTTACAAGGCCAGCTCACTCAATCATCCAGACTGTTGCACCTGTAACTACTGAAAAGACTGCTCCCCCTCTTTAGGAACCACACGATTGTCTGGCCTCTCCACAGATACCCCTCCGCTGTGGTTGCACCTACGGTACGGCAATCTGCATCGTTGAGGCACGCAAGCCACACCTTCTCGACAATGTCTGTGGGTCATGGGGGACAAGACAGCACAAACTTCCATGCCCGAGGGAGGATTAGAACCCCCAAAGGGGAGCGCTCTCGCGCATCGGAGCACAGCGCCTCATTGCGCTTGGCCACTCCGTCGCGGCGCTCTTGCCACATTCTACACGTCTATGGAACTGGCAATGCGTTTCTTTAAGAGATCGCGCAGTAAACATACAATAGTTGGAAGGAAGTACTTTTTGTCCACATTGAACTGAGATATCTTTCAGCGCTTGTGCGAACCGTAGGAAAGAGAACCATGTTACAAAGGAAAAATTCAGAATTGTAGTGACACATGGATTTGTTGGACCATAGGGAGAATAGTTTTCAGCCAAGATCGCTATTTATTTAATTTGATGATCAGTTTTGATGCTATTATCTTCTTATATCCATCATTCATCTTAAAAGAAATTGGTGACAGTATCTATATGAGACATACTATTTGTTTTAAGATAAATGGTGGAGATGAAATCGTGATGCTTAAGTAGTATCGAAACTGATCATTAAATTAATTAAATTGAGATCTTTGCTTGAAAACTATTTTACATTACTGAATTGAACAAATTACAAGTTCAAATTATATTCTTCGTTTTTTGAGGTGAAAAAAAGTCTTGTGTCGACTGTAATTGATTATCTCTCTCCCAGGCGCGCTTCGCCTTTTGTTTTAAAGGCATATTCAGTAGGATCTAAAAGTAATGTTTTTAGATGTATTGTTTTCAGATTATAATAATTCCAAGTATTTTTTTACATAATGGAAGAAGATTTTACTTACATTTTCGTTGTCGTTTCAGCTATCTTCTGCTGTTTCCTCTATCTGGTCAAGGCTACATGTTGCACATTGTATAATTAACAGAATTTCGCACATTTGTACTCATTTTGCAGGTGTGTAGCGGCCATTATTTACTTTCAGTATGTTCGTGTTTCATTTGTTTCTTGCCAACATGACGAAATGTATGTTGTTTGTTAACTGTTGTGAATGAACAAACTGAAGGAGTTTGAAAGTTATTTACGTAAAAAAATAAGAAGAAGAGAGAGACAGAGAGAGTCTGTGTGAGTGTGTGCGTGTGTGTGTTACAGCAAATACAAGGCTTTTTTCCCACCTTCAAAAACGAAGAATTTCGGCGCTTGAAGCGGAAAATGGCCATAAAAACACACTTGTCAAGTTATATATCCTAAATGTATCGACTAAAACGTAAAATTACACGAAATGTAATAGTTGCAAGTAATTAACCCCTTAATCCCCTCATTTATTTTTACGTGACACAGAAAATATAAAATCATATTTCGCCACCAGTATACATATGGTAGAAATTATATAATGTCAAATATGTGATGTTATTTACTGATCTGGTGTAGTTAGGTATGTCGCGTATTTGCGACAATGGGCATTTGAGAAAGTAACAGTAAGTCCAACATTTCATTTGCCATTTTAACAGTACAGTGTTTGACATTATATTAGTAAAAATTGAACTTCTATAATTAAAAAGTGTTGCTTTCAATTTGGCTATGCATGTTGTATGTAGCCTATTCATGAAATTCGTGGAAACAATTTTCTTCAATTGTTCTAACAGAGATTTACGTTACATTTACTACACATTAACACTACCTGCCGTGTACAGTTTGGGTTTTTACATCTTTGCCTTGTTCCTGTAACTTGAAGCCAATGACCGACTGCAACAGTGTGGGTAGTCCTATCTGGAAAAGATGTTACCAGATCCCGATGCTTCTTACGCTGCAGTTCCGTGTGTATACTGGTTAAAGGCCTGCCTCTTTTTTTCTTTGTTACATCTTTTCACTGTTTGCAGAGTGCCTCTGCTTTTCTAGAATTGCATTCCAGCAGGTCATTTTGTTCGTTATGGTGAATTTACACGGGCACACAGAAGAAAGCCCAATGATGCATATTTTACACAAACTGTTCTTTTTTTTCAATTTACTTATACTTTCAACACTATTATTACATCAAAATGTGATTTACATAATGCCACAGATCGTATAGAGCACATAAATAATTTTCAGAACCAAACGTACCTCTTTATTCTGCTGTAATTCTCCAAACAAAGACGATAACTTCTTATGTCTGTCTCGTGGTCGAATGCGCGAATATCTAACTGCTGTAGCAGCCCCTACACCACTTAGAGAGGTGGCAGCACGTGTTAGAAACATTATCAGCTTCGTGTAGATTCGGCATCTATCAGAACTGTCACTCAAAAACATTTATCCTTCCATTTATAAGCCTGACAACGGTATGATGCGAATTTGCGAAATTGGGCATTAAGGGGTTAAAATACTTCTACTCAGTTACTTACCATCACTGTGGTAAATACCGCTAAATTTTGTTTCTGTGGAGCTAACGAAACATGTTCACATTCAGAGTAGAAGGTGTGACACCTATGCCGTGACCTACATCGTTCAAGTCAGGTAATAAAATGCATAAAACAACTCTTTACGTAATTAATGATGGTATTAACAATGCGAGGAAAATGTTTCATGCTCTATTACTTCCGAAATCAGAGCACCTGTTATCCAGCGGCGCGTGAGAAGCGCCGGTCCGCCATCGGCTTTAACGCAGGGCGAGGCATCGCGGCGCGGCGCCGCCCCAGCCCAGATCTGTGTTTTGAGATAAGTTGGCGGCACCCCACCGCGATGCGGCGCGCCCGTTCCGGCCGATGGTCGTAACAATGTTTAGATAACCGGCCGCGGAACTGGCCGCCCCGCCGCTCGTTATTGGGTTTGAGTAAGCGAGACGGCCCGGTCCGTTTCTGTTGCGGACCGCTGCTGCCTCAGTTGCTTCGCAGATTCGCCCCGCCAGCGGGAGATACACAGATAATAGTCCGAGGACGACCGGCGCTGGGCGTAAGTCGCTTTACGTACGAGGCACGAGCGAGAACAACGCGATCTTCACGATAAGTTGATTAGCTGGTACGTATTCGGCGACGCGAATGTACAAACACAACGGACCCTCCCTCACCAGACGTACACATACGTACATGAGAGCCTATTGTGTTGAATCCCACGATAAACATCGTTCTAAAGATCAAACCTGAAGAAAGTGCGAGGGTAAGTCAATTGTTGTTCTTATGGTCTTCATTCCGGAGACTGGTTTGATGCAGCTCTCCACCCTACTCTATCCTGAGCAAGCCTTTTCATCTCCTCATAAGAACGGCAACCCACATCCACTTGAATCTGCTTACTATACGCGTCTCTTGGTCTCCCTCTGCGATTTTTACCCCACACACTTCCCTCCAATGCTAAATTTACGATTCCTCGATGTCTAAGAATGTGTCCTGCCAAGCGATCCCTTCTTTTAGTCAGGGTATGGAAAAAATTCCTTTTCTCGCCAATCCTGATCAGTACTTCTTCATTATTTATGCAATCTACCCACCTAATCTTCAGCATTATCCTGTAGCACCACATTTCAAAAGTCTCTACTCTCTTACTGTCCGCACTACTTATTGCCCAGGTTTCACTCCCGAACAAGGCAACACTCCACACAAATGCCTTCAGAAAAGACTTCCTTACACTTAAATTAATATTCGATGTTAGCAAATTTCTCTTTTTCAGAAATATTTTTCTTTCCATTGCAATTCTGCATTTTATATCCTCTGTACTGCGACCATCGCATGTTATTTTACCACCCAAGTAACAAAACTCATCTACCACCTTCATAGAAGTCAATTATTATACGAAATTTAGTTATATTTTTGTTTATGTTGGTAGTACTGTCGTCTTACATTGGTGACGCATGCTTTGTTTATTTGTTGTAATATCTTTGCAATTTTCAAGCTGCTATGTTAGTTTCGTTTTCGCTGCCATGCTGTTTGTGGTGTCGCACAAGTATGAAGTGCGCGCCACATACTTACGCCGCGCGCCGCCATGCACGCAAGGCGCGGCGTTCTTACGACGTCAGCCACGAGCGCCCTCTGCTGCAACTCCGCTCGTGGCCACCACTGGACTGCATCGTTCACTCTGAGATAGGAACCAGTTAACATTTGGGAATCAGATGGGCACCAGTTAAGACTTGGCTATCGGATAGGCACTAGGAATCATCAGTAGGCAGGCCTCTATTTAATCTATGTATCAGCATTCTGCAGTCAAGAACTATGTCAAAGTTAAGTCTCTATGAAATATATGAAATATATATCTTGTCTAATTTACTCTAGTGTTTCTAGGTTCTGCTGTCCCACTGTCTGGTCACCTCCATACCGCACAAGCGTGCATCCTTTATTCCTGTGTCGGCCTCTTTCTACTCGGCCACCGACACCTACAACGCGGAAACGAGACACAAAAGCGGCGACGAGGCTGGGATACCAAACTGTTAATCATGATTGCTCCGCTGTCTATTTGCACCAAAGAAGAGCTACGTTCTGTGATACCTTTTTTGTGGGTGGAATGTGTATCAGGGGCCGATATTCATAGAAGACTTTCAGTTCAGTACAGGAGCAGTGTTTTGCCACAACGAAGTGTGTACGAGTGGATTGAAAAATTCCAAAATGGTCGCACGAATGTTAAGCACGATGAAGGAGCCGGACGACCGTTTGACGCCACAAATGAAGAAACCATTGAGCGATCACATGAAATAATTCTTTTAGACAGACGATTCACTATTGTTGAAGTGGCTCATCGTCTTCAAATTAATCATGGCTCTGCCTACGAAATTATTCACAACAGACTTGGGTCTCGTAAAGTTTGTACAAGATGGGTCCCAAAACAACTGACACAGTTTCATAAGCAAACACGCCTCGACATCTGCAAAAAACACTTGGATCGCTATGGTAACGCTGGAGGACAACTTCTTTGACAGAATCATTACTGGTGACGAAACATGGATACATCATTACGAGCCTGAGAGTAAATGGCAGAGTATGGAATGGAAACATCCAAATTCGCCGTGCAAGAAAAAGTTCAAGACCTAACCGTCTGCAGGAAAACTGATGCTTACTGTTTTTTGGGATTCACGAGGTCCTGTACAGGAACATTATGGTGAAAGGGGCACAACAATAAAAAGTGTACGTTACAGTAAGATGCTTACTGACAGACTAAAGCCTGCAATTCGAAGCAAACGCGAAGGATTACTGTCAGAAGGTGTTGTGTTATTGCACGATATTGTCCATCCGCATTCTGCCGTCCACACAGCTGAAACGCTCCAGAAACTCAAATTCAAAGTACTGGATCATCCCCCATATACTCCCGATATTGCCCCTTCTGACTATCACTCAAACAGGCATTAAGCGGCCGTCGATTTGTCTCGGACGAAGCAGTGAAGGAAGCGGTGCATTCTTGGCTCACTTCTCAACCGAAAACATTCTTTTATGAGGGCATAAGGAAGCTTGTAGAGCGATGGACGAAGAGCATTGAAAAGCAAGGAGACTATGTCGAAAAATGATGTTCTTGTAAGTTTCGCGTTTAATTACAATAATATTTTATAACTACTTTGCGGATAGCAATTGACTTACCCTCGTATTTCCAATGCTGCTTCGTAAAGAAATGACATGAATACAAAACCGTATGGATTATTTGTATCGATTGTGAGTGAAATGCAAAAACACAAAGGAAATAAGAACTAACAGGATGAAAATAACATGTCCCCAAATCCAAAATAACATTCCGACCATGTGAAAACATGGCGTAACGCTAAAATAAAATAAAAATTTTAAAAAAAATTGAAAAAACAAACATCCGAATGCTGTGTATTTGAAATGTGTGTGCTTTATTTGTAATTAGAAAATGTCCATCATTCTGATAATGTTTTATGCTAAGGAGAGTTGTACTACATATTTGTTATACTATCTCTGGAATGACTATGTTAATGAAAATTGGAATATAATTTTCTATAAATAATTTCGTATATATGAATCGCTTATTTCAGAAGGCTAACATAGTTTCGAGAGGAATGGAAAAATCCGTTTTAATTCTTTATTGGTCATTTCCATAACTGTTTGCAGTTACCACGTGAGAGATACCACTATCAACAATTATTCTAAGTTATTCATACTCAAATTTGGTGACGATTTATTCAGCAGATCTGAATATTTCTCTTGGATGTAGGGCTTTTTTGGAGTAACTGAGAAATAAAAATCTTAAAACATTTAAATCACGCTACTGTGTAAAGTACATGTTAGTAAATGTTAGAGAAGATTTTTATAATTTACAAAATTTTTATAATTTACAAAATATATTTATGAAAACAAACCGTTTGTAAAGATAGATAATTGAACGTTTTTCTTCCTGTAATCAATTCTGTTTTAATTTTTCTGCCAGAGATAGACGATGAAGGTAAGGATCCTGTTCATCTTTAGCATTTAGTTCCAGAAAATCTGCTAGAATTTATAACAGATCATCTAGACTGGTAGTCCGACAGATTTTGTTACTATTTGCTTACCTCGGTAATTTGTTTTCTCCAGTCTCTTTAGTTTAAGGCTTATGATTGCATTCCTTTCGTACTGCTCAGGATGACATAACCCATTCCTCCTCTTCTTATGGATAGATGCAATCAAAGAAAGTCACATTGATATAAGATACCATGACGACACAGTATCATACATGACGGCTTTCTCTACAAAATTGACTATGAAACAAACCATAGATTCATTATTTATATCACTCTCTCGCCTTCTCTTACAGTCAGTGAATCTCAATAATGTACATGAAACTTTGTTCAGAACTACCGTTGAGAGGAAAAGTGCACTGTGTCCTCGAAATGGGTCTCTTTTGAAATCAACGAGAATTTCTCCGCTGTATATTTCGGATATTTGATGAAACGCGAACGTCCTTTCCACGCTCAACAATGAGTAAAACCCAACAGAAAACAGAAATGTGGAATTCACAAAATATCAGAGAAGTAAATTTAGGGCGCTTATGAAATAAGCGACTCAAATGTTTTTGCTATGCTATGTTCATATTATGCAATTTTGTTGATATTGCAAAATCTACTGAGATTGAGATTTAGGGCTTTTGTTATGTTAAACTGATATGAAAAAGCGTGTGTGATGTGTAGAAGACTGAAATGGTCGATTTGTTAGAAAAAGGTGGTGAACTGTGCCATACACTGTTATGCACCACCGAATGTTCGAGACTTTGTAAGACTTTAGTGCTTGCAATCGTTGTGTTCGAACCCACGGTGCGTAGTAGTGGGTAATTGATTCTTTGGCAAGCAATTTGAAAAGAGAGGCCTACGAGAAAGACAGGGCGCTGCGCGCAAGTCACATCACGTAAGAAAGGTAGACTTCAGCCAGCACCATCGCTAGCTGAGTGGCCGGCCGCTGGGGCACAGTACACTGCCTCATAACGGCCAGCCATTCAGCTAGCGATCGCGCCGGCTCAGGAGTACCTTGCTTACGTGATGTGACGTGCGCGCAGTGGCCTGTCTTTTTTTTTGGCCTCGTTAAAATGCATTTACGTCAACATTTGCTGTATCTTTATCTCCAATGACGGACTAAGTACACCGGCAATTGATGGCTATTGGCTTCTTTATTTCGATGCTAAAAACAAGACTGTTGGTCACCACTGACCAAGAGCTACTGTGTACTGTACTAAATAGCCCGACAACACTCATCGGTAGTCTCTGCACCACAGGGAAAGTAGTTTTCCTGAGAAATGTATGCAGTATGGGCCCAATATTGTATTCAGTATGCACAATAATAATAACACTGTAAAGACAAAATTTTCTAAACCGTGATTATCCCAATTTACATGCAAAATAGAATTGAATCCTCTGAATCTATGTATTCGAGTGTCCTCATATATTTGCTGAAAACACTGCTTAGATTTTGCTAATGTTACATGTATTTACATTCAGCAAAAAAATTAAAGGAAAGAAGTAAATGAGTTACTAAAATTGCTAAACAACAATTAGGGCCAATTTTATACATTGTACAACTTTGAGACTACTGTGCAAGTAATTTATAATTCAATGAGTGTTGCAGTCTTCAGTCCAGAGGCTTGTTGGAGACAGCTCTCCACACTATGCTATCCTCAGCAAGTCTCCTCATAAGAATGGCAACGCACATCCATTTGAAACTGCTTACTGTATTGGTCTCTTGCTCTCTCTCTCTCTCTCTCTCTCTCTCTCTCTCTCTCTCTCTCTCTCTCTCTCTCTCTCTCTCTCTCACACACACACACACACACTTCAAATTTAAACCTACACATTTCACTGCAATGCTAAATTTACAATTGCTTGATGTCCAACAACGTGTCCTACCAAACGATCCATTCTTTTACTCAAGATATGAGAAAAAATTCCCTTTCTTCCAAATTTTGTTCAGTACCACCCCATTAGTTACGTCATCTACCCACATAATCCTCAGCATTCTTCTGTAGCATCACATTTCATAATCCTCTTCCTGCCTGAACTATTTATCGTCCATGTTTCATTCCGTAAATAGCCACAATCCATACAAATGTCTTCAGGAAATACTTCCATATACTTGAATTATTATTCTATGTTAAATAACTTTATTAACATACCGTTTTTATCTCGTTGGCATTTTGCATATTATAGCTTCTGTATTATGACCACGATTCGTTATTTTCCCGCCCAAGTAACAAAACTCATTTACCACCTTTATTGTTTCGTTATCTAATATAATTCCTTCCGCATTACTTCATTTCCCTAGAATGCATTCCATTACCCTTGTTTGGTTCTTGTTAATTTTCATTTTATACGTCCGTTTCACACACTGTCTATTTTGTTAGCTCTTCATTGTCTCAAACAAAATTAAAATGTCATCAGCAAATCCCAATGTTTTTTTTTGAAAATATCCACGGCTGTACTGCCGGTCTATAGTGTCCAACCTTAGACCGGCAGTACACCCGTGGATATTTTGATTATCAAATACGCCGGGAGAAACTCAATAATCACTCAGTGTTCTCATTTCTTTACTCTAAACTTTAATTCCTTCTCCAAATTTCTCTTGCTTTCTCTTACAGCTTGCTCAATGTTCAAATTGACTGCACGCCACTACGGTCGGGGGTTCGAATCCCCCCTCGGGCATGGATATTTGTGCCGTCCTTAGTATAAGCTAGTTTGTAAGTAGTTTGTAAGTTTAGGGACTAATAACCCCGCAGTTCAGACCCATAAGATTAACAAACATTTGAACATTTTGAACATTTGTACAAATTGAATAACATTGGAGAAAGATTACAACCCCATTTTACTCCCTTCCCAAACAGTGATTCCCTTTCATGCTCTTGACTCTTACAACTGCTGTCTGGTTTTTGGGTAAGTTGTAAATGACCTTGTATTTCCCATATTTTACGCATTCTGGTTTCAGATATTGAAAGAGTGTACTCCAATTAACATTGTCAGAAGCCGTCTACAAATCTACAAAATATAGAAATGTAGGTTTCCTTCACCTAATCTATCTTCTAAGATATGTCGTAAGGTATTAAATCCTATATTCCTACTTTTCTCATAAATCAAACCTGATCTTCTCCGAAGTCAGCTTCTACCAGATTTTCCATTCTTCAGTAAATAAGTAGCGTTAAAATTTTTCAACCATGAGTCATTAAAGTGATTATTCCGTAATTCTCATTCCAAGCTGCGCCGTCTTTCAGTAGGTTGGAATTAATAATTTTTTTTTAAAACTCTGATCAGTGTTCTGTCAAATTCATCTCTCAGTATAGTGTTTCCCATTTGATCTTCATCTAGTTGCTCTTCCCTTTATACAACTTAATCTGGAAGTTCATTTCCTATGTAGAGCCCCTGTATGTATCCTTTCGACATTTCAGATTTTCCTTCTTTGCTCAGAACTGTTTCTCCATCTGTATCCTCATATTCATACAGCTGTTTTTGTTTCTTTTTTTTTCCTGTAGGCAGTACTTATGTTTCCCCTAGTTATAGATTCCTCTGCATAATTTCAATTGTCCTCAAGCCGCTCCAGTATCCCCATTTTGGACTTCCTAACAATCTCATTTCTTAAAAGTCTGTACTCCATTTTACCTATTTCATTTACTGTATTTTTATATTTTCTCCTTTCATCAATTCAGTATTTCCCGAGACATCCTTGGATTTTTTGTAGGTCTTGACATTCTACTTATTTCATCTTCAGCTGCCTCCTCAATGTATCTCCTCCAAAAGCAACTCATTTATCTTCTACTTCGTTTTCTCCCCATTTCTGTCCATTTTTGTCTACAGCTGTCTCTTAAACCATCAAGAATTTATGGTTCCTTCAAATTATCCAGGTTCCTTCTACTTTTCTTGCCTTTCTGCGGTTTCATCAGTTTTAGTCGACAGTTCTTAACCAATAACATTTGGACACAGTCAATATCTGTCCATGGATATGTCTTATACTTTAAAACCTGATTCCATACTGTCTTGCCATTATAAAATCTATTAGCTATCTTCCTCATAGTCTCTGCCACCTGTATAGAAATATAGACATTAAACTGGTTACTATTTTACATATTTATCGGCATCTATAAATCAAATAGTTAATTTCAACAATTTCTTGAGATTTTAGATAAAGAAATAGCAGTTCAGCTGTAGGGTCACTACTTAGTATCTATAAACCACAAATAATAAATTGATTTAATGCAGCGGCGACAATAACGTTATTTAAGAACAACCAAAGTGTAATTTTGCAGTCTCATGATAAAAATTTTCAATGCTGCTCTGGAAATGTAATAACAGTAAGTTCAGAAGTTCCGATCAACGTGTTTTCGCGCCATTTTTCTGTCTCGTAGTGTCTCGTTGTGTCGCGATGTAGAGTAGCAGGTTTCTACAGCTCCTCCTGTCTTTTCTAAGAATACACCGCTTTGCGGTAAGGAGATATAAATTTTTTCCCTTTAAAGAGGTAAGTGAAGCTACTTAGTCTAACGCACTCTTATAAATCATCTAGTTAAGGATGACTGGTTTCGCTGCCAAAAATGCAATGTTTGGTACCACGAAGTATGCGTTGGTGCGTGACAGAAAAAGTGCTCTTTATGTGGAAGATGCCCGTAATCAAAATTGTACGAGTGAGTGATCACAATTGTACCTAGTGTGGTACATTTTCGATCGATTTTTCTCAATTCCGTAACCTTTCTTTGTGTTTATACCAACATTTGTAACTGTATAATATGTGTGTTACATATCCATTAAACATCCAAGAACAAGTGCCATAGTTAAAATTATTCCTTTTCTCAATTTATTTCCAGTTATAACATCATTTGTCCGAAATGATCGAAATTGTACCACCTTACCCTAATGCTGGCCACGAACACGTTTCCTTCCACGTCAGTTTTCTGAAACTGTCACAATGCAATGATTGTTTTTCTAAACAACCTCATCTCTGCTTCCGCCGCTTCACTCCGTCATAATGAAGTCATCGAAGGTCTTATTGAAAGTATTGGGAATAGATGATATCGGATGCGTGCACGTCGGAACGCTATGGAGAATGACCGATGACAGTGAACACGTGACGATGTATTAGGTATATCTCGACAAAATAATTTTTATAAATGGAAAAGATGTTTCATAAAATTGTAACTGGTATGAATTCAGTATTTTGCGTCGATGCACGACTTTTGCGTCGATGTACGACTTTTGCCTCGATGCACTACGTGTGCAATATAGGTTGTATAACCATATCAGTCCTTCATATACCCAGCTTGGTTGGATGTTCCCACATAAATGGCGCGATTTTCATCGCTGTGCTTACTTCATCGATTTCTCAGCTACCAGTGCCCCCAATACTTATCTTCTCACATTAAACAGCTATCATCATTCCACAACAGCAATACCAGATTGGGTACTTCTAGCATTTTGGCTGTATCCCCCATACTAAATCTTTCTCCGTGTCGTTCTCCATCTCAGTCATACGACTACGGAACACATCGCCACGTGTTCTACGTGTTATACTAAACCACTCGACATTCAAGAGGAAACTCAAAATTCACATATTATCAACGGCATAGCCTCCATTGTTACCGTTCTCTCAATTCTTTCACTCTACTGTAGCTTTGAATCTTAAAACTCTGTTTCTCCTCCAGAGCGCACCTCTCCAGAGCCAGCACATTTTCAAAGTAACTGAAACTGGCTTCTCTCTAGAAGCTACATATTTTGACTTTTCAGTGCGCTTTCCGTTCAGTTCATTGAAGTTATTGTGTGCTCGCGTTTTTATTTGATTCATATTCGCGTTAAATATCTGGTTAGTACATTATTCCGCCGTGTGAATCGCGTCGCGACAGTTGTCTGTCTTTGTTTTGAAAGTTGCTCAGTAAACGCCGGCCAGGACACACCCGACAGCAGGAGCAGCAGCTCCTCCACATTGTAAGATAACCGGCTTCTTAATAGAAGCGACTTATTTTCATTTCGTGTGTGCTTTCTTTTACAGTTCTTAAATCTTTAGTGATCTCGCGTGTATATTTACTAAGACTCGCGTTTAGTTGTCAGTCAGTTGTTATTTGGATTTATTAGATCGCGTATATATTTTTCAGATTCGCCGTTAATAAACAGTTTATTGTTAGATTCATATTTTTCGAAGCTCACTGTTTATCAAACTTCTGTGTCCTCAGACGTACTTACTTGGAAGTTACATAGACTTTTAGAATGGCTAGGAACTGTGACTGCAGAGAACGGATGGAGGCAGAGTTTGTGACTCTTCGCTCGCAGCTTCAGGCGGCGTTGGCATCGTTGACAACGCTTGAGACTGCGGCGGGTGGCGCCGCTGTTGTGGGCCGCTCGCGGGGGTGCAGCAGACGCCCTGTGCGTCTGTTGTGCCCTCCAATCGGCCTGCGGCTGTGGCCAGCCCGCTCACTGCCCGCGAGGAGGTCGCCCCCCCAATCCGTGGTGGATTGGGAGGTCTCCTCAGCGCGTGTCAGGCGGCGTAAGACTTCTCGGGGGATCGAAGTGGAGGCCTCCCCGGTTAGTCTTGCCAACAGATTCGAGGCGCTTTGTGTGGCAGAGGAAGTTCCTGACGCAGATGGTGTCGCTTGTCCTGTACTCGCCCCCCTGCCTTCAAGATCCGGGCACTCACAGAGGGTGGGTTTGCTATTAGTTGGGAGCTCCAACGTTAGGCGGGTGATGGAGCCCTTTAGGAAAATGGCTGCTAAAGAGGGGAAGAAATCAATGTGCACTCCGTGTGCATACCGGGGGGAACCATTCCAGATGTGGAACGAGTCCTTCCGGATGCCATGAAGAGCACAGGGTGCAGCCAGCTGCAGGTGGTGGCTCATGTCGGGACCAATGATGTGTGTCGCTTTGGATCGGGAGAGATCCTCTCTGGTTTTGAGCGGCTATCACAAGTGGTAAAGACTGCCAGCCTTGATTGCAAGATGAAAGCGGAGCTCACCATCTGCAGCATTGTCGGTAGGACTGACTGCGGACCTTGGTTCAGAGCCGAGTGGAGGGTCTGATTCAGAGCCTCAGACGGTTCTGCGACCGTGTGGGCTGCAGATTCCTCGACTTGCGTCAAAGGGTGGTGCGTTTTCGAGTTCCGCTAAATAAGTCAAGAGTCCACTATACTCAGGAAGTGGCTACAGGGGGAGCGGGGGCTGTGTGGCGTGGACTGGGCGGTTTTTTTTTTTTTTTTTTTTTTTTTTTTTTTTTTTTTTTTTTTTTTTTTTTTTTTTTTTTTTTTTTTTAGGTTAGAGGGCCTCGAGAATACACAAAATGGGTTTTAGTCTCTAAGGGGGCAGGTCAGACACAGGAAGAAAGCAGATCTAGAAACCATTGGTATAACAGTTGTAAATTGTCGTAGCTGTATTAGGAAAGTTCCAGAGCTCCAAGCGCTGATAGAAAGTACTGAGGCATAAATCGTTATAGGTTCTGAAAGGTGGCTGACGCCTGAGATAAGTTCGGCCGAATTTTTTCAAAGGGCCAAATGGTCTTCAGAAAGGATAGAATAAATAAAAAAATGGGGTGGCGTGTGTATTGCTGTTACAAACGGCTTATCCTGCAGCGAAATTGAGACAGATACTTCCTGTGAGTTGGTCTGGGTAGAGGTTATATCTGACAACCGGAATAAATTAATAATTGGGTCATTTTATCGGCCCCCTGACTCAGACGATGAGGTTGCCGAAATGTTCAAAGAAATCTTGAATCACATTTCAAATAGGTATCCGAAGCATACTGTTATAATCGGTGGCGACTTTAAGTTCCCCTCGATATGTTGGCATAATTAAAACATCGTCCGAACTAGTTCTGAATGCTTTTTCTGAAAACTACTGCGAACAGTTAGTTCACGAACCCACTAGAATAGTAAGTGGTTGCGAAAATACCCTTGGTCTCCTAGCAACAAATAATCCTGAGCTAGTAAAGAGCATCAAAACAGATACAGGGATCAGCGAACACCGAGTTGTAGTAGCGAGACTGAATGTCGAAATGCCCAAATTCACCAAAAATAAACGAAAAATATAACTATTCAATAAAGCAGATAAAAATTCGCTTCACGCTTTCCTGAGTGATAGTCTCCAGTCTTTCAAAACTAAAAATGCGAGTGTAGATCAGTTGTGGCTTACTTTCAAAGACATAATATCAGTAGCAATCGAGAGATTTATACTAAATAAATTAATAAAAGAGGGAGCTGACCCCCGTCGTACACAAAAAAGGTCAGATCACTGTTGCAGAAACAAAGAAAAACGCATGAAAAATTTAAAAAGACACATAATCCACAAGACTGACAATCTTTTACTGAAACTCGCAACCTAGCGTGGACTTCAATGCGAGAAGCCTATAGTAGTTACCACAACGAAATCCTGTCTCGTAATCTTGCAGAAAATCCAAAGAAATCCTGGTCACATGTAAAGTACACTAGCGGCAAAACACAAACAATACCTTCACTACGCGATAGCAATGGTATTACTACCGATGACAGTACTGCTAAGGCAGAATTACTAAACACAGCTTTCCGAAATTCGTTTACAAAAGAAGACGAAGTGAACACTGCAGTATTCAATCCAAGAACAGCTGCCAGCATGCGAAATTTAGAAGTAGATGTTCTTGGAGTAGTTCAAATGTTCGTAGAGCTTATGGGTCTTAACTACGGGGTCATCAGTCCCTAAACTTAAAAACTACTTGTGAACTAACAACAACTAAGGACGTCACAAATATCCATGCCCGAGGGGGGATTTGAACCCCCGACCGTAGTGGCCGTGCAGACCGTGACTGAAGCGCCGCAGTCTCCTCGGCCACCGCGGCCGGCCTGGAGTAGTAAAACAACTTAAGCCACTAAATAAAAAATAAATCTTCCGGGGCAGATTGTATACCAACTAGATTCCTCGCAGAGTATGCTGATGCAATAGCTCCGTACTTAGCTATAATTTACAACCAATCACTCAGCGAATGATACGTATCCAAAGACTGGAAAGTTGCCGAAGTGACTCCAATATTCAAGGAAGGCAATAGGAGTGACTCCCAAAATTACAGGCCTATCTCATTGACGTCGATTTGCAGTATGATTTTGGAACATATACTTTGTTCTAATATTATGAACTACCTCGAAGAGACCGACCTATTAACCAGTAGTCAACACGGATTCAGAAAGTATCACTCTTGCGAAACACAGCTTGCCCTTTATTGACATGAAGTGTTAAGTGCCATCGACAAGGGATCTCAAATCGATTCCATATTTCTGTATTTCAGGAAGGCTTTTGCCACTGTACGCCACAAGCGGCTTCTTATGAAATTGCGTGCTTATGGAATATCTCCCCAATAGTGCGATTGGATTCACGATTTCCTATCAGAAAGAACACAGTTCGTTGTAATTGACGGTAAGTCATCGAGTAAAACAGAAGTGATATCTGGCGTTCCACAGGGAAGCGTTACAGGTCCCCTACTCTTCCTCGTGTTTATAAACGATTTAGGAGACAATCTGAATAGCTCCCTTAGACTGTTCGCGGATGATTCTGTCGTTTATCGGTTAGTGAAGTCAACAGAGGATCAAAAGCAACTGCAAAGCGATTTAGACAAAATTTCTGCATGGTGCGAAAATTGGCAATTGACACTAAATAAAGAAAAGTGTGAAGTAATACACATGACCACTAAAAGAAATCCGCTGAACTTCAATCACGCGATAGATCAGTCAAACCTTAAGGTCGTAGATTCTACCAAATACCTAGGTGTTACAATTACGAACAACTTTGACTGGAGAGAACACATAGAAAATATTGTGGGGAAGGCGAACCAAAGGTTACGTTTCATCGGCAGAACACTTCGAATATGCACTAGCTTGCTACATCACACTTGTGCGTCCTCTCCTGGAGTACTGTTGCCCCTTGTGGGACCCTCACCAGGTGGGACTGACGGAAGACATTGAGAAGGTTCAGAGAAGGGTAGCTCGTTTTGATCTGCCACGTTACGGGGGGAAAGCGTCACGGAAATGTTGCACGAATTGGGGTGGAAATCATTAAAAGAAAGACGTTATTCATTGCGGCGTGATCTGTTAGCGAAGTTTCAATCACCGACTTTTAGTTCTGAATGTGAAAATATTTTGCTAGCACCCACCTACTTAGGGAGACATGACCATCCCAATAAAATAATTCACATCGAAAACGGAACGATATATGTGTTCTTTCTTCCCGCGCGCTATTAGAGAATGGAACGGTAGAGAAACGTTATGAAAGTGGTTAATGAACCCTCTGCCAGGCACTTGAATGTGATTTGCAGAGTATCTATGTAGATGTAGATGTACCTTTTCTACATCTCCCTCTCACCACATTCTATCGTCTGATGTCTCTGCTTGCTGTAACTTACAATCTGTAATAACATAACAAAACAATTCCTAAATTGTAATAGGGCTGAAGTTCACAATATGAAACATTCTTCCTGTACTTGACAAACCACGATGCAGAATAAGGGTCTGTGGTATAAGACTATGATCTGAAGTTTATAAATAACATGATACAAAAAGGCAAGTTTTACTTTGCAGAATTCATCTAATGTTCATGTTATATTTTTATCCTGTCCCCTAATTTCTCAATTGTTGTAGTTGTCACTTGAAAATGGGACGGTCACATCACTAAACGCGTAGTGGCTTAAATAAGTCCCTATAAAACTGAAGTGTATTTTTTCCACAATTACCATTATTTTTAATACAATTATGGTTTATTTTTGGAATTTTAAGAAGAAAGTATTATGCAAGCTGACGCAGTTTACCTCGAGGTTCGAAGCGCCGTTTTCGGAAATACGCCTGGCAAGTTAACGACGTGGTTAATTGTGTCGGCTAGCTTGGAAATGGTTTCAGGTGGTTTCCCACATCCCATACGAGACTGTTACACAAATCCACAATCCGCATTACACTGCATGCAAATAATTTGGTACACATAGATTTCCTACAGGGAGCAATGGGGAGGGAGGAGGCGATAAAGCGGTGGTGACAGGAAGGCCACCATTTGAAACTAACCTTGTGACAAATTTGTTTCCTCGACGACAGTTCTATAGAAAGGCGAAATAATAAATCCTTTAAGAACATCATCGTCGTACACCTTATCTAATTTCAATTAAATACAATGAAAGAATCCCTGAGACGGATTTTCGTCTCAAATATGTCAAAGACATTATTGATAGAGCTGAAGCATTGAATTAAAATTTGTGGTGCGGCCGGGAATCGAACCCGGACCTCCATGCTTACTAGGCAGACGTCTTAACCGTTAGACTACCACACCACTAACGATTAAGGCGCCTCGGAATAGTCTATGTACGATTTCCCTCCACAACACAAACTTTAATTCAGCTTCTTTGTTCCAAAGATAATTGCCACTACTGCCAAGGCTCTCCATGCAGCGGAATAGCACCTCAGCAATGGACATGGTGGAACAATCCTGTTATGGTGATATAAATATCAATTAAATACAATGAAAGAATCCCTGAGACGGATTTTCGTCTCAAATATGTCAAAGACATTATTGATAGAGCTGAAGCATTGAATTAAAATTCCCGGCCGCACCACAAATTTTAATTCAATGCTTCAGCTCTATCAATAATGTCTTTGACATATTTGAGACGAAAATCCGTCTCAGGGATTCTTTCATTGTATTTAATTGATATTTATATCACCATAACAGGATTGTTCCACCATGTCCATTGCTGAGGTGCTATTCCGCTGCATGGAGAGCCTTGGCAGTAGTGGCAATTATCTTTGGAACAAAGAAGCTGAATTAAACCTTATCTAATACCTTGCAAGTTAATCACTAACTAAAAATCAATGAATAATTAGATAAATATTGTATGATATAACAATTGTTCGGACAGATTTTCTTGTGTTAATAATTGTTTGTTTTGGGGAAGCACTTTTACGATGTATTAAAGAGACATAAAAACAATGCATGAGATTTCATAAGTCAAGAGAAGTATCACATTACACACACTACTCAAGCAGTATTATATATTTGTAAAAATTCAATCCCTTACTACAAATGCAATACCAGTAGGTTATGATATCAGTCTTTGGTATTTGGGACATTCAGCAGAAATATTGGTATATATATATATATATATATATATATATATATATATATATATATATATATATATATATATATGTGTGTGTGTGTGTGTGTGTGTGTGTGTGTGTGTATACACTACTAAGTTCTTTAATTAATAACAGTTCAAAAATTTCGAAAAAGAGACCAGTTTTTCTGTCTGGATTTTTGTATGTATTATGTAATATACTAAAATGTGAGGGTAGCCATTCATCGATGCTATTTTGCTGATGGAATTTAATTCAGTTTGAAAATTCTCATTATTTATGGTGGTAGATAATAAGCGATTAATCACTGAATCAAATATAACATGTTTCGATCTGGATTTTGTGAACTGTCAGTTATTACTATGTCTGATGTGGATCGTTTCCTAAAAGTCTTGAAAGTATGGATATGCTTACTAATGTCTACACCTACTTACAAAGAATTTATAAATTCGCCATCAAAGCCCATTAATTATCTGATGCTTTTGTGAGTTTAATTAAGCTGCTTTAGGAGTATATTGTACAGACTAGTACTTCTGCGTATATTCGCCACATCTTTCACATATCTAAACCAGGACCCAACTTTTGACGCAACTCAATTAATTTTAAAAGTAGATATTCGGAATTGTCCAGTAATATTTCAGGAAGAAGTGGACAAAAGGAGGAGGAAATCCCATAGATCATCCTCATGTTTGTATATCCCGTCATTGAAATGCAAGGAAGGATGGGTGATTAGGGTTTAACATCCCATCGAATTGAAATTGAAATAATTTTTTGTTACGCAATTTTCTGTCGATGACTTTGTTATCATGTGTGTCAAGGGGTTAACATTTAGAAAATCTGTTATTTTCTTTAGGCACTCATCAACAGGTACACTGGTGAATATATAACTTACATCAAAGCAAATTTTGTTTTAATGAAATCTTCACGGGTTACAAGCCGCGTTAGGTGGTTTACTGCCCACGAGCTTTCGTTACATCGAAGATACCTTCGTCATCTGGTCTCATGGACTGAAAAAACTAGAGAAGTTCCTGCAACACGTCAACAGTATCCATGGCCACATTAAATTCACGATGGAAGTAGAGAAGGACGGTTCCTTTCCATTCCTGGACGTTCTTGTCCGTCGTAAGCCCGATGGATGTGTGGGTCACAGCGTTTACTCACACGGACCGTTATTTGCACGCCACCTGCTACCATCACCCAGCACAGAAACAATCTGTTCTGAAGATCTTAGCAAACAGAGCCGTAACCGTATCAGATGCTGATAACCTGTCAAACGAACTTAGCCACTTACGCAAAGTTTTCAAGGATAACGACTACAGCAAGAGACAAATATCTCTAGTAGTTTCACTTAAAGCACGAAATCAGAAGTTATCTGAAGAAGAAGTCAAGAAGACCACATTTTTGCCGATTTGTGGCTCCACAAAAAAATCAAATCAAATGTTTGTGTAGCTTACGGGACTTAACTACGGGGTCATCAGTCCAGTGACGTCACTGGCGGCGCCGCGGCAGTATAAGCACGGCAGCGGCCGCGAATTGACAGTCATCCACTTGACAATGGCAGAGGAGTTCTCTGCCGAAAGCTTGTGGGCAGTAAACCACACGACGCGGCTTGTAACCTGAGAAAATTTCATTAATATCATAGCGAAAACATGCACTCATATACAAATTTTGTTTAGGCCTAGTGGACATTTGGAAATATTTTTACTTCTTCAGTAAATCAACGAAGTTGGGAATATCTTGGATAAGTTTAAATCTGATTTTAATATTGGTTAACTTACATAGGTTTCTAGTTAATTTGTAGTATGGAGCTGAAAATGAAAACACTAAAGGACGGATTGAAAAATTCTCCTTTTAGAGATTATGAAGATCACACATTTTGGGAGCTATGTGGTTCATGTTAGTAAGAAAGTAGGTATCAGAGAAAACTCTGTAATTTTACATTGTTTCATTATATTTAAGACTTTCACATTATGATGTGGATTATTTCTGCATCCCTTGGAAGTGGTTTGAATTTACGAATTCATCTAATATGTTTACATATTCACGTTCACTCATTAACACTGATACTTTTACCTGAACTGATAGCTGGAACTTTCTCATCACACATTTTATATCTCAAATTATTTAGAACGTGACTCTTTATGACTCACTAAAAACGGTGTTTGTGTTTTTTTATCTAAAATGACTTCTCCTAAGGCACGTTGTTGACCAATTTTCGTTACTCCCGTTTTTTTCTCGGAATCTTTTCGTGGTAGAGCGTACTTGCAGCCTTACTCCAGTACATTTTTCTCTTCACTAGTCGTTTTCAAGTCTGCAATATTAATTTCACGATCTGGAGACTTTCACATTTCCACAGGTTCTGGAAGTTGCTTAGTACTGGGTCACTTGCCACGTTTAGCTTCCTCTTATTTGTATACGTACTGCACGATGTCATTAACTTCCATTCCCAATTCATTGTCCAATAGACCAATTACAAAATGGGTAAAAAATCTGAAATTTTCCAATGACTTATTTTGAGGCGTCTACCCACATGATCAGGTCTTATACTGCTTGCTTAGAAGCATTAAATTTTCATTTCAGTATTATAGATGCATGTTACAGAACGAGATTTTCCAAACTACACTGACTGTAGAACAAAATATATTTCAAGGCTTTTGCTTTCAGTTAAAAATGTATAATTACAGCTGTTTCATTAGCTTGATCTCACGTTCACATGTTTCAGATATTTGTCTGTTTAAAGATAAGAGCGTTTGTTCACGCAATTTTAATGAATCTTGTCGAAAAATCTTTATATTACAATGCATATTTCTTCTCACAAGAAGCGTAATGATTTGTTGCATTTAATGTGTCATATTTTAACTTAACACTTATTTTGTAGTTTTATGCGGTAATTTCAATTAATAATTTCGTTCAGTTTAGTTGTATATCTTCAACACTTACCATTTTTAAAAATGACATGAGGTATTACAAAGGAACCAATTTAGGATTCTTAAGGCTTAACAGATAACTGTTTATGCCTGTGTTGTCAGCACGGTATGAGGACGTAACAGCCGAAAACGAATAATCTATTAAAAATTTAAAAATATTTGTGTTTCATTCAGTATAAAGTCCCATCTTAATACACTTCAAATCTTACTGTTATCACTGTCATACCTGACCTAAGGCAACAATGTTGACATTTGACGTTTACATTTAATTATGTGCCTAGATCAAAAAGAGAATTTTGTGTGCACTAATAACATGAATGTTAATATACATGTGCATTGTTGCCCCCTTCTGATGTAAATATCCTAATATATAGTGATAATATCATAACACCTTTCACTACACTGTAGAGTGGATCACTTCTTTCAGGTCTTACTAAGCTGATAACATCGTAACTTTGTTCATACTTTGTTTCCTCGACCTCCACTAGCGAAAACGAAGTGAATTTCATATACCACGCGTCCGTAAAGACAATCACATCTCGGTAGCGGCCGATACCCTGACCAAGTGGCCGAAGGTAGCGGCAGGTAGCAGGTAGCAGGTAGGCACTTGCAAGGCAGACACACACCGACTGCGTCCGCAACACGCCCGACACGGCGGTATCGCCTCCATTATTCAGCGTTCTCCGCGGACTCGGCGCGAAATTAATTTCCACGGCTTCATCAATCAAGTGTTTAATTAAAGTAATTACCCCCGGTGCCGGCGGGCGAGTTTTTGCAGTTAACTGGCGCCATGCATCAGGCGACTACCTGTGCCGTGGCAAGTAGCTTACGGGCCGCGCTCTGCCGGAAGGAGACAGGCTGCACACAGGGAGCAGCTACCGGCGCTGGCCGCTACTCACCGGGAGTACAGTGGCTGGCGGCGCCTGCAGAAGTGAAGGTAGTTCTCGTAACGCCTGCACATCTCTAACCAAAGGACTGGAACTCTCGGCAGGGTACGTAGTGAGACATATAATTAGAAAACTTTATGCAAGGATACCGGTTTCGACAAAACATTGCTGTCACCTTCGTTAAACCACAGATATTGCCGAGGTGGGCTGACTTGCGTGCCTCAACGATACAGATAGCCGTACCGTAGGTGCAACCACAGCGGAGGCGTATCTGTGGAGAGGCCAGACAAACGTGTGTTTCCTGAAGAGGGTCAGCCGGCTTTTCAGTAGCTTTAGGGTCAACGGACTGGAAGATTGACTAATCTGCCGTTGTAACATCAGCAAACTTGGCTTTGCCATGTAGTTACTGCATGGCTGAAAGCAATGATGATGGCATCCTCTCGGGTATAATATTCCGGAGATAAAATAGTCCCCCATTCTGACTTCTTGGCAGAGACTACTTAAGAGAACGTTGTCCTCAGGAAAGACAACACTGGCATTCTATGGATCGGAGCGTGGAATATTAGATCCTTTAATCGGGTACGAAAATTAAATTTAAAAGGGGAAATGAGAGGTTGAAATTAGATATAGTAGGGATTAGTGAAGTTCGGTGGAAAGAGGAACAGGATTTCTGGTCAGGTGAGCATAGGATCATAAATACAAAATCAGTAGGGGTATCAGAGGAGTAGGACGGATTATGAATAAGAAAGTAATAATGCGGGTAAACTAATATGAGCAGCACACTGATGGCATTATCATTGTCAAGATAGATACGAAGCCAACAGTACTGCAGGCTTATGTGCCAACTAGTTCTGACGATGATGAGGGGATTGAAGAAATGTGTGAGGTATGAAAGGAAATTATTCAGACAATTAAGGGAGAGGAAAACTTAGTTGTGATGGGAGGCTGGAATTCGGTAGTAGGAAAAGGAAGAGAAGGGAGAGTAGTAGGTGAATGTGGACTGCGCAGAAGGAATGAAAGAGGAAGTCGCCTGGAGAAATTTCGTACGGGACATGAGTTAATCATAACAAATATCTGGTTTAAAAATCACAAAATGAGGTTGTATACGTGGAAGAGACCAGGAGATACCGGAAGGTATCAGATAGATTTTATAATGGTAAAACATGGATTCCAGAACTACGTTTTAAACTGTAACACATACTCAGGGTAGATTTAAACTCTGGCCATAACTTATTGGTCATCAACTACAGGCTGAAAAAAAAAAGAAAAAAAAATGAAACAGTAGAGGAGGAATGGGTAGCATTGAGAGATGAAATAGTGAAGACTGCAGAGGACGAAATAGGTAGGAAGGCAAGACCTACAAAAAAATCCTTGGATATCAAAGGACATACTAAATTAGATCGATGAAAGGAGACAATATAAAAATGCAGTAAATTAAACAGGAAAGATGGAGTACCGACGACTAAGACATGTGATTGATAGGAAGTGCAAAATGGCTAAGCAGGAGTGGCTAGAAGTCAAACGCATTCTGTACAAGAATGTATCAGCAGGGGAAAAGTAGATACTGCCTACAAGAAAATAAAAGAAATATTTGGTGACAAGAAAAACAGCTCTACGAAGGAAACGAAATGAGAGACAAAGTTGTAGGAAGAGAAGAGGATGTAGATGAAGATAAATTAGTATTATACTGAGAGAAGAATTTGACGGATCACTAAAGACCTAAGTCGAAACAAAGCCCCTGGATTGGACGACATTCCCTCAGAACTACTGAAGTCTCTGGGAGAGTCAGCCATGACAAAACTGTTTCACCCGATGTGTAAGATATATGAGATAGGCGAAATACCCTCACAACTTAAGAAAAATGTAATAATCCCCATTCCAAAAAAAAAAAAAAAAAAAAAAAAAAAAAAAAAAAAAAAAAAAAAAAGAAAAAAAATCAGGTGCAGACAGGTGTAAAAATTACAGAACCTTCAGTCTGATAAGTCTTGGTTGCAAAATTTTAACACGAATTATCTGAAAAAGCTGACAGAAGCTGACCTCCGGGAAGATCAGTTTTGATTCAGGAGGAACGAAGGAACACGAGAGGCAGTACTCACTTTACGACTTATCTTAGAAGATAAGTTAACAGAAGGCAAACCTACATTTTTAGCTTTTGTAGATTTGGAGTAAGCTACTGACAATGTTGATTGCAATACACTCTTTCAAATTCTGAAGTCAGCAGGGGTAAAACACAGGGAAAGGAGAGTTATTTAAAATTTGTACAAAAGCCAAACCGCAGTTATTATACTTGAAGGGCATGAAAGGGAAGCATTAGCTGGGAAGGGAGTAAGACAGGGTTGTAGGCTTTCTCCGATGTTATTCAGTTTGTACATCGAGCAGATGTTGAAGGAAAACCAGGAAACATTTGGAATAGGGATTAAAGTTTAACGTGAAGAAATAAAAACATTGCGTTTTGCTGATGACATTTTAATTATGTCAGAGACAGCAATGGAGCTGGAAGAGTATTTGAATGGAATGGACAGTGTGTTGAAGACAGTGTATAAAATAAACATTAACCATGGTAAAACAAAGACAATGGAATGCAGTTATAGAAAATCAAGTGATGCTGAAGGAATTAGATTAGGTAACGAAACGAAAAAGGTGGTAGAAGGGTTTTGCTACTTGGGTAGTAAAATAACATATGGCGGTCGCAGTACAGAGTATATAAAATGCAGAATGGGGGAAAATGAATTTTTGAAACAGAGAAATTTGCTAACATCGGATATTAAAGTGTAATGAAGTCTTTTATGAAGGTATTTGTGTGGAGTATTGCCTTGTACGGGAGTGAAACATGTACGATAAACAGTGCGGACTGTAAAAGAATAGAAGCTTTTGAAATGTGGTACTACAGAAGAATGCTGAAGATTAGGTGGGTTGATCGCATAACTAATGAAGAGGTACTGAACAGAATTGGTGAGAAAAGGAATTTTCGGCATACCCTGACTAAAAGAAGGGATCGCTTGGTAGAACACATTCTTACACATCGAGGGATCATAAATTTAGCATTGGAGGGAAGCGTGTGGGGTAAAAATCGCAGAGGGAGACCAAGAGACGCGTATAGTAAGCAGATTCCGATGGATGTGGGTTGCCATTCTTATGAAGAGATGAAAAGGCATGCTGAGGATAGACTAGAGTGGAGAGCTGCATCAAACCAGTCTCCGGACGAAGACCATAACAATAACAACTGCTGACGAAACATTGCTGTCATCTTAGGGTCTGTAACAAAGTTTTTTCGAGTCCGGTGATCTTGAAAATAGTATTGATAAGTGTTTATAGGCCTATGTTTCACACACACACACACACACACACATATATATATATATATATATATCCCCTTGCTTGAAAAATTTGTTGTGGTCTCCAGCTTTTAGACTGACTTTTTACTGCTCACCGTATCACCCTTTTTAATTCTGAAACAGAACGGCAACCTAAGTCCTTTTGAATCGACATACTGTATTCGCCTCACGGTCTCCCTTTTCGATTTTTATTCCGTACACTTACCTCCAATGATAAATTGGCGATTCCTTAATGACTCATAATGTGACCTAAGAATCAATCATTTTGATATGCAATTATTCGCAGTTCTCATATAGACTTTACTGGAACAAATTGTTATTTATTTGAAACTTTGTGCCGGAACCGGGACTCGAACCTGGGACCTTTGTCTTTCGCGGGCAAACGCACTACCTACTATGCTATCCCGACACGACTCACGATGCCGCCTCACAACTTTACTTCCTCCAGTACCTCGCCTCCTACTTTCCAAACTTCACAGAAGCTCTCCTGTGAACCATGCAAGACTAGCACTCCTGGAAGAAAGGATATGGTGGAGACATGGCTTAGCCACAGCCTAAGGGATGTTTCCAGAATGAAACTTTCACTCTGCAGCGGAGTGTGCGCTGATATGAAACTTCCTGGCAGATTAAAATTGTGTGCCGGAACCGGGACTCGAACCTGGGACCTTTGCCTTTCGCGGGCAAGCGCAGTACCGACTGTGCTATCCCGACACGACTCACGATGCCACCTCAAAAATTTTAATTCCGCTAGTACCTCGCCTCCTCTCCTCCTCGCCTCCTACTTCATATCAGATAATAAATTTCTGACTTCATTGTGACACAGTAACATGGGGTATTTTCTGTAATATATATGCCTATTGTTTAAGATGACAAAATTAACGTATAGTCTTAATATCAACAAAACAGGCATAAAAATAGGATAATCCTGGCATATGTCCCCACCACACTAATAACAGCAAAATTTCAAGCAACGATCAAGAACTATGGAGCAAAATTATGGATGGAACAAGAAATTACGGACAAATTATCATGGAAAAATATTCTAAATAAAGATTTGTATCTAGACCACTTAAATCTTAGTAATACCACCAATCCTCTAATTTTTGACCAATTATATAAATTTATAGGTAACTATGTGTTTCATGTTAATAAACAGATATGAATAACACATAACAAAAGTTACTTCAACTGATGGATATACAAAATCCCAAAAATAAATGATAAGAACACTATTCAACACCTTTTTAATTAAATAAAAGAACTGTAAACTTAACAGATATTTTTTAATAGAGGAGAAGAAAAGGTAATACACAAAGGTATGAAATACAATATAAAACAGAAAACCAATAATACAGCAATAAATTATATAATATCCACAATTAAATCTGCCATTAAAAAAAAAACAAATTTACTTGTCAGAAAACAATAGCAATCATGCTGTAGCAGTCAAAGCAGATAAAAGAAATAGTTTAGTTGTCATAGAGATAGATAGATAGATAGAGAGAGAGAGAGAGAGAGAGAGAGAGAGAGAGTGTGTGTAATGAATCCATAAACACAAATATTTTGCAGAAACCAAAGCTCCACAAGCTTTAAATCCCTATTAGGCCAGTAGTAAACTGCATAAATAGCCCATCATACCTCATGAGTAGAAAACTAAACCGTCTCCTTGCAGAATATTACACATACAAAAATCAATACACAACAAGGAATTCAAGAAAATTTGCAAACACCATTAAAACCATTTACATTCCAGGTATTGTGAAATTCATATTCTTTGACATAAAAAAACTATAAACAATAAATATAATGGAAATTAACTTATTACAAGATAGAAAACTACCCATTACAGGAATACATGAAATAATTGAATTGTTGAAACTTGTATTACACCAAAATTACGTTGAGTTCAAAAATTAAATTATAAACTGGAAGATGGTGTAGGTAAGGCCTGCAGTAGAGCTGACACAATAGTTGACATTTTTCTCAATCCCTTACAACAAAAATTCTTTAACATTAATCATAAGCATATCAAAAAAATTATATACTCTTTTCGATACATCGATGATATCATATTACTAACAGATCCATCTAAAACTGGCATACAAGTGATCGATACAATACTAAATGGACTCCAAAATAACATGAAATTCACGATAGAAAAAATGTTCAAATGTTTGTTAAGCTTATGGGACTTAACTATGGGGTCATCAGTCCCTAAACTTACAAACTACTTATCAACTAGCTTATCCTAGGGACGGCGCAAATATCCATGCCCGAGGGGGGATTCGAACCCCCGACCGTAGTGGCCGTGCAGACCGTGACTGAAGCGCCTCAAGCCCCTCGGCCACAGCGGCCGGTTCGCGATAGAACATGAACATAATAAATCCATTAACTTTCTCGATCAAACAATAAAAACGTTAACAACAAACATAAGTTTGAAATTTAAAGAAAACCCACAACCTCAGATAGTATTATTAATGCGAATTCCTGTCATCAAAATGCACACAAAACTGCAGTTTTCCACACGATTCACAGATGATCGAACCAACCCTTAAAACCAGCAGCAATACAAAAACAGATAAATACCCTAAAATATACAGCACAACGAAATAATTTTAATTTCAGTATAATCAACCAAATATAAAAATCAACCACATATCCTAGATCAAACAGATATAAAACTCTTACAAGATACATTCTGAATTTCGTATTTATCTCAAACATACATAGGAAATAAGTCAGGCAAACAAAATTCATTATTACAAAATTCCACAGTGACAGTTGCATACAGTACCATACACAATCTAAAAACACAAATCCTTTATGGTAAGACGTAACCACCAGCTTACACTTACACAGGAATATACAAAAGAAACTGTAACAATTGTGAAACCTTTCATATAGGCCAAACTGTGCAGAACTTTATGATCAGATGTCTGAACACATTAGTGACACAAACCCTTTCACTTTTTTCTGCCACATGAAGACCAAAAAACTAACCAATTTCTATCATGGTGTACAGATTCTGCACATACTACCGAAAGGCACAATAATCAGCCTTTTGGAAGAAACTGAAATATATACACATACAGGTAATTACCCAGCAAAATCTTAAACGAACAGATGGAACTAACGCAGCTAAATTTCATTGAAAATTTCATATTCAAGGAGTATCCAATACACAACACTATCGATATGTAAGAAAATCTATGACATATAACCATAAAAATCATTGACTTTTGCAAATATCTGTCGAAATTATACGACATGAAAATAACAACAAGAACATCTAATGTTGTGTAAATTGCAAATAATCTTGTGAAAATATTCGTCATACAATATCTGACAGCAATTTCGTCAAAGATGTATTATGGATATAAGTGTTAATCAGAATGTAATAAAATTAACAAGTATTTTGTACAAATTCGCTAATGGCATTTCATGATTAATTGCAGGTAGCTTGAAATGGCCTTGGCGCCAAAATTAACTTGTAGCACACACACACACACACACACACACACACACACACACATATATATATATATATATATATATATATATATATATATATATATATATATATGTGTGTGTGTGTGTGTGTGTGTGTGTGCTACAAGTGCTGGTATACGTACTATACTAAAAGACATATATTATGCTGCACGCCCCGAAGAACATAAATTCCTAAGTTTCCATTCGTTTAAAATACTGATGAAATTTTCCAAATTATTGTACCCAAGAAAGATGATTGTTGTTTTATTTAGTGGAGAAATCTCACTATAAATAACTTCTAACTGTCTCTAAATGCACCAACATCAGAAATTTAAAGTAATGGCGCCTGGCCTAATAAAGCATAATGCAGCATGAATAACGTAAAGAACGACCAAGTTTAATATACATGGTGAAATTTCACAATGTTTATTTTTGAATTCTTGAGTAAATACAATATTTACAAAATATTTTTATTAAACGACACAATTAATTACAGTGTTACAGTGAAGAAGGAATGTTTTAGTAGCATACTAGAATGGTAAATTATTGTTTATAAAAATATTAACTCAATTTTTACAGTCTTATATGAGGGTCACTGCAAAAGAAATGCACACATTTTTTTTTATAAACACAATTTTTATTCTACGTGTTTGAAAGATTTACAGTGTGTAGATACATCCTTTAGGATCAATATTTTCATTTCTCCACATTATTTCCATGCCTCTCAACTTCTTTACGCCATCTTGGAACCAGACCTCTATACCCGCAGGGAAGTACGAGGCCTTACGTTGCAAGGACAATCCTCAATTTTGCCGTGCCCGCTTTCATCACGTAACCTGCTTGTTCAACGACTAACTGTACTGCGATCGACAGCAGCAGCTCCATACACCTTTTTCAACCTCTTTTGGATGTTTGTCACTGTCTCGGTTTGACAGCACCGGAATTCGATGACAGCACATTGCTTCTGACGAACGTCAAGTGCAGCAGCCATCTTGAACACATGCTGTGACGACGACATTCACGGGAACAGTTTGAATTAAGTTTGAGAACAAGCGCGAAGAATGTATGTACACACTGTAAAAGTTTCAAACATACAGAATGAAAATTGTATTAAAAAAAAAAGAAAAAGTAAAAAATAAAAAATAAAAAAAATAAAAGAATAATAATAATAATAATAATAGTGTACATTAAAATTAAATGTATATTGCAATAATGATCAGAATTATGGTGCAATATATGTTTGTGACAGAGGATTAATTTCCGATCCTTCCTCAGTATTACTAATCTCTGCTTCTTTCGTTCTAGAGAGATTAGGATAAAAAACAATATACCACGTCAGAAAATTCGTCCTACCGAACGAGGTGGCACAGAAGTAACACACTGGACCCGTATACGGTAGGACAGTCCAGACAAATGCCGGGATGGTTCCTTTGAAAGGGCACGGCCGATTTCCTTCTAAATCCTTACCTAAACCGTATGCCCCATCTCTAATTAGCACGCTGTCGGCGAGACGTTAAAACCTAAGTTTCCTTCCTTCTCTATAATTCATTCGGTTACAAATAAAACTAAACGGTCAGTAATCTACACCATAATATTTATTGTGTCACTATTGACATTAACAGGATTTTCGGAGCCTTAAAAATCTCCGCCAAAGAAAATGTCACAAAAAATTGGAAGAACTTAGATAGACCTCTTTTCGAAATGTGGTAAGAAATTTTATTTATGTTTAAACCCATTTTGGATTTTTGTGTAGCAGTCACCAATAGAAAATTTATGACACCGGAAACTGCAATCGCCGCGGCGGAGCGGACGAGCGAATTAAGGCGCTATGCTGAGATGCGCGAGGCCTTCCACGCCGGGTAATCGAATCCCCTCTTGGGCACTGATGTTTGTGTCGTCCTTAGTATAAGGTATTTCATAAGAGAAACATATATTTACACTTTGGAACTTTTAACTATACTTCATCTGGAATATCGTTTAAACCTTAGCGTTCAGTTAACTGGACGTTGTACAACTTTCCAATGCAAAATTTGGCAACAAAGCGCACGTGTTAGGTAAAGTCCGTCATTTTTCAAGAACCATTACACATTATGAAAAGGTAAATGGCTTACTAACTGACTCAGATTTTACATTAAAGACTGTGAAAAAAATGTGTTTTCTTTACCGCGTACGTTGCCCTAAATAGGCTCAGATACATTGTTGAACTAAAAAACACTCGCGGGGTGGAAGTCAATGTTTTTTTGTTTTACGAAGTAATGCTTTTTTGTGAAAATTAAGTTCATAAAGCATTAAAATCGGAGAAGTAGGTTCCCGTTTGTAGACGCTCGGGCATTTAGAACATGGAATGCTCGAACGAGCACGAGGAAAATGGAAATCCTATTGCTTCAAGCATGGTAAGCGACTATATTAACATCTGCTGGATTGCACCTATACAGTTCGAGAGAGCTTTGACGCCAGATGCAGACTGTCAGTTGGGACCGCAGTGCTCTGGAGTGTAAGTGGCCACTATATGTATAATGTGATTGAAAAGAATCAAAGATAGGCCTTATGATGTTATTCGGGTAATAGTGTACTGTCATTCGTCAGTATACTTTTTTGCACTAATAACGAACAAAAAAGGAATTTGATACGCGTCGAAACGGCTTATAAAATTATTAATACTGTTGTATAGATCTATATAGTCGCGTTTACAAAAAAAGTGTATTGATTCAGTACATTACAGGGTTAGTGGCATAGTAGCTTATTACGCATCTGACTTCTGAAATAAAATTAAATCCAAAAACTTCAGGTTTCTATTCAATACAAGTATATTACTATCAAGTGGAATGTGCATTGCAACGTACTATACACCTTGACATCACAAATATTTTTGCTATTCATGTACAAAATAAAAATAAATAAACTGCCCAAAGTTTCACTTTATTTCATAGTAATTATAAGCCTCTTTAAGTGTTTTAGAAACACTAATTAACACAAAAATTTTACCCATCCCCCAGTCGTTGCCCAGTCACTCGTAGCTGTATTTATGAGTACTGGCGTTCTTCCGTATTGAAATGTAATTAGCATTTATATCCCAAAGTGTGATATATTATAAGGGCCAATTTTAAGGTTCCAATTTTATTGTGACTCATGGCAACGGGTTAGTAATCTCTGATCTCTATCAAACTTACGAAAAGCATAGGAATATTTCATTCATAACCCAAAAAATCTCCCGCAAGATAAAAACAAACTGCTTACAACAGATCGGAATACTAAATCTGTTCCATATTACTCCTGACTGACAAAATCATAAAATTCCTACCCAGGCCTGATAGCAGATACAAATATTGACGAACACGTAAGCAGATCCGAGGATGACTCATTAATGTCAATAAATTTGCGGTTAAGATGATAGATATTCAAAGAACAGTATTAGTTTAGAAATCCAATTGAAATTATTTATAAACTAATCATTTACCTTCGTAATAAGTTGAAGTGATGCACAGGTTTCTTACCTAACGGCATATAAAGTAGAAATTATCCCGTTCCAGCATCGAACGACTTTGGCGTCTTATGGCCAACACGTATGTGACTTAAGTATGTAGGAGACCACAGCACCAATAATATCATCAGGCTCATTATCCCCATACAATAATATTCGCTTAAGTCGAATACAGAGAAAACGAAATTGGTAAGACGCTGAAAAAAGTAATAGGAACGCCTGACATAGACACGATATTTATTGATTAGTAACGAGATGCCCGAATCGCTCGGTTAACGTGTGGTCTAACGCAATGCTTTCAGAGATGGGAGGTCCCGGTTCGAATCCACCCGGCGGGTAAACGAAGGGGTTCGAGGGGTTCGGAGCGCCAGCCTGGATGTTTTTTTTTTTTTTTTTTTTTTTTTTTTTTTTTTTTTTTTTTTTTTTTTTTTTTTTTTTTTTTAGGCAGGAGGCCTGGATTCAATTCCCGGCAGGGGACTGTGTGTTGTCCTAATCATCATCATTGGCATGTAAGTTTCCCGCGCGGCGTCAAATAAAAAGACTCTAAGGCGGCCGAATAAACCCGCAAGGGATCTCCCGGCCAAGAAAACCATACGCTCATTTCCAGTTACACGATTCACAAACATTTCGTAACACTTTACGCTTTCACACATATAACACTATTCGCAGACATGACATTTCGGGTACACGTGTCCTCGTGGAGGGTAGTTTTTTCAGCAGATTCTATTTCGTCTGACTATAATAGTTCTGAATGCCCGTCGGTCGTTGTCAGTTTGTGACATGGCTTCGGTCTGTGTCAAATGAACTCTAGTGCGGGACAGTATGCAGTCGCAAATCAGTAACAATGGTTAACAACGTGGTATCACACTGCCACTTACCCGCAACAACGCAAACCAAGTACACAGTAACACAGGCTAAAGATGTGCTCCTCTGAGAGGCTTTAGAAATGAGTCCAATAAACCCCACCAGATAATACTATTTGTCTTTATGATTTCTTCACATAAGGATTTGATAACACAAGGCGAAAGATGAAATCCGACATAGACAGTTCCTACAATGGCAAAGTTCAAGTAAAATACTGTAGTTACCCAACGAAATTACGGTCGCTTGCGAAATTAGGCAGATATCAATTGTAAACCTGTACTGATCACTGCTAATAGCATTGATATGATAACAAACAAGTAACATATAGACATTAAACATACACAGATTGACTATTTGAATAATCTACCACACAAATTACAAATAAACAAATCTGCAGTCTTCTTTGATTATGACAGACACAGCTCACAATAATAATACACAATCTAATGTAGTTGTAGAAATAATGGAATATTGAGAATATTGGAAAGAAATTTGGTAACTGTACCTTTGGCAATGTTGTTGTTCTTGTTGTTATGCTCTTCAGTCCGAAGACTGGTTTGATGCAGCTCTCCACCCTACTCTATCCTGAGCAAGCCTTTTCATCTCCTCATAAGAACGACAACCTACATCTATTTGAATCTGCTTACTATACGCGTCTCTTGGTCTCCCTCTGCGATTTTTACCCCACACACTTCCCTCCAATGCTAAATTTACGATCCCCCGATGTCTGAGAATGTGTCCTACCAAGCGATCCCTTCTTTTAGTCAGGGTATGCCAAAAATTCCTTTTCTCACGAATTCTGTTCAGTACCTCTTCATTAGTTATGCGATCTACCCACCTAATCTTCAGCATTCTTCTGTAGCACCACATTTCAAAAGCCTCTATTCTCTTCCTGTCTGCACTGCTTATCGTCCATGTTTCACTCCCGTACAAGGCAACACTCCACACAAATGCCTTCAGAAAAGACTTCCTTACACTTAAATTAATATTCGATGTTAGCAAATTTCTCTTTTTCAAAAATGCTTTTCTTCCCATTGCCATTCTGCATTTTGTATCCTCTGTACTACGACCATAGCATTTTATTTTACTACCCAAGTAACAAAACTCATCTACCACCTTCATTGTTTCGTTACCTAATCTAATTCCTTCAGCATCGCCTGATTTTCTGACCGCATTCCATTATTTTTGTTTTGCTTTTGTTAATATTCATTTTATACGCTCTCTTCAACACACTGTCCATTCCATTCAACTGCTCTTCCAGGTCCTTTGCTGTTTCTGACAGAATTACAATGTCATCAGCAAAACGCAATGTTTTTATTGCTTCCCTCTGAACTTTAATCCCTATTCCAAATTTTTACTTGCTGTCCTTCACCGCCTGCTCGATGTACAAATTGAATAACATCGGAGAAAGGCTACAACACTGTCTTACTCCCTTCCCAACTGATGCTTCCCTTTCATACCCTTCGAGTCTAATAACTGCGGTCTGGCTTTTGTACAAGTTGTAAATAACTCTCCTTTCCCTATATTTAACCCTGCTGACTTCAGAATTTGAAAGAGTGTATTGCAGTCAACATTGTCAAAAGCTTTCTCCAAATCTACAAAAGCTAAAAATGTAGGTTTGCCTTTCCTTAATGTATCTTCTAAGATAAGACGTGAAGTGAGTATTGCCTCCCGTGTTCCTACGTTCCTCCTGAATCCAAATTGATCTTCCCCGAGGTCAGCTTCTACCAGATTTTGCATTCTCCTGTAGATAATTCGTGTTAAAATTTTGCAACCATGACTTATCAAACTGATGGTTCTGTAATTTTCACACCTGTCTGCACCTGATTTCTTTGAAATGGGGATTATTACATATTTCTTAAAGTCTGAGGGTATTTCGCCTGTCTCATACATCCTACACACCAGTTCAAATAGTGTTGTCATGGCTGGCTTTCCCAGAGACTTTAATAGCTGTGCGGGTATGTCATCTACTCCTGGGGCCTTGTTCCGACCTAGGTCATTCAGGGCTCTGTCAAATTCATCTCTCAGTATAGTATCTCTTATTTCATCTTGATCTACTTCCTCTTCCCTTCCTACAACATCGTCTCTAAGGTCATTTCCTTTGTAGAGCTGCTCTATGTACTCTTTCCATCTTTCAGCTTTCCCTTCTTTGCTGAGAACTGTTTTTCCATCAGTGTCCTTGATATTCATAGAGCTGTTTTTCTTATCTCCAAATGTTTCTATTATTTTCCTATAGGCTGTATCTATTTTTTCCCTAATTATACATTCTTCTACATCCTTGCATTTGGCTAGAAGCCACTCTTGCTTAGCCATTTTTCACTTCCTGTCAATCACATTTTTTAGTCGTCTGTACTCCATTTTGCCAGTTTCATTTACTGCATTTTTATATTTTCTCCTTTCATCTATTAAATTTAGTATTTCCTGTGATATCCAAGGATTTTTTGTTGGTTTTGCCTTCCTACCTATTTTGCCCTCTGCTGCCTTCACTATTTCATCTCTCAATGCTACCCATTCCTCCTCTACTGTTTTATTTCCCCCTGTTTCTGTCAATTGTTGCCTAAATCTTCCTCTGAAATTCTCCAGAACTTCACCTTCCTTCAATTTATCTAAGTCCCATTTCCTTATTTTCCTACCTTTCTGCAGTTTTTTCAGTTTCAGCCTACAGTTCATGACTAACAAGTTACGTGAGTCTGTATCTGCCCCTGGGTATGTCTTGCAGTTTAGAACCTGGTTCCGGAATCTATGTCTTACCATCATAAAATCTATCTGATACCTTCCGGTGTCTCCTGGTCTCTTCCACGTATACGACCTTCTTTTGTGATTCTTAAACCACGTGTTTGTTACGATTAAATCATGTTCCGTGTAAAATTCTACCAGGCAATTTCCTCTTTCATTCCTCCTGCCCAGTACATATTCACCTAGTATTTTTCCTTCTCTTCCTTTTCCTACTAACGAGTTCCAGTCTCCCATCACAATTAAGTTTTCCTCTCCCTTAACTGTCTGAATAATTTCCTCTAGCTCCTCATATATTTCTTCGATCTCCTCATCATCGGCAGATCTAGTTGGTATATAAACCTGTACTACTGTTGTCGGTGTTGGCTTCGTATCTATCTTTACAATGATAACGCGATCACTGTGCTGCTCATAGTAGTTTTCCCGCATTCCTATTTTCTTATTCATTATCAGTCCTACTCCTGTGATACCCCCAACTGATTTTGTATTTATTATCCTGTACTCACCTGACCAGAAATCCTGTTCATCCTGCCACCGAACTTCACTAATCCCCACTATATCTAACTTCAACCTATCCATTTCCCTTTTTAAATTTTCTAACTTTCCTACCCGATTAAGGGATCTAACATTCCACGCTCCGATCCGTAGAATGTCAGTATTGTCTTTCCTGATGACAACATCCTCCTGAGTAGTCCCCGCCCGGAGATCCGAATGGGGGACTATTTTACCTCCGGAATATTTTACCCGAGAGGATGCCATCATCATATGTTCATACAGTAGAGCTGAATGTCCTCGGGAAAGGTAACGGCTGTAGTTTCCCCTTGCTTTCAGCCGTTCGCAGTAGCTGTGTGGCAGAGCCACATTAGCTGATGTTACAAGGCCAGCTCAGTCAATCATCCAGACTGTTCCCCTGTAACTACTGAAAAGGCTGCTGCCCCTCTTCAGGAACCACACGTTTGTCTGGCCTCTCCACAGATACCCCTCCGCTGTGGTTGCACCTACGGTACGGCTATCTGAATCGTTGAGGCACGCAAGCCACCCCACCTCGGCAATATCTGTGGTTCATGGGCGCAATAAGATTCTAAATTATGTCAGTTTTGTATTTCAATAAAGCAAGATTACTTACCAAAGCTATTAATCCCTTTCAGCCCACTGCAAAACTGGTTCATATTTGATTTACATTTACTTCGTTTACTCTACTACCCATCATGATCTAGTTCTGCTCAAAATCAAAATACCTGTTTAGCACTGAAAAAGTTTTATCATCGTATTAGAGAGTTAGTCTGTGTTTTTAATTTTTATTTCCGTTATCGTTTTAACTAACTAAAACCAACTATTCGTTAAAGATTTGCTGAAATTACTAGTGATGGCCCTTAAACTGAACTACGATCCTGTGACCAAAATTTAAGAAAACTGTCAATTGATTTATTTGTATTATAAAGGTCTTGAATTTGTATATTAGTAAGTGATTTTTTTTAATAATTGCTATACAAAAGCCATCACACAATAAACCTCAAAGTTACATTGTCATAAAAATTGTGTTCCAGATAAAGTATCCACTTCATTGCTCTTATCACTTCTAACGAATAACAAACCACTTGAATTAAGAAAATATGAGAACTGCATTGAAACACATATAATTTTATGTACACTTGGATATAACAAGTTAACAGGATAGATAATCGCGTTTAGTAGGTTTAGTTTTAAGTTACTGCTTGTTATTGTGCAAAAGATAAACATGCACAATAATAAGGTATATGCTTGCATTCAATTCTAAATAAAACTACTGTGTCTGTGGTGCAGCGAAGAGAGATGATTGTGGCTGACAATAGCATTACAGTGCAACAGATAAGCACAGATAATGACGGTTAATAAACGTTTTCTTCGAAACAAATATACTAAGTGCCACCAAATTGTCAGTGTTTTTAACACGTCATCTGAGGAAAAATCATAGCAATTCCTGAAGTAATTGCCTCCCAGGTATGTATGCTATAAAATCCCAGTCACTGGTGCTCACTGTACATCCGACCATGCCAGATGCAAGCAAACAACTCTTCCAGTCTCGAATGTTCTATGGCGCACAAACGTAATTTTCTCGTGCTTTTACACCTTTTCCTGTCACGTTGGAAGTTTCCGTTTTGAGCGAAATTCGCAGGTTTTTGTATATGAACTTGACATTGTAAAATCATAAGTATGAACGTCTGTAAGCATTACAATATTAAAAAAAAAAAAAAACTCTATAATATGGACAAGACCTAGTAAACAAACATTTATACAAAACCGTTAAAGGATAATTACACTGCGATCTGTCTATCCATAATGGATCATGTCAAAGATAGTCAGTAAAGACATATTACTTCCCTGATCAGCATACAGCACAGTCACAAAGAAAATTAATCAGTTATGAATTTCAGAGAAAATGAAACAAGGCGTTACAAGTTCGTATTTAACCCAGTATTCCTCTACGTCAGTGATGTTTTACATTACCGAGGTCACTGTCGCAAAAGAAACGTTGAACAGTGTATCCGTTTTCGTCACAGATGCTACCACTAAAAGCATATCATCGCGATTAACTTTGTGGAAGTCTGAGAATCACGCATTTGATCGATCATCAATACTGCTTGGTAATGTTCAAGACTCCGTACATTAACTGCGTATTGCCGTAGCGACTCAGTTTTAATACTGATAGTGGCACCAGCTTGCAGCTACACTGCTCAAAACAATTAGGCGATCAGATGACGTATCATACACAACATGCATACGGTAACATTTTATTCAAACATTTGTTACAGTTGGAATTTGTGTGTGATACTGTAAGATACTTTTCTGTCTCAAAACTTTACTTGATGTCCATTGCATTGTGTTTACTTACAGTGAAGCACTAAGGGACCACCATAATAGTGAAAAATTCAGTCTCATTACCTTCTAATTTGGTGTGTTATCACCTCGGACGGCTAGTAGATTTGCACACCAGCATGGCATGGATAATCTGAGGTTAGCAATCAGCTCTTAAAATATATTTTGCCATTCTTCCATGAGTACAGTATCCAGCTCTGCAATCATTGTGGGAATTGTTGGTCTCGCGGCAATGCAGCCACTAGATCCACCTTAGACATACTCAACCGAGTTTATGTCTGGTGAACAAGCTAGCCACTCCATTCATTCAATTCCCTCAGCTTAAATCATGTTGTCCACCAGTGCAGCTCTGTGGGAACGAGCATTATCATCCTCCAGACGGCACCAGCGTAGGGCACAACAAAATGTTGAGACTTCTATATCTCTGAGCAATCAGAATGCCGTTCTGAACGACATGTCCTTACGTCAGCCAATACTGAACTACTGCCCACACCGTTCATCCACCTCCATCAAATGACGATGTTTCCTACACAAAAGGATGATTGTTGCAATTTTTCTCCAGTTGAGGGCACGACAATTGCCCGACTGAACACAAAATCTTGACTCATCGGTGAACAGAACCTAGCTCCATTCGTTAAGAGTCCAATCCTAATGTTCTTCCACCCAGTTTCTGCGGGCAAAACGGTGTCGTGGTTTTAATGCGACTCACACCATTGGTCCCCAGGCGTAGAAGCCATATTACCAAAGGTGAGTTTGGAGTGTTTGTGTTGCTATTGCGCATACTGTTGCTGTCTGTAGGGTGCGTTGCTGCTGAGATGACTTCATTTTACTGTCCAGAGGGGTCGTTAACCGAAAATAACGGTTATCTCTTGCTGATATTAGCAGTTGAGGACCTTGAGCGTGCCAAATTTGAGTTTTTCATGTTGTCCGAAATTGATTCAAGGTCCTGGAAACGACAGATTTTGACATTCTTACAGCTATCTCTATGTCCCGCGTCTAACCTTCTTAAGGATATCCATGCTACAGCTTCAGATAAGTCACGTTTTTGTTGAATTCCACTATCTGAACCTGTTGTGGCGTTGCTATTCGCCACACCGCTGGTGGTCTGCACACATCGCCGCGCCACTCCATGAAGGGGCGATAAGTCTTTCGACAATGCTTCGGCCGTCGAGAGCGCCCGCAGTCTTGTGACCTCTCTGCCTGCTCCGCGTGCCGGCCAATGGTAAGGAGAGGTATGAGCTAGATAGGCCGGCGTACCTCAACCACGACAGTCTATGAGTCAATATGGAGTAAGTACCAGTCAGTATAGCCGTCAGTACGAAGAAGATCTAGCAGTGTTAACGCCCAGCGTCTATGTATTTCAAGCCGGAGCACTGCTATTGACACTCCTACTGACTGATGTAGATAACTGCAGAACCGTTTTGTACCACAAGCGCAACACCTAAAAGCTGAGTATCCTTTTTATCTATAATAAAAGGATATGTGGACTAATTACTTCTTTTAGTTACAGGCCTTGCCCACGTCCTTGCTAACCACGGACGCCACCTCTTTTTCTAAAGCCACATCCCGGAGATATAAAAGAACACAACTGTTCTGTAATTCGTTTCGAAGGGTAAATTTAAGTCAACACCAACCTCTCCTGCAACAACTTTCTGTTGTTACCACTATCTCGGATGCAGTAATGGTTTCTCCACTCAGTAGAACCGACAGAAAGTCAACGAATCATTTTAGTTCAAAAACGTTCAAATGTTTTATAGCTTATGGGACTTAACTACGGGGTCATCAGTCTCTAAACTTACAAACTACTTATCAACTAGCTTATCCTAAGGACGGCACAAATATCCATGCCCGAGCGGGGGATTCCAACCCCCGACTGTAGTGGCCGTGCAGACCGTGACTGGAGCGCCTCTGTCCCCTCGGCCGGCCCATTTTAGTTCATTCTGCCTATAACAAAACTTCAGAACCTAGATACCTCAGATAATTCTTTTGACCAGAGTAGACATACTATACTAATATGGTGTTAGGTCCAGCCCCAGTATCTACCACAGTGTAACATCCAGATAATCTATGCTTCATGACTGCAGATAATCTGTAACGGCAAGTTCAGGAGGCAGTAATTTCCCCTGCAAATTGACATTCTACGTGTCAGTATCAGGAGTAAAATTTTAAGAAGAGTCCTTAAGAGAAAAATGTTCCATGCCCCTTCGCAATAGAAAGCACAACTGAGCCTTTAGGGCTGTTCCCCGGTGGGCTGCCCACCTACTCTTGTTTGTTTACATCGCCTGCGGCGGCGGAGGCGCGACAAAAGTGCGCGCTCTTCCGCAGGCGTCGCGCGCCAAACGCCGCGACAAATCCCTTCCCCCGACACCGGCTCGGATTGCCCGTCTCGCCGCCTCCGCCCCCGCAGCGCGACAAGAGAGCCGAGTCGTCGAGTCTCGGGAATTAGAAAGGCATTACTGGCGCGGAGAGCGCGTCCATGAAATGCAAATTCCGATTTGAATATATATGAGGGCGCGAGCGGCAGGTAATGGCGCGATCACACGGCCTCCGCCGCCCCGCCCTACCGCTTGCAGTGGCGGCAGCCACCACGCAGCACTCGCAGCGTACCCGCTCACACCTGTCTTACTTCCGCCACAACACAGAGCGGTACGCTCGTCTCGTCACGCAGTAATTATTGTGGCATCGTATGTGTAACATTTCGCGAGAAAATCACAGATTTACTTTTCTCATTTTGTGATGCAGTAGCTTGAAATCTGGATCAATGGGGCTTATAGTTTTCCTCGTATCAAGAACAGCTGCCAACATGCGCAATTTACTTAACAAAACTATGTATCACGCTCCCGATGGTATACCAGTTAGTTTCCTTTCAGAGTATGCTGATGCAATAGCCCCACACCAAGAGCGCTACTCTCGTCTCGTCACGCAGTAATTATTGTGGCACCGTATGTGTAACATTTCGCAAGAAAATCACAGATTTACTTGTCGCATATTGTGATGCAGTAGTTCGAAATCTGGATCAATGGGGCTTACAATTTTCCTCGTATCAAGAACAGCTGCCAACATGCACAATTTACTTAATAAAACAATCTATCGCGTTCCCGATGGTATAGAAGTTAGCTTCCTTTCAGAGTATGCTGATGCAATAGCCCCACACCAAGTTATCACATACAACAGCTCGCTCAGCGGACGGTCCGTATCCACAGACTTGAAAGTTGCACATGTAACGCCATTATTCAAGACAGGAAATATGTGAAATACTCAAAATTACAAACCTATATCAATGACGTAGCTTTGTAGCAGGGTTTTAGAACATATACTTTCCTCAAATATTATGAACTACCTCGAAAACAACGACCTATTGACACATTGTCAACACGGATTCAGAAAGTATCATTCTTTTGTTACACATCTAGTTGTTTACTCACTTTTTATGATGAGGAGCTATAGACATGGGATGTCTATTTCGTATTTCTAGATTTCTGGAATGCTTTCGACACTGTACCTCACACAAGCGTCATCTAATCAAACTGTGTGCCTATGGAATACCCTCAAAATTGTGGGACTGGATTCGTGATTTCCTATCAGACAGGGCAGAGTATGTTGCACGTAAAGTCATCGAATAGAACTGAAATGACATTAGTCATTCCCCAGGGAGTGTTATAGGGCTCCTACTGTTCCTTATTTTTGTAAACGATTTAGTAGACAATCTGAGCAGCTCTATTAAGTTGTTCGCAGATGACGCTTTCACTTACCGGTTAATAATATCACCAGATGATCAAAAGCAACTGCAAAATGATTGAGATAAGATAACTGCATGTTGCAACCAATGGCAATTGACCCTTAATAATGAGAACTGTGAAGTTATCCATATGACCACTAAAAGAAGCACGTTAAACTTAATTTACACGATAAATCAGTGGAAAACTACAGTTCGTCAAATCAAGAAAATAACTAGGAGAAACAATTACGAATGACTTAACTTGAAAATAACGCATTTAAGACATTATAGGTAAAGTGAACCAAAGACTACGTTTCGTTGGCAGAACTCTTACAAGATTCAACGGCTCCACTAAAGAAACTGCCTACATTAGACTTCTGTGTCCTATTTGGAGTATTGCTGCGCTTCTTGGGATCCCCACCTAGTTGGATTGAGGGACGCATTAGAGAAAGTTTAGAGAAGGGCAGCTGGTTTTGTACTATTGCGATATAGGGGACACAGCGTCACAGAAATGATGGGGTGTAAATCATTAACAGAAAGTCGTTTTTGTTGCGACGAGATCTATTCGCGTAATTTCTTTCACCAACTATCTCTTCCGAATGCGAAGATATTTTGTTAGCTCCCATCTATATGTGAAGACGTGATCATGCAAATGAAATAAGAGAAATCAGGTGCTCCTTTTAATCGCGATCTACTAGACAATATTTTCGTATACGTAGCAATGGCGACCAAGCGCAGCACCTTGAGGCGTCACTCTCGGGCTCTATGTTGCTGCTACATACACGCTCCGCTGTGGGGGAGAGGGTATTTCGTACGTGTACTAACCATTTCTCTCTACTGTAAAACAAGAAGAAGGAAAAACACTTGCTTACGGGCGTACCTTTACAATCTTTTTTCTGATTGTAATCCTTATACGAAATCAAATTGGTTGGCATTATAATGGTCCTGCAGTCAGATTGAAACACCTGTTTCTCTTTTTTTCTCAGTAACATTAACAGGAAACAATGTCATCTTCTTATCCATTTTCTCAAGCAATCTCTGGAACACTTGTTGATCACCATGGAACTGCCTCTGAATGTATTCGATGTCATAATTTGACCGACTTGGTGAAGTTCCTAAACATTTGAGCAGTACTCAAAGTTTACAATAGTCTCTATAGGAGGCCTCCTTTACAGCTGTACTACATTTTCCCAAAATGTTCTCATTACATCGAAGTCGACCATCTGCCATCCGAAAACTGCACGCTCCACTTCATATTGATCAGCAACGTGCTCCTGAAACACTACACTTGAATATTGTATTAAAATTTTGTAGGATTATTTTTCTAGTCATCTGTAGTAAATGACATACTTTCATATTAAGAGCTAGTTTTCATTCATAAAAGCAAGTAGATATTTGTTCCTCTTAAACTACAGCATCATCAATAGACACCCATACATTGCTGTTAAGTCCGTGTATAGTTACTTTCGGCACTCTAGACGGTACGTTTTGTCTCTTATGAACATTCGCCACGAAGGACAACTAACTTGGCTCTGTTACGCAAAATGTATAGAGTCTTTCAAATTTGTGGTAACCTAATTCCTATACTCTTTCTTGACTAGTCTGCAGTGTGGCACCTTCCAAACGCCTTTGGTAAAGTAACGAAAATACAGCTTGTCTGTTTTTTTGTTATCGATCTTGGGTGGCTAGATATCATGTGAGATGAAGACAAGCTTCCTAAAGCCATACTAGTGCATAGAACGCAGCTTTTCTATCTCTATTTATTTTCTTCGAAATGAGAATATGTTCAATAATTCCAGCTCCAAACAGCAAAGAATCGATGCTAGAGAAAACATTCGAAAGCTTAACCTTTCATTTGAGATTTTTTTAACATTATTTCACATTCCACTGCCACCGCGGAACAAATTGTCACAACCCTGCCTCAAAAAAAAAAAAAAAAAAAAAAAAAAAAAAAAAAAATTAAATGTACAGCTTACGGGACGTAACTATGGGGTCATCAGTCCCTAATCTTACAAACTACTTATGAACTAACTAAGGACGGCACAAATATCCATGCCCGAGTGGGGATTCGAACGCCCGACAGTAATGGCTGTGCAGACCGTGACTGGTGCGCCCCAGTCCCCTCGGCCACCACGGCCGGCTCTCCTTCCATTACTAAAATTTCACACTTACTTTGAATCGTGTATGATGGAGGTTACAACCGCAATGTCCAGCGTTATAAACCACCCTTTATTCTTATATTTGTCCAAGACATCGTCATTCAGGATTGACACGAATACACATCGGGGTGCATCTCATCTCTTGGCGGCTTTATTCTGGATTACGCTGAAATTTTGTGCCAACGTGACATCATTAACGCATCTTAAATGATGACATTAATAACTCTCACCTTTTATGGCCAAAAGGTGACGCCGCAAGGAACAGCCTTTACATGTTACAGAGGACGGTGGACGAACTTCCGAGGCGTTTTTAAAGCTTATCCATGAGAGTGGGAGGCAGTGACATACTTTCATTTTCTTGTGTTTTGGTTTTGTCCATTTGTTAGCAGGATGAAGTAGAATCCTTGTTCCAGGAAAAAGTTTTGCCCCGAGATTCAAGTCATGAATTTTTAGTGGGATTCTCCAACTAAGTCTTATAGGGACGTGCTTTTTGTAAACTGTGAAAATCGTAAGATAAACAACAATATAAGTTTCCTCTCCACACCCTCTTGTCCTGATTACTTATAGGACTGAAATCACCTATGTAATTTCTCATTATTAAACACTGAGTGATTGCAAACCGGATAATTTCCGCCGCATTTAAGTACCTTTCTCACAAATATCTATATTAATTATATATCCTTAACTACTTATCGTCTGAGGTGTATGTGGACTGCAAAATGAATTACGAATGAAGACAGTAATCAACATGTAATAAATTAAAATTGGTGGCTGAATATGAACCAGGAAATTAATACCGAAAGAAATATATAATTATGAGTCATGATGTATACTATAATGGAACAGGAAGAAGGTGGGGGGGGGGGACGGAACATAGGCCATAAGTGGCATATTCTTTAATGATACGTAACAGTACTTGTAGGATGGCAAAGGCACTTTCACTGTTTGTGTGACGTTGGGCTAGGACAATTGCTTAGTCACATTTTCCCAGTTTATCGGTCTTTTAACAACACCTTTTCTCTTGGCCTCCACTAATCCTACAAAATGTAAGTGTACTCGCAAAAGTTAAAATTTGGTAAGTGACATAACGAAGGAAGTATGAGCAACCGTCAGAGTTAAAACCAAAATATCCGCAGGACGAACAGTGACTGAAGCATATTTGCGTGACAGAAAGTATCATATGTATATTTGCTCGTATGAAATACAGGAAGTAAAGAATGGCAGTGACATATACCAAACCATCGCACAACAGTTATTACCAAATTATGGAGAAATACATACAAAAATAGAAGTATTAGTAAAACTAAAATTTGGTAAATCACATGGCGAAGATTGTAGAAGGTCCAAAGTTATTAGCAAACTAATACTGGCCAGATAGTCTTAGCATGAAAAACTGGACATCCATTAAAGAAGAAAGTCCATTACCAAGGATGAACCCATCTGGAGTCTTCCCGTGAGTCCAGGCTCTCCTCCAGGTAAACCTACTCGACTTGTGCAGGTGAACAAAAAGTTCGCTAAAATTTCTTGTAAAGCTCAGTTAATCATGGTCCTCTGTCATTCTTACTGCGAAGGCAGTCCTACAATTTTTGTTTTTTGTTTTTAATATTTTAAAGCCGCAAGAGGTGGCAGGCTGGCAGCAACGTCATTGCTGCTCTTCAGCCGATTGTATTTACAATATTGACAAGTTGTTTGTTAAAACATAGAAAAGTGATATAAATTTGTTGAAGTTAAGCAGTTGAAGGGGAGAGTAAAATGGAGTTAATAGATATAGAGCAAAGAATTTGAAGTAAAACATATGCAGGGCAGGGCAGTTAAAATCACATTGGTGGAGCACACTAGACACTGATTAGAACACAAGCCAACACGAATATTCTGCTTATTCGGTGGTTGCTTATGTTTTAAAAGAGGCACTGGTAGCACAATACAAACTGGCACCACACTAACGGCGCACTGTTACAAGTTGTAGGGCACAGGTACCCTACAGTGGATGAGGAAGGGAGGGGAGGTGCGGAGGGGAGGGACGGGAGGTGGGTGGAGGTGGGGATGGGGTAAGAAAGCGCTAAGGGATGGGGAAGGGATGCCAAGCGTCGGAGGGAGTGGGACAGGAAGGGGAAGGAGAGGGGCCGCACAAATACGGGGACGGAGTAGGGGAGATAGGATGGGTAGATGTCGGGACGGAGGGCGTCATCCTAGAGGGGAAGGTGGCGGAGAGGAGAGGATGTAGAGAGTGCGAAGGTGAAGGAAGGGAGGGATACGGAGGTAACGGCGTGGCAGATGCCCGGGATGCAAAAAGAGAGGGGAGACAAGCGGTTGCTGGAAGTTTGAGGATTACATATCGGAGGTGGAAGTGTTCTAGGAACTTGTATGAGAAAAGAATAAGGTCATAAAGGATCCGCGTGAGGGAAGGATGGCGGATGCGGTTAACGAGGCGTAGGGCTTGGCGTTCAAGAATCTGGAGGGATTGGTAGTGGGCAGAGGGAGCGGAAACCCAAGAGGGGTGGAAGCACATAGGACAGGACGCATGATGGAACGGTAGATGAAGAGGATGTTGGAAGAGTTGAGGCCCCATGTCCAGCGGGAAAGGAGTTTGAGGAGGTTGTGGTGGGAGTATCACCTTCCTAGTTCCCCATGATTAATAGATTTTCATCTTTCTTCACATGTAGGATTACCATTTCGCTGTTCTCATATAAGGCTCGAAAATACCGGCTCTTAATACGAGGCGCGTCCAGAAAGTAAGTTCCGTTTGGTTATATAAAACGAACGGGTACAGACACAGAAAAAAAGAAAATCTACAAATGTTAAGCTACATTTCTACATAGCTTCCGAAATTTTGTAGGCAATTGTCATATCATTGCACAAGGTTTTTTGTGCCTTTTTCATAGAATGGTGCCGCCTGTGTATTCAACCATGTGGTAACATATTTTCTCAGCTCGTCATCATCGTTGAAGTTTTGTCTATCAAGGACATATTTTAGTTGTAAGAAGAGGATTACTGTCAAAAGGTTGTTTTTTTCCCACGATGGTGGCTGACCTCACACACCGAATGTGACCAAACAATTCTTACGAAAATTTCAATGGGACCTGTTTGATCATCCTCCATACAGCTCGGACCTCTCTCCTAGCGATTTTCATCTCTTCTTACACCTAAAATCTGTCCTTGGTGGTCAACACTTCAACGATGATAAAGAGCTGTTACCACATGGTTGAACACTCAGGCGGCAACCTTCTGTGAAGGATGGATGTAAAAACTTCTGGCACGCTATAACAAGTGCCTACAAAATTTCGGCAGTTATGTGGAAAAGTAGTTTAAGAGTTGCAGAATTTGGTGCAATAAAAATTTCTTCTGAATCTGTGTACAATTTCATTTTATTACCACACGGAACTTATTTTCTAGACGCGCCTCGTATTATGGATGATACTATAGTTTCTTCATTTCATTTAATCGTTCGTACACGACCTTCACAACTTGAGGCTTCGCCACTGTATGGGTCCCTTAACCCGCGGTCGTTCGCGTATATTGTTGTCACTCGATAACTCCCGTGTTAGATTTTTTTCTAACAATGATATCTCGCACCTTTACATCTCATTGTGCCAGAAAAATACACGTTTATACAATAAATCATTTCTTTGTTATTACCAAAACATTATAAATTAGTATAAACATGGTATGGAACATGTCATTTGACGAATTCGTTGATGTTTGCAAGAAGAGCTATAGTACTGACGCACTGACAACGATAGACGAGATGTAAGAACCAGTCCGCGGAAGTTTCAAATTCAGGCAGTATATAACAAACAAGCCTGCAAAATATGGCATCAAGGTACATGCGCTTAGTGATGCCAGAACCTGTTACACGCAGGCAAACAGCCTACTGGGTCATATCAATAAGCAAATGATGCAGAGCATGTGGTGTTACGATTGATTATACCGATTGACAAAACAGGCAGAAACGTGACGGTGGACAGTTATTTCACATCCATACCACTGGGTAACAAAATGTATGCCAACCATAGATTTACATTAGTAGATATTCTACGGAAGAATAAAAGAGTAATTCCAGCGGAATTTCTGGACGTAAAATGTGGGCAACTAAAGAGCAGCATTTGGAGAAAAAGCAAGCAACAACTGTTTCATTTGCTCATACGTCACAAAAAAAAAAAAAAATAAATAAAATAAAATAAACAGACAAAGAACGTTCTAATGTTATCCACCATGCACAGCGACGATTCTGTAGACGCTGACAGTGGCGAAGCGAACAAATGTCAAGAAATTACACTCCACAATCTCAGAAAATGAGGTGTAGATGTTGTCGACTGTTCGAAATCAGAATATTGTGTTTGAAGAAGAAACCGCTGGCCCCTTACACTGTTCTTCAGTTTTATATACTTCCATATCCGACAGAGAATGTCATGTACTCTGTATAAACAATTGCTTCATTCATTTCGTAAAACTCAATAAGAATATCTACTTTGCTCATAGAAGACGTAACAGTTTCAGGAGAAAACAAACGAACACAGCCTCATGTTACAAGTAGAAGAAACAGACTAAAAGTGAAGCAAGGCGGATTTCCACGGAAGGAGAAGTAATTGTTACGTAAAGACTCCCGTGTTAGAAAAATTCTAACACGGCACACCACTCCAAATAATGCCACAACTAACAAAGTATTAATCGCTGTTGTATCTTCCGGGTTATGTGGTCGTGGTCGAAGAAACATATCTGCTCCTGACGTTTCGTCCAGAGCAGCGCTGGACATCTTCGGAGGTACTACTGGTAGCGGTGAGTCTTGCCGACTGACGAGTCGGGCGTCGGAGAGCGGTATAAATACTGTCCAAAAGGGGGCGTGCTCAAGTGTTCAAGTGCGCAGCAGAGATAAGCCTTGTCAAAGATAAAACATAACTTTCGATAGTCGATGGTCAAAGATAAAAGCGTAACTACCTGCTCTGAAGAGCCACAGTCCATATGTCATTAAGTTTCATTGTTTCTTCCTTTCTATTAAAATTATCCCTATGTTTGTATATTTCTATTGCTTCTCTGTGCAGTCGTGGATAATAGTTCGTCGTTGTAGATGAAATTTCTGTTTCGGAAAACTTTACTTGATGATTTCATGATTGGAAAACATGTTCAGCTACATCTGATTTCTCAATTCTACCTAGTCGGCAAAGACTTTTGTGTTCTTTCAGTCTCGTATTCACACTCCTTTTTGTAGTACCAATATACACTTTTCCGCAAGAACATGGAATTTTGTACACCCCACTAGATGATAGAGGAGGGCGTTTGTCCTTAACAGATCGGAGTGCCTGACTTATCTTTTTTGTTGGTTTAAAAACCGGTCTGATATCGTGTTTACGTAAAATCTTTCCTATCCGATCCGTAACTGTTTTAATGAAGGGGAGAGAAACGGTGTTCTTCCATCGCTGTGTTTTGTTGCTGTCCTTTTGTTTACCTCTCCTTGGTCGCAGAACCCTAT